>OX326968.1:34680300-35280300 GCA_946800305.1 Medicago arabica
TTCAAAGTTCAATCTGATCTTTATTGTTTCCGACGAAAAGGGGAAAGTGTTAGGGCGCTAAACGTCTATAATATTCTATAGGAACCTCTTGTTTCCATTTATCTTTGTGAAAAATTAATTACTTGCTTGAAAATAAAAGCCTAAGTGTGAATAAAGGTCTAAGTGTGAATGAAGAAAGAAAGAAAATATTTTTGTTATTTTGTTGATTTGGAAAGACAAGTCTTTTGCCTACATAGATGAAGCGGGATCAAAATCACGTAGTTGGGGTAAAAATTTCGATGATTGGTTTGATTTATTTTAAAGTTTGAAAAAAGTTTTGAGACGATAAGAGGCCAAAACGGCATAGAAGAAAAAAGTGTGAAGTTTGATTGATTTTAAATTGAAGAAAGTAAAGGTCTAAATATGATTAAAGTTGATTGAAAGTTTGATTAGAAATAGCAAGAGAAAAGGTCACTTGGTTTGAAATCCAAGGTTTGTTAAGATTTTTGTTGTTGTTGGTGTTTTTGCATATTTGAATGTTTTTGAGGTTTTAAAATGAGTTAACTGAAGTCTAAAAAGTGAAGCGTGATGGAATAAAATAAATCATGAGAGTTTGAAAGAAAGGCGATGGGTTTTACTAGGATGTTGAATCTAAAATAAGTCCCTTTTTTTCTCGGATGTGTCTAAAGTTACTAGATTGTTTGATTTTAAAGTCCTTGATTGATTTTGTTCCTGGGTAAAGTCTTGACATAAAGCGAAATAAATAAATGTGTGTGTCGGTCCAATATTCTCATTTATGTATTTACATCATTCCTAGGTACATTCTAAAGTCTCAATAATATAAATGACAAGAAATAAAATGCATATGGTAATAAAAAAATAAAAAAAAAAAAAAAAAAAAAAAAAAAAAAAAAAAGGTAAAATGCATGAGATGATGTTATGCCTAAATAATCTAGGAAAGTACAAAAAAAACTAAATAAATTACAAATTAAAATAAAGCCTTAAATAAACTAAAAGTCCTAAAAAATAGAAAAGAAGAATTAAAAATAAACCAAGCTATATAAAAAATAAATAAAGCAACATAATAAATAAAAGCAAAAGAAATAAACTAAAAAAAAGAGTCTCAATATTGTTGCACACTCGTATGTGTGCTTAAAAATGAAATAAAAAACAATAAAAGTATATAAATAAAACAAAAAATACCTAAGAGAAAATAACTAAGAAATTAAACTAAAAGTTCATAACAAAGCAAAAAAAGAAGTAAAAAGAAGGGTTTAAAAGTAGTAAAAGAGCAAAAGAAGAAGAAGGAGGAGGAGGAGGAGGAGGAAAAAAATAGTGTAGTGTTGGGCCTTTCCAATTTTCGCATGGACCAAAGGAAACAGATCTAGATCGTTTGATCCGGATTTGATGGCCAAGGAAAACAAGAGCACATGGTAAAGACCTAGTCAAGCATACACATAATCGAAGGAAAGGGAGGGAGTATAAATAGAAGAAGTAGTACAAATTTTTCATTATTGTGCTTCTCTTTCTCTATCTTAACTCTCTCACTCTAAACCTTCCATTCTCCTTCTTCATCTTTCGGTTTTAAAATAGGTGGCCGAAACAAAGCTCTGACGTAGTAGTGGCCGGCCCAACAGAGCGGTGCCACCACGCCGGAAAAACCAAAACCACCAGTTTTTTTGAAAAAAATAAGAGGTTCTAAAATCTTTTTTTCGTTTTAAAGATGAATCTAAACTCGGTTTTTTAAAAACAAACGGAATAAAAGCAAGATCTGAGATTTAAAATCAAGAACACTTGAACTTCTTTCTCTACCTTTGGTTTATGGATCTGTGGCCGAGTGTTTTATGTTTGGGCCAAATAGTTGTAAACGACTTTAAGATGATAGTTTACGGTCGTTTGATGGTGTATGGCCGGTTTGCAATGCTTGTGTAAGGGTGTGTTTGTGGTGTTACGGCCAAGAGTTTGGTTTAGTGTTGTTGGTGGTTTTCGAAATTGCTTTGTGGTTTGAGTTTGGAATCGAAAATGTTGTAAATGAGTGTGTATGGTATTGTTGGATTTTTGAACCTACCACTTTCTTCTTTGCATTTTCGTGTTTGTTATTGTGTATGCTATGGATTATGTTCGAAAAAACCTTAGAGGTGTGTTGTTATGATGAGGTAATGGATTTGATTTTGAGGTTGTTTAGTTGTTCTATACTGTTTAAACGAATTTGTTGTATCTGAAAAAAAAAAAAGTATATGAGTTATGGCTTGTTCTTGTTGTGGGTTGTATGAGGTTATAGTTCTTCTCGAAATTTTGGTTTGTTGAATATTTTTTTTTTAGGCCGCCGTTTTGTGTGTTTAGGGTTTGTCTATGGAATTTTGTGCCAGCCTCTCTGATCCAATGATGGGACAGTCTATTAATAGTGGAGAATTTTAGGGTTGAGGTGAATTTTCACTGGACAAAAATGCCCTTGTTTGGTATCCTATGTAATCTGGCAGATTTGGGCTTTGGACAATACTTGGACTAAAAAAAACTAAAAGAAAAGAAAATTGATTTGATTAAAATATAAAACGAAAATGATATATATATATATATATATAAAGAAAGAAAATTAAATAAAAACATTAATAAAAATAATAAATAAAGGTAAAATAAAATAAAAAGTGATAAAAATAATAAAACTTAAAAAAACTGTCCCTTCGGAACCAAAATGAGGTATTTTAAAATACCTCTCTGCCAAAATTTCGTTTGAAGCGAAGATACTTCCTAGCTTTAAAAGATGAGTAAATTGAATTTTAAATTGATCAAAAAATGCGGTGTGACACAGTATAAAACACTTAGAAAAATCAGGAAAAGCCAACATAATTCAACCCTTTGTCTTGTTTTTTTCTCACCTTCAATACCAATAAACCTAACTTATCCTAAAAACTTCTAGATCAAATGAAGTCTTAAAACAAAGAATCAAACACAGAGCAACAAACCAAAATAGAAATCCTCATATAACTTTCATCGCTCACATTCCACAACCTCAATTTACCGAAATCAAACCCTTAAATAAAAAAAAATTTATTGGAAACACAGCAGAGACACTTGCTTCCTCAAGCTCATACCGTTATAGTTTTCAAGCGGTAATTTGGTATTTTGGTGTGGATCGACAAAACCGGTAACGGAATTCACGACGGGATCAAGAAACTTTTTTTTTTCTTTTGTCAATTTACGCTTCGTGCGATCGGGTTGAGTTGATGGATCAGAGTCTTCAACGAGGGAATGAGTACGGCGGAAAACCTCGAAGGATGGTTTTGTGTTGCCGATTCTCAACACCATGGCCAAATGGAAGATTTGGGGCTTTGAGATTCAATGGATTGGATCTATCTGAGAAGGGGATTTTCGAAAACGATGAATTTGAGATGGTGTTGGATTAATACGGCGATTGATTTATGAACTTTAGTTTTCTTAATGCCATGGCCAAATGTGTTAGGTTTATAGACTATAGTTGGCCGCATTTTGTTATAACAAGAGTTCTAGAAAGATGTCGGACAAGATGTCTTGACATGTTAGTGCGACATTATAGCGTACCTTGTTTCGCAATATTGGAAGAGAGAGAAACACAAAGCAAGGGTGTTAGGAGTAGATTCTTTTCAAGATTAGTAGAGATATCATGAATCTTGCCATGGAATCTTCATCTTTCTTCCATCTTTTGCAATGATACTATGGAAATTTGTAGCTACATCTAACCTTTTGGGTTTTGAGGTATTCAAACAAGTTATTATGTAAACTCTTCATCATTTAGTATATGGTTCTAGCTCTTTTATTCAATATTGTTATTATTATTGTTTTTAATGTTTATTTTAGATTTGAAATGTTATTGAAAGGTACTTTTGAATCTAGGGTTAGAATAATAATCTATTAAAGCTTTTATTCTAGACATAGAGTTTAGGTTTTGACAATCATTTTGAAATCACGAACTTAATGTTATTGGATCGTTTAATAGATTGAGAAATCATCGATTAAACAATACGATTGAACTCATGAAGTTATTTAGACATAAATAACGATTGAAATCATGACATTATTTAGACATGAATAATGTTGTTGAGTGATTGTGATAATATCGATTAAAAAGCTAGAATTCGTTATGTGGTCACGAGAATACAGTTGTTACGCTTGGTTGAAGAACTCAAACCCCAAGCGAAATAGCCCTATCTCGTCTCTATTTATTTTAACTTAAATTAGTTAGAATAGTTTTAAACAAACAAACTTTTAAACCAAACACTTAATATGATAAATCATGTTGAATGGCTTATGGTATACGCTAGTCGTTGTGGAAACGATCCTAATATACTCACGTGTATATAGGAATATGACATGTAAAAATCTTACATCAAGTAGCTTTGAGGAATAAATTTAGCGGAGCAAAGATCGACGTGTGGATTGAGATATTTTGCTAGGAGGACAAGGTAAGAGCTCTAGTCTTGACCATGGTTTAAATGAAAATAATAGGTTAAAGATATTGAATTTGATATGCTTCTTGATTCAACGGATGAGTGGAGAGGTTGATTGTTATTAATAAGTATAAGAATTGTTGTTGTTTAGTAAACTTTGCTATTGTTTTTGAAGAATATGTGAATTTTGGTAATTATATGTATGATTATAATCATTTTGCCAAATGGGACGATTAAAATCATAAAAAAAATTATTGCTTTTAATGTAAACGTATTAGTGCAGTAAAAAAACGACAATAAAGTAAACTATAGAACTAAAAAACCTTACTTTCAGTATAATTAAAGTAGTCAAAGGCTACATAAAAAAAAAAAAAAAAAGGTAGTCAAAGGGTTGTTTAGTCGTGTCAGAGTAAAGGAAAAATAACAAATAAAATTGAAAAATCTTTGTTTGACTAGTTCGTGTGATTCCCGCGAATTAATTGTCGTATCAAATATTTTTTTTTTATAAAGATAACCTTACTTTAGCAGATACAGTAGATAAATATTCAGCCACCACAGTTTTTTTTTTTATAAAACTTGTCAAAAATAGAGTAAAACACTTCGTTTATTCGGAAAAAAAAAATAAAAAGTTTACTTTTTTCGGCATAAAGTAAAACCCTTGTTTTTTCACACAAAAAAGAAAAAAGTGAAACCCTAGTTTTCAGCCTCAATCGTTTGATTATCACAAAAGCTTCCACCAAACTAACAGCTGCCGTGTGCTTTTTCCCTAGCGCAGACTTGGCGTCACCTTGGAGAAGTTTGAGCGAGAAATCAATGGCTCCAAACAATGAGAAGGTTAGCAGTAGTATTTATATTCCCGAAGATGTTTCCTTCATTATTTTTCTAAACTACCCCTCAAATCTCTCAAGCGTTTTACTTGCGCGTACAAATCATGGTCTCTTTTATTTGAAAACCCTAGTTTTATGAATATGTTCCGTAAAAATTTCATGTCTATGCATCGGTCATTGTACAACGACACTTCTCTCTTTCCAAATATAAAGGAGGTATGGCCATGTCCCCAAGATGATGGTTCGGAGTTGTATTTGGTTTCTGGCGATAAGTTTGAGAACAATGTCGAATTGAAATGGCCAGATTCATTTTTACCGGACAAGAATGGGATTTATTTTTTTGATTCTGGTATTAATGATATTCTTTTCTTTTCTGATATTCATCATCAAATGGTTGCATTATGGAATTCAGCCACTAATGAATTGGAGACTGTTGCTCCAAGCCCTGCTCCAAGCCCTGCTCAAGCTTTACCTTCTTCTACTCCTTGGTTTTTTATTCATGGATGTGGTCATGACCATGTTAATGATGACTATAAGATCATTCGTTTAGTTCATATGTATTATTATAAACCTAATGACAGTTGACTGGACTTATATGCCAACGAGGCCACACCCTTTTTGGGAGATTTATAGTGTGAAATATGCCTATAGGTATAGGTCGTAAGGTGTATTTGAATGGATTGTGTCATTGGTGGGCGTATACATACGATGTAGATAATAGATACATGGTTTCCTTTAACTTGAGCGATGAGATGTTCTTAACTACACTGTTACCCTTGGATATGCAAGATAGAGATCATGATGAATGGGTGGAGGGGGTGACGAGATACTTAGACTACTTCTTTTCACATATATGTTTTGGGTGAACTTGGTGTTAGAGAATCATGGATTAAACTCTTCATAGTCGGACCCTTACCTAATGTTAGGCGTCCTATTGGAGTAGGAAAGAAGGGTGATCTATTCTGTTGGAACACTAGAGAGTTTACTAGTGAGTTTGTGAAGTTTGAAATGTAAACACAAGTGGAGAAACTAGTGTTAAGTGTGAATTGAAAATTCCTATGTCCCACATTGGATAGATCACACACTCTAGTAGTGTTTATATATGTGGGATATCACCTCCAAGGGTGTGCCCTTGGGGTACACACTTTTGTGAACGGAGTGAGCTAATGCCAAAAAAAAAATATATTAACACGCGCGCGACGCCGACCGGGCCTGGGCCTGGGCCGTAAAAGAATATTTTTTGGTGCTCATAAAATAAATATTATTTTCTTTTTTGCTCCGAGAATCCTGCAAGCTTAGACCGAGTCCGGCACACGCCAGCACACGCTTTCCACACGCCTCCACGTTCTCCACACGCGCATCCACGTTTCGGCACACTTCCGCACGTTTCCGCCTCGTGGGTTACCGTTACTGGAGCGTGGGCTTGCGCGAGCGGGTCGTGAACCGGGTCGGCGAGGTCAAATCCCCTCTATAAATAGAGAGCTCGGGATCCTCATTCTTCACATCAAAACCGAGAATCGAACGCTCTTCTCTGGTTTTCTCCCCTTCTCATCTCCCGCGATTTGTGTTGACGAATCGTTCTTTTCCTCCTCTCTTGTTTTCTCGAGTGGTTTTTTCTAAAACCATATTCTTCTCAGAGGTGTTATTCTCGACCGATTCTGGGCAGTGCAGCCTTTAATCGTATAGAAAAAGAATCTGGGCTGTTTTATCCTGGAGACGCACGGTTGATAGTCTACCTTGCACATTTCAGGTAGTGCCGTGAAACGTCTTAAATAAAGCGACCTGGTCGTGACTCGCCCCAGTAATCATTTCAAAGCTCTGTCGTAATTTTCGAAAACAACATATTCTTCATTAAAAATGACGATGATCTAACTTGTTTTGATTTAAATACTCAAACAATTGAAGATATGGATGGTAAAGGGGAATATTTTGATTGTGACTCGGCAATTTATACGAAAAACTTTCTTCCGATTGGCCGAAAAGTAATTAGTTAATTTTTCTTTCCCTTTAAAGCTTTTACCCAAGAGAACCAAGTTGAATATTATGAAGTCATTGCAATGCAAATAGGCGTTTCAATTTCCCATATTATATTTACTATCAAGTGTACAAGAAAGAAATTATTGGCTTAAGAATCTTTCTTTACCATTTTCATTTCCACGCTCTTATCTTTTTTCTATTTTATGATGTTCTTCTTTCGATTTAAATTGTGTGCAGGGTCTTTTTTGAATTCTGTTAATTTTCATGTAGTAATCATTTATAACTTGGAAACATTTTCCAATCTAATTGTACCGTCATAAAGAACCAAGTCCGTGAGAAGCACGCGATAGTAGGCCGACTAATCACGAGCTCGACACGAGGGTGAGCAGGAGGAACACCTCACCCTTATATGATATTAAGGTCATGTGTATATGGCCCTTTGACTAAGTACCCCTTTTTACATATTAAGGTGGAGTAGTGAGAGACCGCACCATCCTATTATTCTGAACTAACTCCCCCACGCTTAAAATAAGAGGCTTCATGCCTCCCTCATTCATTCATTTCTTCATCCTCACTTCACAATGTCGAAAGAGAACTATGTAAGCTATGACTCCTTAAAAGGGTACGTAGGACCAGGGGTCCTCCCTGTTGAACTAGAATAACAACACCTCACTCGCCGGCTCAATGCTGGAGACGTCACCATCAACTCAAAGAGCACCTCTTTGTCGTCGCCATAGCAGGAGGATCTCTACTGCTGTGTAAAAATAATTATGAGGAATAAAATTCATTAATGCCTTCCGTAGAAGAAATAATTATGTATTCCCATGTTGTTTTTCACATTCACTCTTGAACTAGGGGCTTTTGTAGGAAGCTTGAAACTGATAAACAATTACATCACTTGGTTCTTCTTCTCATTCTAAAGCTTTGAGGGTGGGGTGGATGGGTGTTCAATTCTCATAAAGTTTTTGTCTTGATGCGTTCCACCCGGCCAAGAATCGAATCTAGGTTTTTAACAATTTATCTTTTGGTAAAGCTTATTAACTACTTGAGATTAAATAACTAATTGCTTCGTAATATTTCCTGTTATTTGAATCGGAGATTCTGTAATGTGATGAATTTTGCTATTTTGATGCAGTGGTCGTAATTGTTTTGAGAAATGTTATTAACATGTGTTTCCAATCTAATTTGCAACCAGAACTGTAATAATGGTATCGTTAGATTTTGAAGCCAAGGGTAAGTGTTATTTTTTGGAAAATTATTACTTCTTGGAGGAGTTGCACTCATAGTCCATTTTCTGGAAGCGCTGAAGCATCCTTTAACACTATGAATAAGGTATAGATATTGAGGAATGAAGGCTATTGAAATGAGTGAATAGGCAAAATCTCCCTCAAAATTGTAACTTTCGTAAAAAATCCCCTGATTTTTCAGAAACTTCAAAAATTATGTTGAAATTATCAAACGTTAGTCAATTACCTCCTACGTTTGTTTTGGCTATTAAACCTTATGACATGGCACATAACCGTACACGTGGCACTTCCACTTACCAAACCTTATGCCACGTCATAGGGGGTAAATGACTTTTTTATTCTATTTTATTTTCTTCATCTTCTTCCTTCCATGTCTTCTTCATCTTCATCATCAACTTTATACCTTCATCTTAAAATTCAAACAAACCTTGAAAAAAAAATCAGAAAATGAAATTAAACACAACCCAAAATCATGATCTTCATCATCTTTCCACTTTCAATTTTTTTTTATTCGCTAACAAGAGCAACAACAATCAACTCCAAATGAAAAAAAAAAGTGAGATGATTAATTGATGAAATCATGTGACCTAATGTATGTCCCTTTTTTTTAATGTAAATTACTGGTTTTGATCTTGATGTAAAGGACTTTGTCCTTATGAATTGTTGAACATTGGCACAAAACAAACATACTCGAAGTATATTTTATTCAGTTAGCTACTGATCTACCATATTTCTAGTAACTATTTTAAGATGATAATATCTAGAGAGACTAACAATAACCATCCTTTAGTTTATATTACATTATCAATCAATTGAAATAATAAAGTACAAGGGATACCTCATTCTTTTCTTTCTGCCTTAGTTTCTAGGGAAATGAAGTTCCATAGTTTGCCAAATTCTTAAATGTTTGTGCATTTCACAATTCACATGTTGAAACTTAACCCTTTCACTTAAAGTCTGCATATGCTTCTCCTTGTGTTGAAAAATGTATATATTTCTCTCTTTTCAATTGACTCAAACCAAGGAAAGCCAAATAATATTAAGAGTCAAATGAACATTTTTCGAATAACCCTTAACACATCAAATATATATAAGATGATCCAATAAGTTTCCATGAGATGTTGAAAATCCTAACCAACTTAAAATTAGAGGTCAGATTCAACCATAAGTAGCAAAATTAACAAATAAATGATCTCTCTCTTCATTCAAACCACAATTTTCAAAATTGCTTTGATCATTTAGAGCAAGAATCCGCCACCTGATCAAATTATCTTTTTCGGAACACGATTAAGATGCAAACGTCAAGAAAATATAGAAATTTTTAATGCAACCACCTTTAACCACAAAACATGATTGTTAGCTCGAAAGATATTGTCTTCCACTACATTCAAGTTGTTATAAGCATTGTTGACCATATAACGTTGGGAGGAATGTAACTTCCAAACACATCTCTCCCTCGCCTCCCCCACCTCAATCTGCAAAACAACTGAAGTTAAACACTTAACACAATCCCCCACCAACTCCTCCTGCCAAGCAAACAACCTCCTACACTACTTCCACCTCTCATCAGTCACTCCCCAGCCTAAGAATTCATCTCTGCTACAATCGTCATTTTATTCTCCATTAATTCATAAAGCCTATTGAGTCTAATATTAAAAGAAATTCCATCAAGCCATGGATCTCTCTAAAACAGGGTAGAAGACCCATCACCAACCTCAAAACCAATATTATTGAGCAACAAACCCTCATCTACCAAGCCAACACCCTCTCTAATCTTATTCACATTCTGCCACCAAAAAATCCACTTCCTCCCCCAAGACACAATCACCCCCTTCCTCACCATACCGAGCACATGACACTTTTATGGTGATTTTAGCAAGTGTACAAAATCGTGCAAGTAGTAAAATTAAAACGGTAAGACCGAGTGTCGAACTCGAGGATTGTGTTATACTGCCGAATACTGTTTATAGCTTAATTGAACAAAAATGTATTGAACTCAACTGGTTGCGCCCAGGCACAAAATGGCAGCAACATTGGTTTTCTGAATTCTGATTGCATCCAGGTGTAAAATGACAATATTAACCTTTTTCTTCCAAATTTGCATACTTGTGAAATGACTTTCATGGTTGACTTTCCAAAACTCCTTAGACATCGTACCTCTTCTAAAACTTAATGTAAACCTGTTAAAACACAAATAAACCAAATGCTCCAAGGATTGTCGGGTTAGGAAAAAATCAACACAAATCAATTTTTTTCTCTAAATATCAGATGATGATGATTTTTACTATAAAAAGGCTAAAGCTAATTAAAAACTAAGAAAATCAATTAATACAAAATCTAAAACTAACGGAAATTAATATAAATGTGATGAGTAATCACACTATATACTATAAAATATCCCTTTCCTCCAACATCCTTTAACACCATTTACCCAAATAAAGCTAGATTAAACTCTTTTAACCTCCTAACTCCAAACCACTGTTTTCTTTTTTCAAACAAATAGTATCTCATTTAATCTAAGAGATCTTCCTAAAATCTTCACCCCTCCATAGAAAAATACATTAAAAATATGTGGTGTCCATTACCAAAAATTGTAGTGCGTTGTTTAACTAGGAACCTCGTAGAACATTGGAATACCCAGGAAGTTTTAACGTTCTTGTAAATGTTGGTGATGTGTATATAGGTGAAGTTATGTGTAATTCAGGATCAAGTGCCAACCTTTTGCCTCTAGCTACATTCAAAAATATTGAGGGTTGAAGATGAAGAAAAGTAACACAAAAATAGTCCTTGCAGATGGATCATTAGCAAATGTTGGTGGCATCGTAAAAGAAGTAATGATCAGGATTACCTTTGTCTTCCCCATTTATGTGGTGGTCATGGAAATTAGTGATGTTGAACCTTCTGAACCTTATGAAGGTTGTTTGCTTCATTCAAATCTACTTGAACTTCCAAATGTTTTTGGGTTCTTGTTTATCATCATTCTGAATTCTATTCATATGAATATTTTAAACCCTATGAACATTTTAAATTATGAACTTCTTATCTTGGGAAGCTTTAGAAGTATGACACTTTGAGTAAGTGTATGCGTATTTTCTTTTATCTTGTATTGTTGTAAGGGATCTTCAAATCATACAACACAAAACTCAATGTGCGTTTTGTCACATAATTTCAAGAACATTCTTGTGTAGCTTGTGATGCAAGTTCTTTCATCATGATTTTTTATCTATGAATCTTCATGGAGATTGTGATACTATTGTTGTAGCTGATGATATGCCCAAACTTTCATTGTTTGAGTAGATACTAGAACGGGCTTCCATGCTTCGCACGAGTGAATGATGAGCACAATAAATTAAAAGCAGGTTAAACTTGAAATATTGTCATTTTTCTAACTAAAGTCAAAGTCTACCGATGAGCACAATTTTTCTAACTAAATTAAAAGCTGATGATTTGAATGAGCACAATGTAGCCTTTATGTATATAGGGTGGTGATAAAGGTGCATAGATAGAACAATGCACATATCGATGTCTAGATGCAGCCTTTATGCATAGGATGGCAACGAAATCATTGTTTTCTTAACTAGGCTAATAAAATATGTTTATGGTTGCTTAAGATTGCATCAAAGATTTGGATAATAATAAGATTTGTATAATGATTTTCATGTAAGAAACTTTGACACAAATGACATGGTTTGATTGCAACTTCTATGTCTTGATGTATAGATTTTTATTTGTTAACTTGAAATATTGTCATTTTTCTAACTAAAGTCAAAGTCTACCATGTAGGCTTTATGTATATGGTGACAATAAAGGTGCATAAAACAGTACGCCTATCTATGTCTAGATGTATCCTTTATATATAAGGTGACAACGAAATCATTGTTTTCTTGTCGAGGTTAACAAAATATTTTGATTGTTGCTTAAGAATCCATCAAAAGATTTGGTAATAATCAGATCTCTTTGTTATTAATAATTGCAACTTTAAGTCTAGATGTATAGTCTTTTCCGTAAACTTGAAATATTGTCATTTTCCTAATTAAAGTCAAACTCTACCATGTAGACTTTATGTATATAGGGTGGCAATAAAAGTGCATAGAATAGTTCATCTATCTATGTTCAAGATGTAGCCTTTATGTATAATTGCAACTTCTATGCCTAGATGTAGCCTTTACGTATAGGGCGGCAATAAAATCATTGTTTTCTTATCTAGGCTAACAAAATCTTTTTATTGTTGCTTAAGAATGAACCATAAGATTTGGTAATAATTAGATTTGCATAATGATTCTGATGTAGACGAAAGCATGCAATATTGAGCCAATTGAACCAATGAATAAAGATAGCTTCATAGAATAAACTATTGTACAAATGACATGGTTTGGTTGTTGGATATCATCAATGGGTACAAATATTACATTGTCTTGCATTTTGGCGTCCATGTGGGGGCATTTTAGTTATAAAAAAAAAAAAAAACATGGTCAAACCTAGGGTTTTTTTAGGGTTTGCTTGCAACATTTCCTTGCATTTGTATATAAGATAAGCACTTATTTATGTTAGTGACTTTAACTTATCGAATTATGTGATTCCTATTTTTTTTTTAACAAAAACTCAAGTGCAAACATGAGTAGATCATCATTCATAAAACTTATCATTTATTCCATAAGGTTTGTTATAATTAAAACATTATAAAAAAGATTTGGCTAAATTGCATATTTGATCCCATAATTAATTTATGGGTTTCGTTTTGGTCCCCTAATTAATAAATTTTTTGTTTTGGTCCTTAATTCCATCTCTGTTTGCCAAATTGGTCCTTTCAGTTAATTTTTAATTCCAAATGTCTAAGGTGGACCAACATCGTAGGATGTCCACCATGGACCTTATTAATTATTTTAATTTAAACCATTTGATCTTTTTTTCAAATAGAGAACAGTTGGATTTTAAATTAGATCATGCCAGTCCACTTGATCTAATAATATACCACCAACACCCAATCTTTTTCACATTTCTTCATCTTCCTCCCTTTTTCTCTTCTTCATCTTCATGCATCCATCAAAAATTCAAAGAATTCCAGGGTAAAAAAACCTAGAAAAACCCAAAAACAATTTGCATCAAGTCCAAAAGTTTATCCATAATATGCAAAATCCAAATAAATAATTGTTTGAACAAAATTGGTTTTGTACAATTCCTTTAGCGTTTTTATGATAACTAAGTATTGAAGAATAATTTGATATTCTAATATATTTTCAAGTGTGCTGGTCCATAGAATAAAATTTAACAAATTCTGAATATGTATAAGAGCATCAGAAGCACAAGAGAAGCTGAAAGACTATGGTAGAATATCTGAACCTAGAGGGACCTGTAAGCCACATCAGATGTGTCCTCTTTTGTAGTTGTCTCTATCGAGACTCTGATAGTAAAGATTGTCCTATTCTGAGCACGTGTAGAAACAAACAAGAACTTCAAGGACAAAAATAATGAACAGATAACTCCGGTTGCAGCAAAGGAATTTCAAATGTCTAATCAATGACATTATCCATATGAGGCAATGGTTCAATTTCCTTGATTTGAAGCTTCTCAACGACTCTTGATGCGCTGATACCTCTCCAACGTCTCTCAAATTCTTGCATATATAAGGAGTTGAAGATTTGAAGAATACCAACAAGACTTTATTATTTTTATTGTGCTCTTACTCTTTGTCGCAGTGATTTTTCAATATCAAGCTATTGATTACGTTGACTCGCATTTTTAAGTTCACCATCGAACTTTTATTTTATCCAAGGAAAAAAGGAAAAGTTCGAATAAACCCTAATTTTTAGAGATTAAAGGTTCGGGGGTTGGTTACATTAAGGGAAGGTTTTAGCACCATAAACGTCTATAGTACTCTATAGGAACCTCTTGTTTTTATTTATTTTGTGCTAAAATTAATTACTTGCTTGCAAAAAAAGTTAAGTGTAAATAAAGAAAGAAAGAAAATGTTTTTGTATTTTTGTTGATTTGGAAATACAAAGTCTTTTGCCTACCCGAGCGGGATCAAAATCACGTAGTTTGGGGTAAAAAGCCGAGTGATTTGTTTGATTGATTTTAATTTTTGAAAATGATTTTAAGAATAAAAAGTCGAAGTGGCAAAAAATGAAGTGGATTTGATTGATTTTAATTGAAGAAAACAAAATATAAATATCATTAAAATTGATTGAAGTTTAGTTTAAAAAAGATGAGGAATCACTTGATTGAAAAGCGTGACAAAATAAAATAAAGTGCGAGGGATTTTTCATAATGACATTGGATCAAAATGAAAATCCCCATTTCCTTGGATTAAAAAAACTAAACTACTATTTTTTTTGCATATTTTTTTATACGTAAAAGCGGAATAAATAAATATGCATAGAATGCAATATTCTCATTTATATTTACATTTGTCCCTAAAATACATTCTAAAGCATAAATAAATAAATAAAAATGACAAGTAAAAGAATAAAATGACAAATGAAGGTAAAATGCATGAGATGATATTAATAAATATGCTAAAGAAAATAAAGACAATAACATAAAAGAAATAAATAAAAAATACATGAGATGACATTAATACTAAATAACCTAAAAATGCATGAGATAATAAAACATTAAATAAACTAAAGAAATAAATAAATAAATAAATAAAATAAAAATGCATGAGTTAAAACTAACACTAAATAAACTAAAATATGAATAAATAACAAAAATAAGAAGTGTGTGAGTTAATATTAACACTAAATTGGTTTGGTCTTCCAATGGTGATTGTCGACAATTGGTTTTGGATAGCTGGTCTAAAGGTGTTCGAGGTCAAGGTATGATTCGGCTTCAAGCTAAATTACGTAACTTGAAAAATGCTTTTAAGCTTTGGAACTGAACGGTGTTTGGGGATGTTGACAGACAAGTGAGACTAGCTTTGGATGAAGTGAACCACATTCAATAATTAATTGACTCTGAAGGTTTTTCCGATCAACTCTACATGCAAGATCTTGAGGCGCAGCTCCTGTTAACTAAAGCGTTAAATTTTCAGGATCAATTATGGAAAGAAAAAGCTCGTGATCAAAACTTTATCAGCGGCGACCGCAACACTGCTTATTTTCACAGGATTTCTAAAATTCGGGTAGCAACAAAATCTATTTCTTTTTTACAGGATGGTGACAATATTATCACTGAAATATTCAGCATGGAAATTGCATATTCTCTCTTATTTTCAGGAAATATTCAGCATGGAGAATAATTGTGCACAAAATACTTTGGTCGATGATACAATTCCTTCTCTAGTGACAAATGCAGATAATCAAATGTTCCTGCATTTTCCTTTGAGTACGGAGATTAAAGATGCGGTTTTTGCTCTTAATGGGGATGGGGCACTGAGTCCGGATGGGTTTGGTGGACATTTTTATCAAAATTTTTGGGATATTGTTGGAGCAGATGTGGTGCAGTCTGTTCAAGAATTTTTTCAAGGTGGTTTGCTTCCCAATAATATTAATTCAAATATGATTGTGTTAATTCCGAAAGTTCCAGGTACAAGATCTATGGGAGATTACCGTCCTATTGCGCTCGCTAATTTCCAATTCAAAATTGTTACTAAAATTATGGCGGATAGGCTTTCTTGTATTACCTCTCGGATTATTTCTATTGGGCAAAGGGGTTTTGTCCGAGACCGCAACATTTCTGATTGTGTTATTCTTGCCTCCGAAGCGATCTATTCTCTTGACAAAAATCAGTATGGTGGGAATATTGCTCTCAAAGTCGACATATCCAAGGCATTTGATACATTATATTGGAATATTTTGGTGATGGTCCTAAGCAATTTCAGCTTTTCAACAATTTTCATTAATTGGATTATTACCATTCTAAATTCTACTCGTTTATCTATTTTGGTTAATGGTAAGGCGGTTGGTTTTTTTGCTTTCACTTGTGGGGTTTGTCAGGGAGATCCTCTTTCCTCTCTGTTAATTTGTTTGGCTGAAGAGGTGCTTAGCAGGGCTCTCTCTCTGATTCTGTTGTTAGGGGGCGGCTCACTCCTATGTCCAACTGCCGTGGTACTACTTTTCCGACTCATGTGTTGTATGCCGACGATATTATGATATTTTATACAAGTTTGAAGAGTAACATCCGGGAGCTCCTTAGCATTTTTAATAAATACTCAGCGATTTATGGCCAGGTTGTGAACAAAAAAGCCGTTTTTTCACAGGTTCAATGTATGTAACTCGGATAAATATGATTGCAAATATGTTGGGTTTTAGTGTTGGAACAGTTCCATTTTTGTATCTTGGATGTCCTATTTTCCAAGGGAAACCAAAGGTAATTCACTTCAGAATGATTACAGACAAGATTCAAAAGAAGTTAGCTACTTGGAAGGACACCATTCTTTCAATTATGGGCAGGGTGCTGTTGGTGATATCTATCATACATGGTATGCTTGTTTATTCATTCCATGTTTATTTTTGGCCTAGACGACTGCTGCGTTTACTTGACTCTTGGTTAAAAAATTTATATGGAGCGGTGATGTCCTTACTAAAAAAGTTTGCACGGTGTCGTGGAGTGTGATATGTCGGCCTTGGTCTGAAGGGGGGCTGGATATAAAACCTACGCGTTTGATTAATGAAGCTTTGATTCTGAAGTTGGCTTGGGATTTAATGGCAAAGGAAACTCAATGGTCTCTTCTCTTCAAGAAGCGTTACTTCTCTAATGGTAAACCGATTACACATCACTTCAAATCCTCAATCTAGTCGGGTATCAAAATACAAATTAGCACAGTTATAGAGAATGCTTTGTGGATTGTAGGAACAAGTGAGAGAATTAATTTTTGTACGGATAATTGGCTCGGTGAACCTTTGGTAGAATTGATTCAATTAGACTCAGATTTTCATGGTCATCTTAAAGGAACGGTGTCTGAAGTTATAGTGAATGGTGGCTGAGAGTTTCCTACGGTTTTAAAGGAGTTTGGGGACATTAAGGATCGCTTGGAAGCAATAGTCTTACCTACAGGTCAGCTTCCTAACGTGTTGGTGTGGACTCACGCCCCTGATGGTAATCATACGTCGAAGCTTCCATTTTCTTTTCTTCGTCCGAGGACTACTTACTGCCTTGGGTGGAACACATTTGGAGCTCTTCTATTCCTCCTTCTCATTCTTGTATTTATTGGAGACTCCATCATGGAAATATGCCAACGGACGAAAACCTTAGAAATTGTGGCTGCATTGTAGTGTCGATATGTAACTTATGTTTGACTGCGGATGAATCTTCCGGTCATCTTTTTTTTCGGTATCAGTTTGCTATGCATCTTTGGAACTGGATATGTGTTAAGCTAAATTGTGTTACTGATTGCTCTTCAGTAGACACTATTCTTTCTTGTAGGCCGACAAGGTGCTCCTCTCAGGTATCAGACATTTATTTGGCAGCAATATTACATACGCTTCATACAATTTGGTGGGCTAGGAATTCCTTGCGTTTTACCACTGTAAAGCCAACTTTGCATTCAGCCAAAGTTTGTATCCATTCTTTTATTGCCATGTCCGGGAATGTTTCAAAGGGTAAGTGTTTGCACTCTGACTTCTCTTTCTTGATTCTTTTGTGGTTTCTCCTCACTGCCGAAGAGTCAAAGAAATTATTTTGGTTTTCAAGTCATCTACAGAAGCAAAACTGGAAGAAGCAAGGATTAGAGAAGAGAATCTGATCAGAAGCAATGAGGTTTTCAAACAGGAAATGAAACAACAGGCAGAGGAGACAAACAAGATGCTCAAGAGTATGATGAAAATGTTCCAGAAACAAGTCCAACCCTAGATTGCACACCTTAGCTTGTTTTGTTAAAAAAATCATTTGTTTGTATCTTTGCATAGTTTATACTTCTGAATGTTTGTTTATGCTTCTGAATTACTGCATCTGATCAATATTATCTTGCTTCTGAATATTATTTTCTTTCTCACTATCTTTTTCTTATCTCTTTCGTTTTGTCTTTAGTTTTTATACTTTTTGTTGATGACAAAAGGGGGAGTAGATGTATAGTATTTAAAGGCTCTGAGCCCCATTAATTTAATTTTAATCAAGTTAAATTAATAGGACCTTCTTCTTATCTCTTAGTCTATTAATGTGAGAATTTTCTGAGTGTTATATTGTTTTTAATGACGAATTTAATTAACATGGATAGAACTCAGGGGGAGCTTACAAACATCACCTTCAAGTACTATTAGAATCAGGGGAAGCTTAGAAACCTCAAACCCTATAGTCAACTTGTTAATTAGATTAACAACAATTGCACAATTTAAATATTAATGTTTGTCATCATCAAAAAGGGGGAGATTGTTGGAACAAAATGTGTTTAACATTATCCTTTGAGAGTTTTGATGATAACAAGGTATTCAAAAATTGTCAATTGGATATGCTAATATTTGTTCAAGTGTATAAGACCTTAGACAAAATTTTGACATCTTAAAAAGGTTCTGAAAGAACAAAAGAAAGCTAAGGAACCAACAAAAAGGAAGCTTAAAGCATCTGAAGAGAAGTGCTCCTGAAGAAAAGTGCTCCTGAAGTGATGACGTCATCAGAAGCAAGTTCGTCAGAAGCATCTCATCAGAAGTTGAAGATCACCAGAAGCTGAAGTTCAATAGGAGATGCAAGACTTAAAGCTTCAAAGGTTGTTCAATGGATTTAATCTCGTCTAAGCATTGCAGAAGACCAGAAGATTGAAGCAACAACTATTTTGAAAGGATTTGAAAGCATTGGATGCTTATTCTTTAAAGAACGTTGACAAAGTACAATTGTACGAAGTGACCTACAAGACAAGAATAACAGCTCTGCCTGCAACGATGTTCTTTCATATATGGAATGAATTTGAAATTGATGCTTTATAGGACAATAACCATATCAGTCAAAAGATCATTGGTGATTGATCAAAGTTTCAAACGACTCTATTTTGAAGTGCTGGCAATTCACAGCGTCTCTTTCACACCTCTATATAAAGGAGTGAAGACTCGGAGAATGGTAAAGACTCAATAACAAATTACAAATGTCAAAACTCTACTGAATTTGTTCTGCATTCTAAGGTTCACTTAGAATTTCTTATCAACTTTCATATCTTAGAAATTCTAGAGTCCTAAAGAGTCTGTATCTGATTTGTATTGTGAACACCACTAATTGTATATCAAGTGTTCAATCTCAAACATTTTTCAGTGTAATTCTGTTTGAATAGAAGTCTCTTGCAGCTGTGCTTGAGCATAGGAAGTCTCTTGATTGTGTTCAGGAGCATAGGAAATCTCTTGCAGTTGTGCTTGAGTAATTTGAAGTCTCTTGCTAGTTTTAGCAGTGAGCATTTGTAATTAGATATTACATTTTAGTGAACTCTCCTTGAAAGTGCAAGGGGGACATGACTACTTCCGGTTTGTGGAAGGAACCTGTATAATTGCTTTGTGTCTTTCTTCTCTCCCTCTCTCTGTTTTTAATCGCTGCGTATAGTTCTGAACATCACTTCAAAAGCAGTACTCTAATTGCTTCTGATCAGTGTTTTCAGCTTAGGAGAAAACGAAGAAAAAGCAAACACAACTCAACCCCCTTCTTGTGTTTTTCCCACCTTCAGAGTAATGGATAAATATATGAGAATCGTGAACGAAAAAGGTAAAACCCGTCCCAACCCGTCTCATTGTCATACCTATCGGTAAGCAATGAAGGTGCTCTTGGTTGTTGTTGTTGATGGTGCAGTTGTTTTAGTGCATGTTTGTTTTGACAATGAATGTGTAATGGACATACGTTTGGCCATATGCTAAAATTTGTGGCTTAAACACACGATTGCGGTAATCAAACGCCAAAGCAGATCACCATTTTTTTATCCGTATACATTATCTAACAAAGTAAAACTTAATTTATTTTTGTGGTTGAATTCAAATCGGCCGTCTTTTGGTTTTTGAAAACAAAGTAAAGCTTCTTGTTAAAAAATATAATGATTAAAACTTAAAATTAATTATTTATACATTTAATTGAAATGCTTACGTGGATTTAATTTTTTACCAAACCAACGTGCCACGTCACTAATAATGATTACATCTCCGTAAAACACAGCTTTTCATTACTCTATCCAATCCATTCCACTCACATTCTAACATTCTTCATAACTCGTTCCAGAACCTTCTATGGCAGCTCCGAGCTCTGAGAAGATGGTTCCTCCAATGGCCGATCCATCAAGTGAGAACAAAGTTACTAACCACATTCCAGTAGAAATTCATTTTTCCATTCTCTCTAAACTTCCCATTAAATCTATCAACCGTTTTTCCGCTGTTCGCAATTCTTGGTCTGGATTGTTCGAAAACCCCAATTTCTTGAAAATGTTCTGCAACAATCTTGTTTTGAAAGATCATGGTAATAATGGTGATGATGTGGACCTTCTCTTTAACATCAATTTCAGGAATTTGATCTTCCGTTCATATGACAAGTTTCATGAGCTTCCATTGAATATGGATCTGCCATCTTCATTTGTTGGTGAGAAGCATTTTGGTATTTTAGGTTCTGCTGTTGATGGTGTGGTTTGTCTCTATGATATTTACAATCAGAAAAATATAATGTTGTGCAACCCTGCAAATGGTGAAAATCGTGTTCTTCCTACTAACTATGCTGAGGACCTAGGTACTATATATGACAGCATCCCTAATATTTGTGTTCATGGATTTGGTTATGACCGTGTTAATCGTGATTTCAAGGTCGTTCAATATGTGAATAATGATAATGTTGACTCTGAGGGTGGTGATGATGATGATGATGAAACCAACTCCTTTTGGCAAGTGTATTGTCTCAGCACTAACAAGTGGACAAAACTTATCATACCTAGTGATCATCAGATTCCATTTCTTCAGGATGACCCTAATGGTTTGGAGGTCTACTTGGATGGTGTTTGTCATTGGCTGGGTAGGAACGAAACAGATGGTCAACTTTTTCTTGTGTCATTCAACTTGGAGGCATTCAACTTGACCAATTATAGTAAGCTTGTAACACTTACGCCCGTGGATGCAAATGTAACTGAATTGTTCTTGAAATTGGTTGTGTTAAATGGGTCTGTTGCTATGATCACAGAGCATGTTAATCAAATGTCTTTTAGCATATCAATTTTGGGTGAAATCGGTGTCAAAGAATCATGGACCACACTTTTCAATGTTGCATCTTTGCCTTCCATTAAGAATCCTATTGCAGCTGGGAAGAAGGGTATTATATTTTTCAAAGAAAATGAAAAGGACAATAAAGTGACTTGTTTTGATTTAACTACCGGAATGACTCAGGAAATTTGTTTTAAAGCAAAAAAGAATATTCAGCAAATCGTATTTTACAAGAAAAACGACCAGATCCTTTCAAAAAAGAGAAAGAGAAAGAACACCGGTCATCGTTCGGTTTGAGGTATGAATAGTTGACTGTTTTTGCACTCAAACCTTAAAGTTTTTATTAGTTAATTATGCTTTACAATTTTGTTAATCTCTAAGATTGATTGAATATCTTGTTCTCTTTCTATAGCATGTGTGACTGATATTCAGTTTTGTTGAATGGACGAAATCTTCCTGTATTAAATGTTTGTTGAAGTATCTCATATTTTAGAAAACTTTGTTGATCTAATGGCTCCGCAGCATGAGGTTCCATTGGATATAAATCTTAAATTATTAGGATAGTGAGAATTGTAAGATGGATCAGAGCATGGAAGTACTAAATTTTTAGCTAAGGAACTTAGTTTAAACACAGATCAGAGTTTTAGGTACTAGCCACCTTAAGCAGTAATCACTAAATGGCTCTGGAGTTGCTGCAGAGTTTCCCTCGTTAGGTCAACAACAAAGCTTTAATTATAAAAAGATTCTACTCACAAAAGGTCCTCTAAGAAACAAGAGAGTTGAGCTTTTCATCTAATCAATAAACTAACACTGTCATTTTTATCAACTGAACAAGATAGAAAACCGTTGCATGATAGCAATAGTTATGAAACAGATAGATTGATGAAACTTGAAATCTCTGCATACAAATCTAGTTAGTATTTAGAAGATAAATTGGGAAATCCTTTTCAATTTATTTCCTGCAAAATATTCAGTCTCTTTGCTCACCATTTCTTGTTTGACATTTTTTGTTTCTTGTGTCTTCTTAATATTCAATCGTTCACTTTCCTTTGAAGAACTTTTAGGTAAGTGCTTAGGAAACTCTTTATAGTTATCACTTATCATTGCATCATCAAATCCTTCTTTATTAGGCTTTTTTTCATCTCATAGGATTAAGACTTAAGGTGCAACTTGTGAAGATTCCATTTATATGATGGAGTCCATGTCAACATGGCCTTTTTTTATTGAATGGCAGCTTTATTTTAGTATTTTTCAATATTACATGTCAGCATGGCCTGCCTTACACTTACCATAAGATGAGCCATTTGAAGTATAAATCTTAAATGTGAGAATTGTAAGATGGATCAAAGCATGGAAGTACTAAATTTTTAGCTAAGGAACCTAGTTTAAACACAGATCAAAGTTTTGGGCTCAAATCAACTAGCCACCTTAAGTAGTAATCACTAAATGGCTCTGAAGTTGATGCAGAGTTTCCCTCATTAGGTCAACAACAAAGCTTTAATTATAAATATTCTTCTCACAAAAGGTCCTTTAAGAAATAACAGAGTTGAGCTTTTCATCATCAAAAAACTAACACTGTAATTTTTATCAACTGAACATGGTCGAAAACCGTTGCATGATAGCAGTAGTTATGAAACAGATAGATTGATTAAACCTGAAATCTCTGCATACAAATCTAGTTAGTATTTTGAAGATAAATTAGGAAATCCTTTTCAACTTATTTCCTGCATTTAAACTTATTTACTGTCTGGTTCACTTGCAGCATCCCCTAAAATATATGATTTTCATTGTGACATTTAAGTTTAAAACCTCTTCCTATAACTGAAGATTTTATTAAGCATTTAAACTTATTCTCAGTAGTTATGCATATTATCAATTATTAAGCAAGCTGTCAATATCACTTTCTTCTAAAATATAACTATGTTGGCAAGTGTACGCGACTCAATGCAGCTTCTTTGTCCATCGCGATAAGTCTAATATATAACTCTTGCTTGCTCTTCTTGAGGAATACCATATCTCTTAGTATAATATATGTCCGAACCATGTAAGTCTGTAACTTTAGTGCATCATAAAATTAGCCTGTGTTTGTTTCTGTGTTGCAATCATCCACCATCGTGCGCGTTCCTTTACTTTGACAATTTGTAGCTTTGAAATTATTGCAGTGGGAAATAGTTAAAAACACGAGAAAAATGTTTCTGACGTGTTATGAAACGAGCACTTAAATGTGTATATGTTCGGTATATGCCTGAGAAACTGTTACTGTATGTTTGGATCCAAAAACTGTTACTGATGTGCCTTTTTGTTTTTGTTTTATGCTATCGTTGTTGCTTCTTCATATGGTAATAATATTGTTAGCAATTTTATTCGACTAATATAAGCATTTGTGAGTGTTTGAGAGAGCTTGTGCATTAAGGTTTCTGATGGCTTCTCAGTTCTCAATCATTCCTTACAATTTTAAGGTTATTTTTATGTTAGGTAATAATATAATTATGTAGAAACTTTTTTTGTTCTTATTCATTCATCAATCAATAATGTTGTATGTGTGGATGAGGATTAGCAATTTAGCATCTATATCTCAGTCATTGTATACACGATTAAGCTTGGTGAATCAAATGATGCCAAACATTTAATAAGCATTGATTCAATATTTATCTATTTTGATGTCTTTAATTATCCCTTTTGTGTGGATTAGTTTGGACTTACAATCTGTAGATTATCAAAGGGAAAGTTTGCAATATGTATATATTAGATTTCATCATTGACTTATATGTTGCTTTTTCTTTATGCAGGATCTTCACAAAGATGAACATGGAAAGCTTGTTGTTGCTTTTTCTTTATGGTCCAAAGGCGAGTTATGAACAAGTGTTGTAATGGTTGGGTTCTTTTTTACCACTCCTGGTAACTTTGGCGTACGCAAACTTTGCAGTGTAATGGTTCGGTTCGTTTAACAAACTTTAGCAGAAGCAGGCAACTTAGCTTTGTGTGAATGTTTAGGTTCTTTTTAGGAAACTTTGGCAGATGCAAACTTCAGTGTAATGGTTTGGTTTGTTTTTACCACTCCTAGTAATGCATCGTTATTTTCCTCAATATTCACTTGTAGTGGTTTATTTCCCCTTTCATCATGCACTATCATTGAAATTTGTTGATGTTGTTGTTGATATTTCTCTTGCACTTCAACTTGTTGTTCTTGTGTGAAATCCGTTTCTGTTTTACATTCTACATTTCTAAATTCACTCATCTCTTTTTGCAAACATTGTTTATCATTATTCTTCATTATAATCTCTGGTTCCTCACTTACTTCAGTATAGTCTCATTCACCTTTGCAAACTTTTCATTTTTCGCACCATCTCTTGAAACTTCGTGTTTTTCTTCCATCAAATATTCCAATAATAACATCCTCTTCCTCACTTTACTGATCAATGGACTCAATTTTTTATTTCTAATTTCTTTCACGATTATTTCCTTAACTCCATTCGCACTCTTCTCAATTTCCTCGTGCATCATTTCCTTCATTTGTTTCCACATCTATCTTTTTTAATCTTCCACCTTCACCCTGTTCCAGTTCCATAAAATATTCAGTCTCTTTGCTCACCATTTCTCTGACATTTTTTTTATTCTTGCATCTTAATATTCAATCCTTCAATTTCATTTGACTTTCTTTTAGGTAAGTTCTTAGGAAACTCTTTCTTTATAGTTACCATTCCATAATCAAATCTTTCTTTATTAGACTTTTCTATATCATATTCTTCATCTCTATCTTTAGTTTCCATTTAGACTTTACGACTTTCTTTAATATTGTAGCATTGGGATTAAGACTTTAGGTAACTTCTGAAGATTCCATTTTTACGATAGTGAAAACTGCAAGATGGTTCAAAGCATGCAAGTACTAATATTTTTATTTTTATTTTGCTAAGGAAACTAGTCTAAACACAGATCAAAGTTTTAGGTTTAAATCAACTAGCCACTTTTAGTAGAAACTTTGATTATGACAGTTTCTGCTCAGAAAAGGTCCTTTAAAAATGTGCCAAAGCTGAGCTTTTCATCTAATCAGAAAACTAATACCCATATCTTTATCAACTGAACATAGTAGAAAACTAACACTGACATCTTTATCACTGCATACAGATCTAGTTATAGTATTTTCACCAATTTATGTTGTTAACGAAGGTTGTTCCTAGTTGCTACTATATTTATAATTTTACAGCTCTTAAAGTTTAGCTTTATACGGCACATCCCCTCAGGTACAAGACTCTAAAACATTGACAGATGAACTTGTAATTTTTTTGGAATACAAGAGGGCCAAAACCCATACATAGTCAATACCAATAATATATGCTAAAATTAATGAACTCTTATGAGCATGACAATGCTCATGCTCATATATAGTCAAAGTAAAACCTCCATCACACACCAAATTACCCAAAACATCTGCATACATTTATTTGTCTCTCGATAAGTATGACTAATTCAAACCTCCCCATCTAACACAAACGTTATTCTTATGTTTTGCTACAGACTCCAACTGGACAATGTCCCTCCTTCACCAGTTAAAAGTGTATTTGCCACACATGAAACTACACTTTGTGAAAACCACGAGATAGAGTCAAACTCTAGCCTTCAAAAACTCCCCACATACGCACTACACACACCGAACCCCTTCAAAAAGCCACATATCCAACCCTTCTTCTCTCCCCATAGTACACCTCCACACCCGGATATAATACCTTCTTTAGTGGCACAATCCGTGTTCAACCGAATCCAACTTCTTTCTGGAGGCATCCACTGAATATTTTGACAGAATTCATACCTTTCGCACTAATTGCAGAATAAGAATAGGTTTTAAGGTGTCTGTTAATTTCCAAGCTGAGGTTAGTAGGCCTCACTAATTCATAATCATGCACTAGCTTGTTCCTCCAAGCCAACAAAGAGTGGTACACTGTTCCCCAAAATGCAGGCCAATCCGAGACCTCACCACCACCCAAACCTCCCTGCAAATTGATATCAATCCATTGCTGCAAATCTGCATCAAAGAACATATCCCAGTGGCTGGACTAAACACTGCTAAGCCGAACAACCATCGGAATCGGACAGTCATGCATGACATGCAGCGACGTTTTGACAGTCTCTTTGCAATGAACACAGCGCTGCTCCCAGATGCATAGAATTCAACCTACTATTAGTCAACACTCGATCATATTCGAGCAACCATTTAAAACACCGAATTCTCTCCAGAACGCCAATTTCCCACAATCTAGTCTATGAGTCAGGATCAGACCCAAAACCATTCAAAGCATATATCCTGCCCATACTCGATACCAGGCGGAGGAATATCACAAATTCTGTTCACAAAAACATCGATAGCCAATCCTGCAACTCATTGATCCGCCAGTCACCATTGGAATCTACCAATTCAGCCATTGTAACGTTTAGAGCATAAAAAAAATATGGATGACTCAATAACATATTTAGGACAAACTTTGCTATCATCTGAAAATTTGAGCTTTAGACCTAACTAAGCTCTAAAAGTGAGAATTGGTCAAGCCTTATAAAGACTTATTTGCAAATGTATTTACTTGATCTGGTAAAAGGACGATGAGTAACAAAAATACAGTGCTTGGATTAGGAAGGGAAAAATCAATAAAAAAATGCTGCCAGCAGTTTGAGATCAGCCTTCTACATTTGTAGGGACTAGACAACCAATATTATTACCACCTACAAGTATAAGAATTGTCAACTTTACTAATTGAAATACTCTGACAGATATGCGGCCAACCATCAGATCCAAAGTATAATAATAAACCTTCATATACATCACGAATCACTTTATATGATTATCTGTAATAACAATTTAAATCTTTCAGTAAAAATAATTAATAACAATCTAAATATTCACAATTTTTTTTTACTTAAATGCAGTCCTATGCTATGGATGTCAAATATTCATGTCTTGTTCAAAATAATTGAATGAGCAAAAAACTCAGCTTGGATACAAGCAACAATGTAAAAATATAAAAAGAATTAAAAACTAAACGTTCTTTCTATGTATGTACAATGGGCCTCTTATAACCACTTCATGATTGAGCATATGTATGTTGCATGACATATGTCATTGGACCCAGGTTCATTGGTACCCCTGGCATAACTGTCTCAGAAACTGGTCCAAGACCATAATCCATGTCTCCGGGAGCAGTAAAATTCACTGGAGTACCAACTGCAGATACATCTGGTCCTCCTATAGGTTGCCCAATCCTAGGAGCAGCGTGTATTCCAGCAGGTGGGGCTGGAGGATCATCAAGAGTTTTGATTCCAGCAGGTGGGACTGGAGGAGCTTGTTCGGCTGATTGTCCAGCAGAACTTGCAGCAGAATTGCTTGCTTGACCGGAAATTGGTCCTTGACGTGCTGAAATGTCTCCACTTTTGACAAAGGTGACATCATGTATGCTGGATCGCCTTCTTTCTTTCTTCTCTTTCGTTGAATCCTGACGAATTTTGTATTTCTGAGCATGGCTTGCTACTTGTGTAGGTGTTCTTGTCACCACACTGTACCTTGATATACTTCGCCAGTCACCCCATCCATGGTTCTCCAAGCCTTGAAGAAATAGCCTGTTCAACAAACTTGAAAATACTTAAAAACAACAAAAACAATGATAATAATAATAATGGTTTAATTAATATGCTATTGACATTCCATATAACTAATGTCTGCAATTAGTGTTACTGATAATCATCTAGTGGCTGAACATCAAACTTAAAACCAAAAAGATCTGATAGGTACTATTAGTTACTTGTCAGAGGTAATGGAATCATTTTAGCACTATCATGAGCAGACAAAGAAAAATATCAATAACCGAGCTTCCAACCTAGTAAAAAACTTCCGCGTTTAGTATATGTTAAACTTACCCAATTCTAGTCTTTATTTATCAGTATTTACCGAACTTCCTAATTCAAACTTTCCCACGTTAGAAAAGTTTTTACACTATGATCCAGCAAAAGGATGGAGACTTGTGTGTAATCATATTCAAAGTTCACCATCTACAAAGATGATCAAATGCTAAAATGAGGGCTTTTCTTAACCAGTAACTCTAAATTTAGTCAACAAACTAATCCTGATCAGTTTCGTCGACGTCAGAATGGCAAAATCCGCCGTAAAAAACAGCATTGCAGCCGATAGCACCCCCATAGCAAGCATCACTGCGCAAATTGTCTATGGTGGTTGTCAAAAAATCCGCCACGCCATTAAATGATAATGGTATTTGTAACAAACAAACTCATCAAATGTTTCTAACAGCCAGCAATACATTGTTCTACATTACGTTGTCAGAGAATTTCCTGATATTAGTAACTTTTTCAAAGATTGAAGTAAACCCATAACAAAATCCAGCAAAACAATCGAGTGTAACTCACTGCAACATTGGAGGAAAATTATCAGAAATCCTATATCAATGTATCAAAGTCTGAACGAGGCACACTAAATTTTAATGTGTACATGATGAGTAGAACATCTAACATCGTTGTAGGATATTGTGTTAGTATTAGGAGAAACAAACCACCAAAATCATTAAGGATGTTCATGTTTTAATTTTGATATCACTTTTCTCTTTATGAATAAAAATTTTAGAACCCCAAACATTTTCATTGATGTTTTAATTCTAGGATATTGCCTAATTCAAATGCATGCCTCATGGTTCAGTGAACACTTAGAGAAGTACCTCCAAATGACTTACCAATCAAAGACCACTAGGATTTGAACCCCAAACGCTTTACCCAACACTATCTAATCCTACTAGTTGAGTCAACTGTCATTAGAAGTGTAGTAAGTTCTAATAAATACATTGGATCACAGAGGACCACATCAGAAGAATTTATTACAGTAACATAGTTAGTAATCACAATCCCTTCTAACATGGATGATGGAACTAGCAGAACTCAATTCATTCATGTAAGTCCTCATTAAATCCATAGTTTTATTTACTTCATTCTCACCTAAAACCTTAGATAAATGCTACGTACTGGTAAAGGAGAACCAGATACAATGGCTTAGTAAAACAGTCACAGTAGTTAACTGGCATAACAAGACTGGAAACTTCTCTAACAAAGATCCGTTGAAAATTTTTAAGGCACAACTAACATAGCTTAGGATGTATATATCAGTATCGTCAAATAGCGGCTGTAGTGGCACTATATCACTATATAGCATAGCAGAATTTGAACAAATTGCTATGATTTTGTGCTACACTATTAAGTACAAGGTGTTGTCAAATAGCGACTATAATATTGTAGCCAATGTTATTGATGGGGAAAGCCAAAAATCCATCATTTTAATCATTCATATCCACCATAAAACACAATGATGCCCTTTACCGATTGGATATGACGGTTGTCCAAAAATCTGTTACCACAATCCGTCATGGCTATTTTTCGCAATCCGCAATTGTAACACTGACACATATAAGCTCCAAAACCTCAAGAGTATATATTTAAATAAAATAAAGGTTTAATATGATTTTAGTCCCTACAATTAATAATTATAGTGTTTTTTGGTTTTAGCCTCCCTAAGTTTTTTTTGTTTATATTCCGCCCAATAAATTTAAAAATGGTTGCTTTTAGTCTCTAACGTCATACATGACCCAATAAAATCACGTCACGTGACCCAATAAGCTAACATCAAGAACTAAAAGCAATACTTTTGAATTGGCAGAGATTTAATCCAATAAAAAAATCTTGCAAGACTAAAATCATATTTAAACCTATAGTATGTATGCTATATTCATTTATTCACTAGCATTTAATCATAAAAATTACAAAGTAAGGATAAACTAACCTATGTTCATCTTCCGTCCAAGGAACACCCTTTCGCCGTTCTTGATAAGAACTTGAAGCCTTAGTTCTCTTTTTCACAGCTCCTTCTTCACCAGCACGCTTTGTTGAGCTCCCTGAAAAAGAATCATAATCTGGCAGAGGCACAAAACCAGATTCAATGTGGTTGATATCATCAAACAAAACCACATAGTGACGCTTAATCTCTTCTAAATATTTCCCGGGTACATCAGCCGCGATTTTCTCCCATCGATTCACAGCATCCTCGGGATAATTCGCCAATGCATTTTCAAATGCTTTATCTTGATCTCTGCTCCACTCACAGCTGCTACTGCTGCTATCCAGTTCATCCATTATTCTGTAAACATTATCTTAACTCAGAATTAAAAATAAAAAAACGGGGGGTTTCTTGTGAATTACTTCAATCGTGATTTTGATTCAAAATTCAAATTAAAAAAAAAAAAAGATTAGATTACATATTGATGATAAACAAAAGAACTAGAATGATGGAATTTTAATGTGACTGAAAGAGAAAACTGAGAAATAAGCAAATAAGAAAAACCTAGGTCGGAATTTGTTACTGTTGATTGCGATTGAAACTAGTTTCTAAGTGTTGATTTGAATGTTTTAGGGTTTTGAATTATGCTATTTATATATCTTTAGTTAATGGGGCCCTTCAACAATTTAGATGTTTTTTTTTTAATAATTGGATTCGGTTTAGATTTGAAGAATTTCATTTCATCTCTCTTTTTTAATGAATGAATGGTGGTGTTTCAAATATATTTTTGTATAATTGGGTTTTTATTTTTAGCGATTGTAATTTTAATAATTTAGAGCAATTTTCGCTCAAATTTTAGTTATTTATCAACCGAATTTTGGATTATTAATGTTGTGTTTGGAACAGCTATGGATTTCTCCAAACGGTGTGACTATATTCTACAATTCATGACTTCAAACTTGCATAGGGAAGGGAGAATTTGCATAGGGAAAGGAGAATATAGTAACAAATGCCTATCCAAACACACTGATGGATTAATATCAAATCTAAAGCATTATTTCTTCAAACAAAAAAATAGCAAATCTAGAGCGTTATACAATGTAACTCTGATGTTAGCTGCTTATTGACTACTTTTTAGTCGGACATTTTTCTTGCAGAGTTACTTTTTAACTTATTACTTTTCAGATTTTAATTTTAATTTAAATATGTATAAAAAAATTAAAAGAAATTTGAAATATTGCTATCCATTTGAGTTGAACATTTTTCAGATCAAGAGCATAACCTTGAAGCAGAATTCGGGTTGGATATCTGCACTGCACTGGTGAACGACTTGGGGCAATGGCCATGTTGCCCATGGAAGGGTTTCATAGTCCATAAAATCGTACAATACATATTATGAGTCAAACATCAGTCTAAGTATTAAATACATCATTTTCTCTACAAAAATTACCAATTTGGATTACATAAACACTACCAAAGGACACTTGTGAACATTCTCAATAATATTAATCAAAATGAAGCGATTCCGTTCTGATTATAGAAAAGGCCAGATGGACTACCATTGGGAAGTAGTGCCAACCTAACAGGATTTGCAGCTCCTTCTTCTACTGTCAATATACCATTATTATTAGTCATATCAGTCTTAACATAACCAGGGCAAACACAATTGATGCAGAAATTAGGATATTCTTGTATAGGCATTCATAGAAGCTTTAGCAACAGTGTAGGCAGCGGCATACATAGGCCAACCTTTTCTTTCTAAGGACCCTTCTTCGTAATCTTTGATTAACTCCTTTATCACTTCATCTATTCTATCTTCTGTGAGGTTATCAACATCATTGAAGACTCCTTTAGCTCATTCATTGGATACACACTGGTTTGACATCAATATCAGTGATAATGCAAATTTGGTTAAAGAAAATTGAGTAAAAACGTAAACTAAATAACAAATGTGCTTAGAAAAATTTAAAAATTTCAAGTTAGGCTTGATCAAAACTATAGAAATAGATCATATCTAACCCTTGAAAAAATTTGTTTCACTCAATCTATTTCTAAGTTTATTCATTATTCATAAGTCTTAACTTTCAAGTTAGGCTCGATCAAAATATGGTGAACATTTAAGTAATCTGGTCTTAACTTTTGTTGACAAGTCTTTTTTTTGTGTGTGATGGCTCTTAAACACTATAATTACAAGCTTATTCATTCTTAAGCATTTATTCATGTACATATCAGCTTACCTCTATCTTGCCGTAAAATGATGATACATTGACTACTCTTGGTGAATCAGATAATTGAAGGAGGGGAAGAAGGTATTCAAATGTTCTTTTAGCACCATGATAATTTATCTGAATGCATTCTTTAGCTAACTCAAATGTTTGTGTTACTGCCCTTCTCAATTCTTCAGCAGGTGGTGCCTAAAAGATGAAAACAACCCAAAAATCAAAACCATTATAGATATTAAGACTAATAAAAATATCCCCGTCCTAAAAACAAAATTATATTCAACGTAATAAACATAGAAAAACTTGCAACACAGTTTCAAATTTCACAACACAACTTATAGACTAGTACTTCACATATAGTATATCATGACATTTTCATGTAGTGAGGTGATTTATCCATAGGGAAGGGAGAAAACCAATGCTTTTACTATAGATTTGTGGGCTACAATGAATATATCATGACATTGATGTTAAAAAAAAATCATGACATTTATCTTGTGCAATGATGGTAAGGTTGCTACTAAATCGTTGGATATCCACTTACAGTCAGATCCAACGGTTTTGAAATTATTGCATCAGTGCAATCACTTGCATTGGTGCCGCCACTATAGAGAATTCATACTCCACCCATAAACATATCGTCGTGCTGCAAGACCAAATAAATTAAAACACCCGATATATTCCATGGTACTAATGATTCTCTTTCAGAATTAGGTTGACATTTAACATTCTCTATAAGAATGTCATAGTACTACACAGTTATGACCAGAAACAATAAGAATCTTCATTGTATTATTGTTAGTTATCGAGTAAAATAATGCTTAATGGGAAATATTGAAATTTAGTGTTTTGGTTGGTAAAAAATAAAAATCATAATCCATTCGGTGCAGATGCAATCAACTTTAAAATTTTATTCAATAGATACACAACATAGGCAAGTTTCAAAGTTTGTATATACTAACCCCACTCCTAATGATGGAAGTTAATAAATCACGGTCTTTAATTTCAACTCCGGTAATCCCCGCATTGTTAACCTACATAATACAATCTTTATTCATAATAAGGAAAAGGAAATCAATTTTTAATCCTCAAAATGATCTTGCACCATGCCTGCATGTATTTATTGATGTAGAAACTAACTTCATAATACAATACTTGTTTCATTTATGCATCGTAGGTGGAATCGACCAATGTTAAGACTGAAAAGGGTTAAAACATGTTACCAGAATATCAAGTTTGCCAAATTGGAATTTGACAAAATTTGCTAGAGAAGCTACACTTGAAGCATCAGCAACATCTAGTTGATGAAATACAACAAAATGAGATAAACCAGATGCTTTAAGTGTTTCCAAGGCATGAAGACCTCTTTTCTCATCTCTTGCTGTAAGCACCACTTTGATTCCAGCTGAAGCTAACTGCCTTACTATCTCAAATCCAATTCCTTTGTTTGCACCGGTCACCACCGCATACCTGAGAAAGAATAATAAAGATCTATAAAATATTCAAAAACATGTTTTGGAAATGATAGAGTAAAATTTAATACTACCTTCTTGTCGATTCTTCCATCTTTAGCTGGAACTTAGCGACAATGTTGTACTTGGGAAATATGAACTTGCAGTTAAACAAGAGATCATGAGTTTGATTGGCTATGTTTAAATCATTTATCCTATCCACAGACACAATAAGATAATCCCAAATTCAAGCTATTATGAACTTACGATTATAAAGTTTGTAGTGATGAGAGTGCAGCAATTGAGAACCTGGAAAGGAAGATGAAGAAGCTTCTCGCAGAGTTGCAATATTCCACCCAATTAATTTCAGAGTGTTTTTTATTATTTATTTTTGTTTTCTGTCCTTTAGTTTGTGTACCATTACATTGATCAGATGACTAAGAATCGTGGAAGGAGAGAGAATGAGACAATTTTGAAGGATTTTGTTTTTTAGAATCGCAGAAGGAGAGGGAAGGAGACGAGACAATTTTAAAGGAGAGGATCTGGTTCCTGAAGGAGGTAACCTAATAACCAAAAAAAAATACTTCTTGATCGATAATCAAATTATTATTTTCATCATTTGATTATATTTATGATTTAAATCAATCTTTCATCTAATATTGACTTTTAGAAGATAATTAAGATATAAGTCAAATATACTCATGATAATAATTGACGTTGAGGAAATTAAACAAGAAGAAACTAGATCATTCTGAATTTCTTATCCACTTAGTAGCTTCTCAAAATTCATTGCCTACATAAAAAATGGCAATGCCTCCATTTACAAGTAGCCTCTTAATTTAGATATTGTCAACTAAGTCTAATTTTCCATCTTCAGTCTTTACACGAGCAATAGCTTTTTCAACCTATAATAACAAAAATTGAAGATGCACAAAAAAAAAAAATATCAATTTCAAATAAAATATTAAAAATATTATTGCCAAAATTTTATTCACAAAGAACTATTTAAACTAAGCAATTAACCTATGTAGAAAGCAAGTTTATTTGATAGTAATAATTAAACCCGTTACCTCTTTGTCCCAATCTGTTCTTATTGTAAAAATGATAAGAGTCAATGTTTGAAGTAAAATGCCAACAATCATGCCCCACCACATGCCCTACAAAAATATAAAGCCAAGTAAAGATGTGCGCTCTTTTAATCATAAGTTATGGTACAAAAATATCTCATATATTTTTTTAAATATATTAAAGTATTCTCAACTTACTGCTACACCCAAACTTGTTTTAAAACCAAGGACACAACCAATGGGGAGACCAACAAGATAATAAGCAGCCAAATTAACATAAGCTACCAAATCCTGCCATCCACTTCCAATAGCCACACCTAGAATGTCCAAAGAAAATATATAAGACTTTGATTTAATTTTTTTTTCATTTTCTCCCTTAAGGGTTAACTACTTAATACTTATATTATCTTTAATATTACTTTTGTTTTGAAAAATACATAATTTATTGAGTGGAGCCCCATGACAATAATTGAATTTTTACATGATTTTATAAGTTTAGTGAATAAAATTAAGAAATTAAAAGAGAGTTTCCTAGAACTGTACATATTTTCGATCATTTTGTTCTCGTGCAGCACCTTATGTATTCATGTTTTTATTATAGCAAAAAATTAAGATTAATTATATGATATTTCCTAGTATTTTTTTAGAGATTAATGTAATTTAAACTATTCAATTTTAGACAATATTCTTATCAATTAAATTACAATTTTAATAACAATATTCTTATCAATTTAGGTCTAAAAAAAAAGTTAAAAAACTCATGTACTAAACAATTGTCATAGATAGAAGAGAGTATAGTAAAAATGAATTTTAAAAATCAATGAAAATAATATTGAAGAGTTTGATTATTAATTACCTGAGAGTATAGGTTGAATTCCATTTAAGAGAACAGATATAGCAAGCAATGGGATCAAATGGGACACAGCCTCAATGACTGTAGAATCATTGGTGAAGAGTTTGCTTAATGAAACTCGAAATATTAGAATAAGTGCAGAGAAAACTATGCTGATGAGAAGGCTTGTCCCATTCACAACTATTACTGAAAATCTTGCTAGTCTTGGATGTGCTGCTCCCAATTCATTACTTACTCTAACACTGCAAATTTAAGGGACACACATTTACATTAAATTATTTTGGTAAAATCTATATTCTTTTAAAGGTACAATCCTCCTAAAATTAATTGTATATGGAATTATGTTTGTGTCACAAACCTGGTGGCTGAACATAGACCCAACATAAAGCTCATGTCCCAAATCCAATAGTTCATGCTGAAAGTTTATTTTGATATGGTGAGAGCATATAAATTAATTAATATACATATAATTTTCAAAAACAATTTGGTCTACAACCTAAAAATTTAATTAAAAGTTAAAAAAAGTCACTAGAAAAGGATGTACAAACATTTGATATGTTAGATGCAAATTCAAACCCACAATTTTTCATTTCTCAAGCACTTAGTGTGAGTTTTCACCTATAGACTCTTTAGAACAAAAATAAAATAAAAAAGGTCTAGTAGAAAAAAGATACAAGAAGGTTGAACATACCATATAGAAATAGAATCTAGAGAGATGGTAGGATCTGCAGGTAGAAGTCCTGATAGAAGGATCATTGCTCGGCTATACCATATCTCCAAACTACATTCTCATTTGTAATAGCTAGACTAGATTAAAAGTTGATGGTAAAATCACATTACCATTAAAAATTATTATTAGGATTTTATTTTTGTACACCGATAATATAAAATTTTCTTGTGCGTGCATTTAATGAAATCACTTCATGATGCTACTTAGTGTAGTTTAATCAGATACACGTGTAAAAATAATTAATTTTTTACTTTCTCTAATCCTTTTTATAAGATGCATTTAGGTCAACAAAAATTGATGTATTTAGTCCAAATTTTGTATCAGATACATAAATTATGTTGACCCAAACATATCTTTTATAAAAAGAACCTGATCAATAGTGGACGAATAGGTGATGAGAGAGAGATGCATACCACAACATAACAGCAGAAGCAATAGTGATCTTGAAATAAGGCCATATCCCTATGAAAGCTCTCCTAGAGAATCCTGTCCAACTTTCCTTACAAGATGGACTTAAAAGAATATAAAGTCCATTCATTAATGCAAAAACCCACCAAGAAAAACTGAGAGTCAAAGCAGCTTCAAAAAGTCCATAGCCCAAAACATAAATCACAACCCAATTGAGTAATATGTGCAAGCAAAACACTCCAAACACCATGAAGGCAAGAGGATTAACTATGTTTTGAGCTTGGAGGAATCTCTGCATAGGGTAACTCAATGCAAGTGCATATAGTTGAGGAATTAATCCATGAGCAAATGTTTGACCTTCTTGTGCTATTTCTTCAGCCTGACCCATAGCTTTGAGAATTGGACCACAATACCAATAGAGAAATGAAAGGATCAGTGCTGCTCCCAAGTGCAATATTAGGGCTTTTTGAAATATAATACCCATTGCATTGTATCTCTTTGCTCCATATGTTTGCCCACAATAAGTATGCACAGCACTAGCCATACCTATCTGGCAAGGATCGCAAATATTTTATATTGTGTTTTTCAACTTTGAATAAATAAATGCTAAGTAGACAAAAGTATATATACGTACCATAATTCCAAAGGCTAAGCCTTGAATACCAATGCAAGCAATGGAAGCCCCAGCAAGTGGTAAAGAACCCAAATGGCCAGTAAACATAAGTGTGACAGTAGAAAACATGAAACAAAATACAGATACAACGATAGATGCCCCAGATAAATACCAAAGTACCTTTGACTCCCATGCTATAAGCTTCAACCACCCAACTACTGAAATTCTCCTTCCAAGAATCTCTTCCACCCTCTCTGAAGATAAATCTCTCATAACCACATTAGGGTTTGACCACTCTTCATCCTCAACAACAGTAATAAAAGGTTGGTAGTTTTCTGTAGAAGCCATGATAAATTAATATGAAGTATATACTAGTTTTTCTTCTCTGATTTATATTTTGGCAACAATGCTTTATTCATTATGGAGGTCACTTACTTTCAAAACTCAAAAGAGTTTGTTGGTGTAGTGAAGCTATCAACAATAAGAATTTGTTGGTTTGGGTGTACTAACGTTATAATCACAATGCATTTTTGGGAGTATAATTATAACGATATTTTGGTGAAATTGATTCATAAAGTTTGGTGGTGTACCAAAATTATCATCATTAGTACAATCATAACAATTTTTAGTACAATTGATGCATAAAGGCGTGGAGAATTCAAGGCATTAGTTAATGCCCAAACTACTCTCTTTATTACTTTTGACTTTAAATATAGGATTCTCTTGACTAAGTTACGATAATTAAGAAACTCTGCTAGTAGTAAAATTAAATTTGTTAATAGAATAATTAATGATTTTACCAATTTCACTTTTAAGTTAGTTTATTTATTTATTTCTACTTAAGTTAGTTAGTTTATATTTTTATCTTAATATTTATTGGTTTTTTAAACGGCGAAATTTTACAAGTAATCAAGTCCTTGCAGAAGATGAAAAGAAACATCAAACCCCTACGCAACAATAGAAACCAATAAGATATTTTGTGGAGTTTATTTCTTCCTTGGTTTTTCTGTGAGGCTGGGTTCTATCTCTATTCCGATGTGTATGCCTCTGATGTTCTTAGAGATGTTCCAATGTGTCATACCACAATGTTTCTTGTGTATTATTTTTGAAGTTCTTTTGAAGTAATGCTGAAGTTTGTTACCATATTTCAAGATGAGTTCTTCTATTTAAATGAAAGAAGATATGATTGTACCCCTCTAGTTTGTCTGTATGTATAGCAGAGTTGTATTTGTTATTGTTGATGTGCCAAATGATGTTGAAACATCTCATCTGTCTAATTTTTGTTTTTGCTCTTGAAGTTTTCTTGTAGCATGTCTTTGTTTTGTGGGGTATGTACTCCTGATTTTCTGTTGGCATATTTTGTGGCTAAAAAGGTGGAGTAAATGGTATACCTATGCTTGAAATGGTATGCCTATGCCTGATTTGGTATGTCTATACCTGCTATGCCTGTTTTTCTTTTTATGCCTATTTCTGTTATTGCATTTATTTGGCAATTATTCTAGTATAGTTTTTTCTTTGTTCAAGTTGACTCTAATGTTGCAGCATCTTGATTTCCTAATAAGTCTTCCCTCAATCTCTTATTTTCTGGGAAATAGGATTACTCTTTGCATGTTCTTAATGTTCTATTGGATGTTGAAACATTACCTTTGTGTGACTTTGAAGTCTGTATGGTTGAATGTTCCTTGAGGAGGTTCAAATGAAAGTTGGAGCATTCAATAGCTGTCTCTAAAGTTTTTTTTTTTTTTAAGTTTCCATTTGTCATACCCCAATTTTTGACCTAAGAACCCATATTCATACGTCGTTTGACCCTGATCAATCTCTGACTTTTCAGTTAAAAATACGACAGCGAGGTATTTTAAAATACCTCATTTTTTGGTTCCGAGTTGAACCGTCTTCTCACTTTTTTTATTAGTCCTTTTAATTTTTTATTTTAATTCGTTTCCATCTTTTATTTTCTATTTCACTTTTTTAAATTTAATTTTAGTTTATTCTTATTTATCTTTTATTTATTTATTTTTTATTCATAGATGATAAATCCAAATTTTTATTTATTCATTTTTTATTTTTTAATCTCTGATAATATCCAAAAAGGTTATCCCAGTCAAAAAAATGTGCAAGTTGTGAATCCAAACTGGAACAGTCTGTCACACGCCTTCCTCATCCATTCCAATCCAAAGCACGATTTTTTCCGTTTCTTTAACAAACCCTAATCCATAAACTTGTCACAATAAAATGCAAACCCAACAATCATAAGAAAGGGGGGCCGAAATTCACAATCAAAACTTGCATCTCAAAAACCAAGTTTTTCACAGCCAATTAACACGCACAAGTTCAACACACAACCTGCAGCGAAAAACAAAGCCAGAAACACACAATTTTTTTTACCAATACACCTGCAATCACAACAACAATAAACTGCAAAAAACAATTTCACACACAGAGTAGCCATTTTCATCACATTAAATAACAACATCGTGCAAATCAGGCATGGTCATAAAAAACCTTCAAACCTTAACCAAATCGAAACTCACAATCTCAAATCCAATTGTCTCAATCGACTAACTCAACAGTCAACAACATCACACACGAACACGAATCATAACCGCAAAGCACATCAGCAACTGATTCGCATACAACCACCCCTTAACTGCCATCAATCCAAACAATTCAACAAACTACTCAAACCTGTCAACAATCCGAACCAAGTACATACAAGTACAAATCCGAATCAAATACCAAAGAAAACGATCCACACACAGGACGTCACCGAACCGGATCGAAAGAGAGTTTTCAAAGAAGGTAATTTCTAATTCTTTAGATCTAGGTCCCTTTTTCATTTGATTTTGTTTTTTAAGTAAAGAACTGGAATAGACGAGAGTAGATGAAGAAATCGCAAAAAAAAAGGTATTTTTTTAGTCCAGCGTGGCGGTGTCGCCACCCTTAACCGGTGGCCACCGTGCCGGAACCCCACTTACCCCTCGCTGGATTCTGGGTGTAAAGGAAGAACACCACTGTGTTCTTCATGTTTAAGAGGATAGAGAAGAGAGGTTTTATTGTGGGAATAGAGAAAGAGAGAGAGAAACAAATTTCACAAATGAAGTTTTTCTGACTTACAACCTTTATATAGGCTCTGTTTATCTGATGCGCGTGGGTACACGGTTTTACCATGCACCCTCACCTCTTCTGTGTGTGATTCAGATCAAGGGTCCCTGATGCCCTGATCCGTGATCAAATCCAGGCTATTCGATCTTGATCAAACAACCCAGCTTCTTTCCCTTAGTCCAAACGCGCCTTGCACCTTCCTTTGGCCCAATTCTTTTTTTTTTTTTTTTTTCAGTTCTTTACCCCCTGCTTATTGCATGCACCCCTTTTTGCATCTCATTTTTTATTTCTCTTTCTTCGTGCATTTTAATTTCTCTTGCATTTTTTTATTTCTTTTTTATTTTAATATTTTTATGTTTACTAGATTAAGTTGCATATTTATCATTCATTTATTTATTGCATTTTTTTTTATGTCATTTATTTTTATCGTATGGAATTTAGAATGTATATTAGGCCCAATGTAAATCATCCATTTTAGTTTAAGTTTATTATCCTGCACTTTATTATTTATTCATGCATATTTATTTTTACGTCACTTATTTATTGCACATATTTTAGAATGTATCATAGGTCAATGTCAATCATAAATAAAATGTGTGTGTGCGCGCGCGTGTGCGTGACTTTTATTTTTTATGTTTCATGTATAGTTTAGGTTAAAGGTTTTTGTGGTGATCCAATGTCGCTACAAAATTCCTACATTTTATTTTCATTGCGCCGTTAGTTTTAATTTTGGTTTAATTATCATTTAAAAACAACAAAAACATGTAAATAATCATAACTCACAAAAAATATTTTCATAAATAAACCTTGACTCTCAAATCAAGTGGTCCCTCTTATTTTTATTTTCTTAATCAAACTTCAATCAAATTAATTCTACCTTGTGTTTTTTCTTTCAATATTAAAAAAATACAAACAAGCTTATTTTGCCATTTGGCTTTTCACTTTAAAACTTTTTCAAAACTAATAAAAAATACAAAACCAATCAAACATCAATTTCTACCCTGAACTACGAGGTTTTTATCCCTCACGGGTACGTAGGCAAAGGACACTTGTCTTTCCAAATCATAAAAAATGTAAATAAAAAAATGTTTCTTTTCTTTTTATCACTTTAATTCCATTTCTAAAAGCAAGTAAGTTATAGCACCAAAATTAAAATAAAAACCAAGAGGTTCTCATAGAGTACTACGAATATTTAAGGTGCTAACACCTTCCCTAAATATAACTAACCCCCGTACTCTAAATCTTTTCAAAATATGGGGTAATTTGAACTTTTTTCCCTTTTTCTTAAAAATTTAAAAGTTCAGCCGTGAAATAGAATAGTGAGTCAAAAGCTAATCAAATAGCATTGATCTTCAAAAAATGATGCGACACCATTCTTTTATATGCATGTGTTCAGGGGGAGTAGTGGAATATTATTGTTAGTAGTCACTCAGAGGTTGTTATATTGATGGGGAGTGATACTAAGTTGTGTGCTTGAAAATGTTCAAGACTGTGTGACAGGATGTGGGGAAGGATGCTTTAAACTTCTAGATGTCAAATCTCTGTAGGTATGGAAAATTTATTGTTTCCTTGCTGATGTGAAGTTTAGGTGTTCCTGTATGATGTGGTAAAGGATGTTGGAACATCCAAATATGTGTGGGAATTTACTTTTCCCTGATCTGATGATTGTTGAATATGAATTTATTTTTCCTTTGCTTGTTTTTCTTGTGAGACATTGCTATTTTCTAAGCCGCTGCTGCATGTCTCTGATCTAAGTAATACCTACTTTTTCTCTCTTGCCTACGAAATGAAGATTATGTTAAGAGTATGTTTTATTTCTCTTCATGTCTGTTTTGTTCAAGCTATGCCTGAAGACTCTGTGAGGTATTCCTTTGTTTTCGTGCATATCTCTGAATCTCTTTAGTGATACTGGTTTTCTAGCTTTCTTCTTCATGGCTGTGTGTTTATGATGATTTGAATAAGTGTATCTAAGGTATCTCTTTAGACTATATGTGTTGGCCGCTTCTTCATAGGTGTGTTTTCATGTTGTTTGAAGAAATGGAAGTTTTGTATCCCTCTCCTTTATATAAATGGCTTCCATTTGTTTTAGCCAAAAATTTGCCAAAAGGGGAGATTGTTGGGTATTTGTATGGGCTGCATTATTGCTAAAACAAATATCCATGATTGTGATGTTGGATACTATGTTCCAACATGTTTTGGCATTTCTATGAGATGTTGGATAAGATGTTCCAACATCCTGGAACGGTTCAGTGTGCTCTGTTTGTATGCCTCTGATGTGCTGGATGATGTCTCAACATGTCCATTTTGTAGGTGTGCTACTTTTCTTCATAGTTGTGTGTTCTTGTGGATTGAAGAAATGTATGTGTGGTATCTCTCTACTTTGTTTGTATGGTCTCAAATTGTTTTAGCCAAAAATTTGCAAAAGGGGGTGATTGTTGGGTATTTGAGTATTGGCTTCATTGTTGCTAAAACAAATACTCATGTATGATGTTGGATACAATGTTCCAACATCTTGGCACGGTTTAGTGTGCCCTGTTTATGTGGCTTGGTTTTCGCAAGCTTTATCTTTTTAAGGAAACCACACCTTATTTCTTATTCACCAAGTAACGTATTTTTGTCCAGAATCAACTGGGTGATTTATTCTTAAAGTATAGACAATATTTTAGGATCCCTTGGTGGTGTTGTTTGGCGGTTCCTAAAGATGTTACTACTTTTTAGGAGTTGCTATATTTGTTTCTAATTTGTTACGTGAGATCGCTGAAGATTCTATGAAGATTTTATTCACGAGACTTGTGGTCCAAAAGACCTGTGTTTCCAGAAGAAAGATATCTTTCAGATGGATATTTTTATTTGTGAAATATAATTTCAAAAGATATTTTGGAAGATATATTTTTGAAGAATATTTATTTCAATATATTTCTGAAAAAAATATTTGATACAAATATATGTTTAGCTTATGACGAAAAATCCCATGCTGCTGAATGGCTATATAAGGAAGACTCGGACCCTAGTTTATTCACCAATTCATTATTATTGAATTGAGTCTTTTAAAGTTTTAGTGTTAAGCCTTGTGCTTTATTTTGTGAGCCTCTCTTTGTGTCTTCATGATGCATTGAGCAGGACATGTAGTCAAGTTGTAATGGATCAAAACCATCGATTGATAAAAGAGTCATTATTAGGGTTTTTTGAGTCCTTGTTATTTGTGAATCACTCAAAGCATGTAAGCACGAGTTGATTCTTTATCTAGGAGAGTGTCTCCATTTATGTTACTTTAAGGACGGTCACTGGATCTGTGACTAAGAGGAAGTGAGCGAAGGTTCTCATATCTAGGACTAGTGAGTGTTTTAGGTAGAAATTACCAGGTAGTGATTAAGTGAGAAGGCAGTGAACTGGGTTCTTCACGTGTCAACCGGGGGTGGTTTACATATAGTACTTTGAATTGATACTATTAAAGTGAATTTCCTTTCTGACTTGGTAGCCCCCAGAGTAGGTGTGTTTGTCACCAAACTGGGTTAACAAACCAACTGTGCCTTTTACTTTTATGTCCTTTATATTTTCCTTGTTGTGTTTATTTTTTGCTAGCTCGATGTTTAAACATCTTACTAAACATTATGTTTGTTTCTGATGTTGGAATATCGTGTAAAACATCTAAAAGCTAGCCTGCCAGAATATCACTTCTTCTTCGACACGTCCACTGATACCGCAGCCTGCTGAGAATTTAATAGGATGTTACATTAATGATCCTAAAGGTTCCTTCGTCTATGAATCTTATAAGTTCATCAACATACTCTCTCTCTCGGTAGTTCTACAAACTGGAAGCCTTATCTCGTCCACCTTACCAAGGATGAAAGAAGAATAAAGTTACTATGCTAATTCGTTATCTTATTTAGTTCCTGATTCGGGTAGGTTTTCACCAATATTAGGTATGTCATTTTCCTAAGAACCGTTATCTCAGGGGTTGTTCGATTCAAAAGAAATAAATAAGTTTGCATAATTAAATTAAATAGGATTCATAAAATAACTAAATAAAGAACATAAATTAAATAATTGAACAAATAAAATAGAGGTTCATCTTAGAACTCTGCCGTGATAGATTTTAGTTACTCTTGGTAACTAAAGACAAATTACAAAAGAAATAAAACATGCCCTAGAGACTTAGAGTGAGGAGATAGATTTCTCCCTTGAAGCTTCTAGTGCTGGCCTTCCTTTTGAACTGCTTCGTTCTGAATGAAAAATTATGGATGATAGTTATTTCCCGTAGTTAGCATGCCCGGAGTGCATAGCTTGCACCTGGGTTTGGGCCTCAAAATTGAGCCTTTCAACTTAAAAGTATCATAAAACAGTTATTTCCTGCAGTCAGCATGCCCGGGACGCATAGCTTGCACACCTCAGGCGCATATGTGTATTTTAACCATGCCCCGGGGCACTTAAAAAACACTAAGGGGTGCCTGAGTGTTATTTTCCATGCTTGGGCGCATGATTCATGCCCAAGGGCATATTAATGCATTTTCTTGCGTGTAATCGCCCATTTCTTCGTCTTTTGGGTGTTTTTTGCCATTTAACTTAACTTGGGACTAGGGAACAAAATTTCTCCCTATTGTAATGTCTTCAGTGACTTCTTGGATCTTCATTCTTTGCCTTTCCAAATCTTCATAAGTCTTCAAGATGCTTTGTTTTTCTGAATTGCTTGATTTCTTCTTGACTTACATCAAAACACCCCATAATTTCTATGTTTCGGGGAAGCTAAAATTACATGACTCGAAATAAAAACATTACAAAATTTCCCGAAAACCATAGGCAAGTGCGCTAAAACCCTTTTATCTTGGATCAAAACTAAATAAAAATGAATGAAAAATATGTTAAGAATATTGTTAGATGATCTGTCATTGGAGACACAAAATCAGATTAGCCATTTGTACTCCTTGATTCACTTCTTTGACTTATATCACCAATTCATCTTTTTTGTTCTTAGATTGAGGTGGTCAAAACACTCATTGAAAAGTATGTTAAATGGTTAGATTTTTGTGGGAAAATTTCAATGATCACGTGCAAGGTTTGATTCAAGAAATAGTTTCAAAGGTATATTTTTTTATTTTGTGTACAAAAGATCTTCTCACATTGGTGAGAAAAGAGCTTCTCACTTAGGAGAGGTAAAAAGTTGAACTTGTTATTAGTTGTTTTCTAAGAAACATTATTCAAAATTATCATTATCTCTTTAATACTTTGAAGTTGTCAGTTTTAATTTAATGTAAATATATATTTTTATATACTAAAATGAAATAACACATCCTCTTAAAAAATAATTAAATAACAAGTTTTGTAAATCTTACTTTACAATTGATAAATATTCATAAAATATAAAACCCAAGTTTACTTTTTGTGTGTTTTAGTTATTTGATATTTAGGGGAAGGACCCTAGTGATCTGAAATTCGGTTGAGATGTAAGTAAATCTTAATGAAAATTGTTCTACATAAGAATTGCATATGGAGGTTTTCTGTATAATTTTTTCTTAGATGTAGTTCATTAACCATTTAAGCCCAAGATTACTTTAGAGATTTACTTTTAAATGATTATTCATTACGAATTTGGCAATAACCTCAGGGTGTGTTTTGGATTGAAGATTTATGAGGGGAATGGAGGAGATGGCTTAATTTTATTTTTTAAATTACGGACACTATAAAATAAATTTTATAATAAATCAAGAGTTATTGAAGTGTTATATGATCATTTATCATATTTTTGTTTCAATGTAAGTTCTATATTTTAATCTATAGTATCTATAATTTAAAAAAGAAATGTAAGTTCTCTCCTCCCTTCTCCTCGTAAACCCTCTATCCAAACACACTCTTAAAGATTTTCAAGGTAATTCATATTTTAATTAATTTTTTTAAAAATATTTAATTATAAGTATTATATTAATGATTTTTAGGGGAAGTATTGATTTAAAAAATAATATATTAAATTGGTCAAAAATATTCAAATACTTTTAATTTGTATTAAATGAATTCAACAAAAAATAAATATTAAATTAATGTTATATTAAATTGGTCAAAAGAAATTCAAATACTTATTATACATTTATTTTTTTACAAAACTACACGTCTATATATGTATGACACCTATTATATGACCTTGCATTCAGAAAATCAAAAGTTATTTTCTAAAGGCTTAATTTCTGTATTTTCTCTCATTATGGAGGTCAAAAACTCAAATTTATCACATGAAAACGATGATTCCACATATGATAAAAATGCTGAAGTGAAAGCTTTTGATGATTCAAAACTTGGTGTAAGAGGTCTTGTGGAGCGAGGGGTGACAAAGATCTCACGCATGTTTTATTATGGAGAAATGAACATCATCAAGAACTCAATCAATAGCTCAATGTTGAGTGTTCCCATCATAGACCTCAAAGACATCCACGTTGATCCTTCTCGTCGTGTTGATGTAATTAACCAAATTCAAACCGCATGCAAGGAGTGAGGATTTTTTCAAGTGATTAATCATGGAATTCCCGTTAATGTATTGGATGAAACAATTGATGGAATTCGTAGGTTTCATGAACAAGATCCCGAAGTAAGGAAACAATTCTATAATCGTGATATGAAAAAGAAAATTGTTTATTTATCAACTCCTAGCTTGTATCGAGACAAGTTTGCTAATTGGAGAGATAGTGTTTTATGTTTCATGGCTCCCAATCCGCCCAAATATGAGGAACTTCCTGAAGTATTTTGGTAATTAGCAACTTTAAATAATTTATATATTTTTTTTAGTAAAAATCATTCATATATTATTTGAATGTTAGTACTGTGATTGTTAGTATTATGTCAGAAGTGAGGATCTAGTGCTCAAATTTTTTATCACTTTATTCTTTAACTCCTTCGTCCCAACCATCATAATTTTTTTTGTTAATAACTCGGTATCCAATCGAAGAATAGACTGCTCCGAGGGGACCAATCACACCTCCTACTTGTGGGGACCCCATTTAAAGCCAGAGCAAGGCTATGTGTCGAATTGTCCATCGAAATTGGCACCAGATAAAATCAAATCTGAGACCTTGAGAGGAGCAAACTCCAAGATCCCAAGCCAGCTACTAGTCCAACCCCAAATTGGTTCCCAACCATCATAATTTATAATTAGTATTCTGTTTAGGATATTATTGTTATTTAAAAAAATTAATGAAGAGGGAATTATTATTATTATTATTATCAATTAATTAATTAAAGAGACAGTAATGATCATTTTACAATGTCAAACTCTTATAATTGGAAATGGGGTATCGTATGAAAATTCTACACTAAAAGTTATTGTATTAGTGCATTCCTCAAATATTAGTATGCTGCAAGATTTTTTTTAACGCACTTATGTTTTAGATATTTTATTTTCTTGAGATTAAAAAGAAATTTTATTTAATTCTTAAAAACATAATTGGATTGTCATTCTATTCAAACTCTATTTTGTTTATATATATATATATATATATATATATATATATATATATTATTGTCATAATTTTAATATATGATATGGGTTTTATTATTGTATAAGTGCCTTTATTTTGAATTATGGTAGGTTCAAATTATTTAAATTATTTTATTAATTGTTTGTGTACTTGCAGAGACATTATAATTGAATATTCCAAGAAAGTAAACACACTAGGCTGTACCATATTTGAGTTATTCTCAGAGGCTCTTGGATTGGATCCATCTTACCTCAATGAAAGGAATTACTTAGAAGGACTTTTAATTCAAGGTCATTATAATCCACCATGTCCTGAACCTGAATTAACCATGGGTATGTCCACGCACACTGACCCTGTTTTCATTACAATACTTCTACAAGATCAATTGGGTGGTCTTCAAGTTCTTCGAGATAATCGATGGTTTAATGTTGCTCCTGTGCACGGAACTCTTGTTGTCAATGTAGGAGATCTTCTACAGGTAAGTTTATTTCAAGGAAGGTTAGATGACTTATTTAAATATGTTAATGCAAAATATACATTTAACTGAGCTAACATGTCATACCTGACTTCTCCCTAAAAAAGGTCATACCTAACTTCCAAAAGCAATTTTAGACCTAACAAAGCTTATGATTGGTAGTATTGCACGATTGGATCTTGAATTATTTTAAAATACCATATCTATTTATGCAAAGTTTGATTTGAAATAGCATATAAATTCATCTTCTAACTACCTAATTTTAATCAGGTGATTTTTTTAATGAACAAGTGAAAATTATATACAACTATAATACTATATCGTTGGTAATGTATTAGGAAAATTCTCTTTAGGCTTTCATTTTTTTCTTTCAGGAACTCTGAGAAGACCAAAATATTCCCAACGACAATTAACCGCCATTCACTCTTTCCCAGTGATATCCCATCCCATGACCACTCATGAAGTGTGTCAAGATTGTGCAGTCTCAAGATATATGAGGTCAATGTGCTTGTTGCTTTTATCGGTGAATATGGTACATCTGACCATTGCCTATGGCTATTTCTCTCCTCTTCCCTCCCAACTTCATTCTCCAATTCAGTTGCCTTGTTGAGGTGTTCCTTTTATAATGTTTTCAACCATGGAATAATTACAAAAGCAACAAACTTTTTCACACATTCATTGAACACATCGTCCTCGCCAACACCAAGGAACCCATTTATCAGTTGGACACCCCTACCTTGGGAGATCTTTTCCCCGTGAGTTATAATCTCCTCTTCTATAAGGATATGTAGAGGACGGTGCATGTGTTATAATTTTTTATGGAACAATTTTTAGCCAGACTTCATTTACCTTTGACCAAACTCTAAAATACCAGTGTCCCTTTTTCTTTAGATCTAGAGAGATAATAAAAATGAATTTTGGATAAAAAAAGTGAAATTATTGTCATACTTCAAAGTTAGTTAGATATCATTGTAACAACTATATACTTATATCAATTTATTTGTTAATCTTACAGCTTATATCAAATGACAATTTCAGTAGTGGTTATCATCGGGTGTTATCAAATCATAAAGGCCCAAGAGTTTCTGTAGCTTCCTTCTTTGGAACTTCTCATGATTTGGATAAAGCTTCATCAAAGATTTATGGTCCAATTAAAGAATTGTTATCAGATGAGAACCCACCAATCTATAGGGATATTAACTTAGCAGAATTCATGTCACACTATTTGACGAAGGGGCTTGATGGGAACTCTCCATTGCAACCCTTTAGGTTGTAAAATGATCATATTTCAACTCCAAAATAAACTTTTATTCAACAAAAAATAATCCAAAATAAACTTAATAAGTTGATACTCCATCAAGTGGTTTTTTACTCTCTTTTTTATGTTTTTTAAAGATTGTGGTTTTTGACTTTTTGTTATGATTTTTAACAACAATAAAAAAGGTTGTATTTAATGATATTTTAAATTTGGGTAATGTTTATGGATTAATAGATAAATTCTTTTAGAGTTGTTTCTTGCATATTCATAAAATACTCTTTTTTTGTTCAAGATTGTTGAATTAGTATGAAAGTTAAAAAAATATAGGAATTGTAAAACCCAAGTATTATAAAAAATAATGAAAATTAAAAACCAAGCGAGCGTAAAACATGTAACATATCAATTGTATGTCAAAATAATAAAAAAATAAATTTTTTTTGGAAATCAAGCGGAATTGGAAAGAAAGTTGCAGGAGCATCATGAGGAATCTCTAAGGAAGCAAGTTGAGTTAGCTAAGGAGCATGTAGAACTGACAAAGAAGCAATATCAAACCAATGTTGGGATAGCTGTTGTCTTGGAAATGATGAAGAAGCAACATCAACCTTAGAACCTTTAGTTGCACACCCTTTAAATTATTTCTACTTCTGATGTTTTAACTATCTCTGAATATTTTCTGCTTCTGATATACTTTGTGCTTCTGAATACTTGTCTAACTCTGATGTTATTTAATTGCTTCTGATGTTTATATTATTATGTTTATGCTATATCTTTTCTTTATCTTTTCAAATATTTTTGTTGATGACAAAAGGAGGAGTAAGACATAATAGTATTTAGGCTATGATTCCACTAGGTTAATTTAAAAATTGACTTATAAACCATCTTCTTATCTTTTAGCCTCTGAATTTAATGTGAATTAGTCTGAGTGATGCGTTTATTCATGTTTTTGGACATAATTTGAATTTAATTAATCTGGGTAGAACTTAAGGGGAGCTTACAAACCTCACCTTTTGGTATCAGACTTAGGGGGGGCTTTCAAATCTTAGACCCTAAAGTCAACTTGTTAATTAGATTAACAACAATTGACTATTAATACTAATGTTTGTCATCATCAAAAAAGGGGAGATTATTGGAACAAAATGTGTTTAACATGGCCACCTTACGTTTTGATGATAACAAGGTATTAAAAGTTAATTGGATATGCTAATATTTGTTCAAGTGTCCAGGACCATAAACTAAAATTTTATTATGTGTTAATCAAGTATTGGTTATGGAAGAACAAATTATAGAGCAAGAATTTTCATGAGAAGCTACGTTGCATCCAAGACTCTTAGAGTCAGACTCTGAAAGTCATTCAGACTCTGAAGTGAGTCAGACTCTAAAGATCTCCCGTTCTTTGAAAGTCAGTCTTTGGACTAGCTAGAGGACAAAGGAGCTGAAGCCTTGAAGATCAAGACAAAATTGTTTTGAAGATCATGTGCAATGGTTCTGAAGATATCAGAAGGTGAATGGATGACATTGTCAAGTGATAGTACAAGAAGAACAATAATACAATTGTACAACCACTACCTCCACTACTCCAACATTCCCATATGCATATGTACAAAGCTAAAAGTGTGTTCTTTGGAAGAGAACGACCAACTCTTGTTCAGGGTGATGATCCTAAGAAAACCAAATTCTTTGAACCACCAACTATTATACCACTTAATACTCTACAAATTGGTGCAGATTATGATGGTGACACTTTGATCCTTCATGAATAACTGGATGAACAAGCCATACTTGATAAGATTGATGATGAAAGGGTTAAGCGTGACTATAAGGATCACATTTTAGAAAGTCGACTTAGAGCTAGAAGAGTTGCAGAGGCAGCTTCTGGTGTTTCTAGTACTTCATCCTCAACCAAGCATCCTCAACGAACACATAGTTCATCCTATATCTTAGATAAATTGTCTAAACACTTAGAAGGTGAACTCTGATGACATGTCATCTTATGTTATTCTTAGCATGTTTTTCAGTTATTTTCAGTAGGATTTAGCAGTAAAAAGGAGGAGAATTAGATAGGTTGCCTATGATTTCGGGACTTTTGTAATGTTTTCTATTTTTGAGTCTATAATTATAGTTTTCCCAAAACATATCAATTTTAGGAAGTTTTTGAAGTAATTCACAAAGAAATCATGAAAATCGGCAAATCAAGAAAATTTGAAGAAATGTGAAGATTCAAGAAACAAGAATAATGATTGAAGAGGCCTTAGAAGACATACAAATGGGATGAATTCTGTTCGCAAAGTTTCGAGGCAAGTTATGTGAAGTCGAAGACCTAAAAACGATGGAAAATCAGAGATTAGGCCTAGAATATAGACCCCGTGTTCCTAGGGTATGGAAAAATGCCTAGGGTATTAATTTGGCAAGCCATGCGGTTTTGGCATGAATTTTGCCTCACTCTCATGCGCCTCGTGCATGCAAAATTGCAGGGCGCAACGGTCTTTTCCTTCTTCCGTGTTGGGTAAAGCTCGCACTTTTGGCCCAAACCCAGGTAGAAACTCTCACTATAAATACTAGCCTTCCTCATTCATAATTTCTCGTTCAGAACTGTGGCAGTTCAAGAGGAAAGCAACTTTGGAGCTTCAGAAGAGTTTATATCTTCTCCTTGATTTTCTAGGGTATGTTTTTATCCTCAGTAATTTGTTTTTAGTTACAACGTGTAATTAAATCTTTTTAGGTTAGAGTTCTAAGATGAACCCCTGTATATTTTTGTTGGATATCTATTTAATTTAATGTCGCTTATATTTTATTTATTCTTTTTTTCGCTATTAAGTTTTATTAGTATATAGTTCATTTCTGTGAAAGGTGCAATAGATTAGGTACTTAGGTTATGACAGGGCATAATATTGTTATCACTAACTAGATGCTTATATCTTGATATTTATATCCCTTTACTGATAACTATCTATCTAGAAAGTAAGTGATTATTAACTAGTCAAAGATGCCATAGGAATTGTTGACCCTAGATGTAGGTGCTTAGTGGCTAAAAACTATTAAATGTTGGGTGGTTCCCCACCGAACCTAGGAATTAACTAGTTATTAATTAGGGAAACAAGTGCCAAGCTGAAGGAAATAAGTTGTAACCTAATATAACCATTCTCTTGAAACCCTTAGTAAGGTACACATAGATTAGGGTTGCACGTTTGTAGAACTACTAAGAAAGCGTAGAGAGAGTGTAATATGAGTGTCCTAAGATTCATAGATAGGCAGACCTAAGGGAACCTTACCCTTCATTGCCTTAGGAAACACTGGAAATCCAATTTAAGTTTATGTTTCAATTACCTTTGAATTAGCAAGACCCCACACGTAAGGATCACTGTGCGATCAGTAGGTGCAGTTAGCCATCGGAGGGATAGACCAAAGAAGGTTAGTAACGTCCCAACAGCCTCATCATTTGTATAGTCTACCTAAGATAAATAAATGTGACATTATTGTTACTTAAATTACAACAATATATACAGAGGGGATTCGAAGAATCCTAACCGTTGCTTACTTTTCTACAACCAAAATAGGTAAACTTTCTCTGTTGCAAACAGATAAAAATTGCAAGTCTTTTAACCATTATGTTTTATATCGTCAACTTACAAAAATAAGTAACGAGAATTGTTTGGACGAAACGACAATTCATGTGGATACGATATTCTAATTATCACTTTATTACTTGGTAAATGATTTCGTACACTTGCCTAATCTGATTCGTTCCATCATGTTTTTGATGCTATTGTTAGGGATTGTTGATATTTTCGACAGAGAAAATTAAATTACTTATTTTTATTTATCTTTAAATTAACTAGTACTAACCATTTTATTTTTCTTTTTGTTTTCCCATTTAGGAGCTAACCCCATCCGTTTATTTTTTATTTTTATTTTAGAGTCTTAGTTTAGTTTTTTGTATTTTTCACATTGCATTTTAGGGAGTCGTAGTAAAAATAACGGTTGTTATAATATCTACATTATATCGAGTCTAGTTAATTAGGTTAATTATTTATTTAGAGTCAGGCCATTTAATTTTGCATTTAGAACTAGGTTTAACATTTAGTATTAATAATAGAGTCTTATGTTTAATTAGTAGTATAATTAGGTATTAACATTAATAGTTGATATACATCGAGTCTGCATTTAGGAAATAATAGAGTCAAGTAACCGCATAATAATTAACCTCAAACCTAATTTAAAATAAAACAAAAATTATTCTTGTTATGAATTTTTCTCAAAGTTGCAATTATTTTGTGGAATAGGTAACAGTGGAATCAACCAAAAGCACACAATCAATGGCAACTAAAGAAGAGACCGAAGAACATAATTTAGAGAAACTAATCAATTTACTAAAGAATGTTAGGGTTAGGAGTTCTTTTATGGAGAAGCTGGAGAAAGAGCCATGATACCTAGAATTTCAGCAAGAAGTAGCACTGAAGCGACAAAGTTTGATGAGTTCAAAACAAGCTGGAAAGGATGAACAGATTCATTCGGTGGAAGTGGAAAGAGGGAGACCTCAGACAGAGGACAAGCAAAGGGACAAGAATATACCGCCAGAGTTAAATGCTTTGCATTAAATTCTCAAGCAATACAAGGTAATCATGCCTATTAAGGAAATGGCCGAACAAACCCATGCTGCATCATGTTTCTTCAAGAACTCTTGAAAAAACATGTCGACCTATCCAAAGAAGAACTCATATCACTAACTAGCGAGTGTCATCTTACGCATGAGGTACCGACAGAAGTCAGCTTTGATGGTGAAGGATGATTTACTCTACCCATCAAGATAAATGGGGAGTATATCAGACGAGGATTGTGTGATTCAGGAGCAAATACCAACCTAATGAGCTTGACAAAGGCAAGGGAATTAGGAATTGAAAAGATATCTCCATATCCTTATACGATAGAGTATCCTAATGGCCACGAAGAAGAGGCACTTCATGTACTTAAAAACTTTCCACTTAACATCGGGGGCTTTGATTACTGTTTAGACATAGTGGTTGCAGACACTGGAGTAAGATATGAATTCCCGCTAATCCTCGGCAGGAAATTCTTTGCTCAAGGAGACCTGTTACTAGATGGCGAACAGGGGGAAACTACCATCAGAACTTCAAAGTTATACGATGTGTTTGATGTGACTTACTCAGAATGTGATGCAAGTCAAACATTCAAATGGAGACTTGTCAAAGGAATGGTATATGACTATGCCCGAAGGAAAATCGAAGAAGAGGAAGCAAGATGTTGCCCATCAGATGAAGACTATGAATTCGAGAAGGAGGATGGGATCAAGGAGCCTGAAGGTCAGGGGCTCCCAAGCACAAGTTAGACATATCCGTCAAGCTCGGGACGTTAAACACGCGCTGAATAGGAGGCAACCCTATTGTTGTCAAGCTAATGACTCAAAAGAAGCGATGAATAGGAGGAAACCTATTGAACATCGGGACTCATACGTTAAACAAGCGATGGATGGGAGGCAACCCATTATTTTTATTTTCTGCATTTTTATTTTTTATAAGCTGAGATAATCCGACTAATCAATTTCTTTTCTTATTCAGTTGCTTTTTCTTTCAAGTATTATCTAATAAACATTTATTTCTTTTGCATTTACATATACAACCTTTCCTTTTATGCTTAAATTTGTCTTAGTCTTAGGTATTCATTCAAATCATTTTAGGAGGAGGCTAGTTTATCCTTACATTCAAGAGCATGATACATTGTGGGCCTTGCTAGTGAACGTATTTATAGGATCACCTACTCTTTTCCGAATAGCATAACCAGTAAGATCCAGAGCCAAATATTTCCATATACATTCTAGGTTGTTAGATACTTAAATATTTTCAATACATATTATGAGTGTTCCATATGAATGTTATTTTTGCTTGAATTTGCGACCGTTTTTTACGGACGATCGGTTAGGTTATATTACACACGAGGCAATTTTTCTTTGGTACTTTGAGCCTTCCAAGCCACCCTTTTTATATTCTTATTATCCTTTGTGAAACCACTTTGTGCCTCCAGATGAAATCTTCTTTCTTTATTAGTAACGAAACATGTCACAAGCCTGCACTTTAAATGCACCCTGTTTGATTTCACTTCGAGTTAGATATGTATTATTATGACTGCATATGCTTTGAAACTAAGTTTGGGGTTGCTCTTCGGAATTATCAACATTTTATATTTGGGGTGGGGTAACAGTAGAACACATTTGTCAGAAAAAGAAAAATATATAGATGGCCATGGATCTACACACAAAAAATAGAAAAAGGAAAAAATCAAGATCCAAAAATGGTCTCTTCAAAAAATAAGTATCTTTCTGTCAAAATAAAAAGAAAAATAGCTTTACTATTTTACCCATCTTGTTTGAATCAAGGAAGGAAGGATGGCAGTGAACTAATGTTTAAAAGGAATCCATATGTTAATGAACTAACTCCAAGTTCTTTTATTAGCGTATTTTCCCAAATTATATTCACCCTTAACCTAAGCCAAGTTATAACCCTCAAAGTCCTCCTGGTGTGTGAATAACTTTAACCTGACTGTCTGTATATAATTGTTTCAAATTTATAGCAAGGTACATTTATGTGACGACTGTAGTGGGAAAATGTCGTGACCAGCCCTACAAGCTTAAAAAGATACACCCGTGTATCATAGAAAGGAGTGTGGCTGAGAATATAAGTGAAATTCCGGCACGCTAGTTTCCTGATGTTGTATGTAATGTTCTAACACTGAAACACAGGTGAAATGTTGAGTTCAATGTTTTAACGTCAAGCTAACGATAAATAAACAGAACAAGGAAAATATAAATGACAGAAACGTAAATGGCACAGTTTATTTGTTGACCCAGTTCAGTGACATACACACCTACTATGGGGGCTACCAAGCCAGGAAGAAAATCCGCTAGTATAGTCCTAGTTCTAAGTTCTCAGCAAACTCCAAGTTTCCAACATGTCACCTAGTTACTACCCGTACTGACTTCAGCCTAGGAACTCCTAGACCTGAGATCACATCTCACATCCACTCAATCATACACCCTGTGATTAAACAAATACAATCAATATGCTGAAGACACCTTCATACATATACTTTTTTTTGAAGAAGCTAAACTAGCCCACCTACATTGACACCAGAGGGAATCGAACCTGAGACCTCGAGGAGGAGCACACTCCAAGGTCCCAAGCCAATACCACCAGACCAACCCAAGTGGGTTACCTTCATACATATACTAACTCTGTACTTCAAAGCTTATAAGTAGTTTACAATATTACAACTCAATAAATAGAGTCCTAAACTTGCATCAAGGAGACACAAGAAAGACTCACAATTAACAGAGACTAAAAACCCTAAAAACTCTATTTTTGATATGATAGTTTCGGTCACCAATCAGGTTTTGCGTCCTTCCATTTTTATTCTGAAACAGTACGGGCTTGATCTTCTTGTTGGGCTTCAGAAACAATGTCGATCCATCAAGAGACCCGCTCATAAGAATCAGAACCAAATAATAAGTTTCCTAAAATATTGGAATATCTTTAGGAAATAAACAAAGTTTCCTAAAATGTTGACATATCTTTAGGAAATAAATACAATGCTGATTGTGGTCAAAAACACGTGTCTTAGCCCACAAGAAACAAAGGCGTGGATTCCTCAAATAAATAAAGCGCATTAAATATGGCACAAAAACAGGGCACACTGAAGTCGTACCCACATGTTGAAACATTTGGTTTAACATATTACTTGTATATTTAATTTAGCAAAAATGAGGCCAACATACAAATATCCAACAATCTCCCCCTTTGGAAAATTTCTGGCTAAAATACTTTGAGATCATATAGACAGTCTAAAGGGATACCACACGTACATTTCTTCAATCAACATAAGCACACAACAATGAAGAAAAGTAGTACATCTTCAAAAACTACTTCCAAAAGAATTCCTTAAATGAAACGTAGCAGATAAGAAAAAACGTGGAGTATCACTAAAGAATATCAGAGGCATACAAACAGCAGAGTCAGAAAACAACTTGACCTCACAGATAAAGTATTACTAGAAAGGGACAAAATAAATTCCCATAATAACAAGCAATTGTCACTTGGATGTTTCAACATTTTGTAACACATTAAGCCATATCACATACAAAGGCATACACTGCATAGTATCATTCCCCCTCAAATAGTCAACCCATGAGTGACAACCAAAAATAAACTTTCTATTCCCCCTGAATGTAGGCATGCATGCGAACAAAAAAAAACTTTACAGGCAGTCAAACAGATGTCTCAACATCAGGCACAACAATAGCATATAACTCTACTGCCTACATACTGCATCTAACTACTCCCCCTTTATAGCCATAAATTAAGCCAAAACAGATCATCTTCAATGGTTTTAAAATGGAAATAACTTCCCTTTGTTAACAGAAGATCAAAACAGAAGAAAACTCCAGGCAATTTGGTCATCACTTTCTGAACCATCCTCTTATCACCAACAGACATATAATTAACATTCTCATGATCAGAAACCTTCTCTTTCTCATCATTATCAATTACCATCTTACTTTGACATTTTTCATTATCAGGGGATGACTCAGACACAGACTCAAACTTTATGTGATCAGGTTGAGCCAAAGATGTTGTAACATCCAGTGCAATAGCAGTTTTAGAAGGAGTCACAAAAACATTTTCATCAATAATATTATCAACATCAGCAACATTCAAACTAGACTGACCTAGGGATTCAACAGACTTAAGGTTATCTAGATTCCCAGCTTTACGGGAAAATATTTTAGATGTGTCAACATTATCAGCAACAACAAAAACCTTACCAGATGATTTAACATTTGGTTCGATATTATGGTTTTTTAGGGGTTCAACATACAACCTTGACATGGAATGGGGCTTATAGACGCCATGCATAGACTCAACAAGGTTGCCAAACTTAGTCATAACAGGTGGAACTTACATTTGGAGTTTCCTCTTTCTTGCATTAGAAGTTATGGATTTCCATTCTTTCCTAGCTTGAACAATCTTACCACTGACCTTTGGTTGAACATGAGGCTGAGGATATCCATACAATTTATAACAGTGCGACCTTATGTGACCATAACTACCACAATGGTGACATATCCAAGATGATTTCTTCTTGTTTCTTGGATGGGGATTCAGATGTCGAACAACATGTTGAGGCATGTGATCCAACATTACAAACTCAGTCTTCTTTTCAGGAGAAACAAACTTCTTTGTGGGAATTTTGATTTTTTTGTTCACGGTGTCATGGTCAAAGCCTATTCCTTTCATATTTCCAGATGTCTTCCTAATTTGCAGTATTTCATCTAACACATTAGAACCATTGTTCAACATCCGAACAGATTTGGTCATGTTTTCTAATTTGCAGTTTAACAAGGTGTTTTCCTCTTGTAGACCAGTGATGATTGACATAAGTTTCTCTTTTTCAAGAAAAAAATCATCGATGGATTTCTTCTGTTTCTCTAGTTTGCAAAATTGAAGAGTTACACCATTTTGAAGGTCGGAGTTAGCTGAAAATAGTTTGTTCTTTTTAACCTGCAGTTCAGATGATTCTCCTATGCTATTTTTCTGACTTAATCACCTCTACACTTTTGGCACAAAGGTCTTTGTAGGAATTAGCCAATTCCTCATAAGAAACTCCTTCATCACTAGATTCTTCATCAAACTCATATCTTCATGTTAATGTTGTCACATGATTGGAATTTTAATCATTTCTATCCCTTCTTTGAGACTCACTGTTTCTGCTGATGTCGAACGAGATGTTCTTGACATTTGGCATCGACTTTTCGTCAATCATCTCCAACACTTTGTTGAATTCTCTATCCACTTTGCTGAATTCTCTACCAAGACGCACAATTGCATCTGAAATACTATCATCAGTTTCCATTTCACATTAAACATCTTTCTCATCAGTGTCGGAAACGAAAGATATGCTTTTCTTCTTCTTTTCATATCTATCATTGATAGCTAATTCAAAGGTTTGAAGTAACCCAATTAGTTCATCCACCTTCATGTTGCTAATGTCTTGGGTTTCCTCGATGGCTGTGATTTTCATGTTTTCATACCCCAATTTTTTTACCTAAGATTATATAGTGGGGATGTACCTTTAATTAAGGGGGTACATAATTATGTGAATGAAGTAAGCACTAGAAAAATATATATTGATATATATTTTTTATTATTTGGAAATGATAAATTAAATAATTAATTTAATCATTATTAGAAAATGCTTTAATCTGATGGTGATAACCAATATTATTCCGACTAGCTAGTAACGTTTATTTGTTTAATCTGATGGTGATAACCAATATTATATTAGGCATTTGATTTCAGAGTTGTAATTGTGGTCAAAATTATTTTTAAATATAGGTTTGCTTTGCCTTATATTGAGAATAGACAAATGATGAAATTTTATTAACATTTAATTTAGGATGTTTCGAAATTGAAAACAAACGAGGAAATTGATCATATATATATATATATATATATATATATATATATATATATATATAGTGGGGATATTACCTACCCAACTATCCCTCTAAAAACGTGTCAACCCACCATTACCCATATTTCAAATCACCTCTCTCATGAACTAATCAAACCACATTGTATCCGCCAAAGATGCTAAGTCCTTCCACCAAGTTGAAATGAAATAGGAAAATGTTAACTAATGCCTCCGGGGTACTAGTTAAGGACTTTAAATAGTAACTTTTTATAAAAGTTTGTGTAATCAGTGCATTGGAAATTGAAAACTTTTAAATTTTGAAAGAATAATTAGTCGTTACCAAGACCCAATGAAATAAGGCCAAAAAGATCTAATCTCTCTCCCCATAATTCCTGACAAGTACCTCTTTTTAAAGGGATTGTTCATTTTGAATCAACTGCCACATCCACTTCGCTAAAAGACTCAAATTAACCATCTGAACATTGCTCACATCAAAACCCTCCTTCGTTTTGGTCCAAGTTGTAAGACCATATTCCATTTTACCCATCAAATTTTACAACCTTATCTCACTTCGCATCAAAGAACCTCCCTTTGAATGCACATTATCTTCCTCTACAAGAAAGTCGCCATCTTCATAAATAAATTTAATACCGAATTGATCAAACAATGCGGACACCAAGATTAGCATATTTATTTACCCAAGAATCCAATCTTTGCCTCAATCTGTTCAACCAAGGTTCTCAAGTCGTTAGCTTCCTAGGGTTCAATCCTATCGGAAGCAAAGGGAGAGAACCCTCACTACAATTCAAAAAATCACAAGTTATCTCCATAAACTCCGTCGACACATTAACCCCCACAATACAAATTTTCAAAAATTAACATTTAACCCATAATACATCTCAAAATCGACTTTAAAATCCAAAGATTATCCCAAAACGCTTCACCTATACACAAAGTGTTGTCTGATTATTGTAGATCGGAAATAGGCACCCTTCTTGACCAACTGAAAACCCTTAAAAAAAAGTTAAATCCACAACATTTTTCATCAAATCACTAAAACTTTCCGTCACTAAAAGGAACAAGGAGTAAATTTAGACCTCTCTGAATATATTATCCTCTATCCATAATCCCATCCACTAAATATCGGACTTTTAAGAAATCCGATTGAAGTGCTCTAATGTTATGCCCCAACTAGAGTTTTCATACATAGCAATTAAAACACTACATTTTATACTAGAGTTTCCATGCATAGCAATTAAAACACTGCATTTTATTTAAGATAATAATTAGAAAACCTTAGGTTGCCTTTGAAAACCCACGCACATATATAAAGAGAGTACATCTGGCTAATTTTAATGGGTTGTAGGTAACTTAGTCCATTAACTTTTTTCTTTTCTACTAATTGTTAACAATGCACGTTTTTTAAATTCTTATGTTGATTTTTTAATTCATGCATTAGAAATCAGTAGACCCATTTTCTGAAGTTCTACAAATTTGGTACCAGGTTTTATTTGGTAAAAGTGTAAAATCATGTTCCCATATACAATATTATTATTATTATTATCTAATCATACATCAATAATTGATTGCTTTTTTTGAATGGATCAATAATTGATTGCTATGGAGGAAATTTTTATCTTGTGTTGAATTTAGAGAGAAACACCAAATCAATTTATCCTGTAAACTTTATGGTTTGGGGGATGACACATAGTTAGAATTTGATAGAGTTGATCATGAAGGACAACAACTTTTTTTTTTTTTTTTAACTATAAGCAAATCATTGAAGCGTAACTCGAAGTTTAGTAAAGGTGTTTGCGGTGGATGAGTCCTTATTTTTTTTTTCGGTTTAGGGGTTACTACACTTTGTACTTATCTCTTTTTATTAATAAATTTGGTTGTTCAAAAAATAATAATAACTCTCAAACAAATAAGAAATTAAGCCTCAAGAATTTTTCTCTTAACACTTAAAGAGATGATAAAATAAAAATAGCACAAAAAAATGAAAGAAATTAATGTGTAACAATTTGCAGAAGTACTCTCGTACTTGTTTGAAACTTTTTGACTCATCCCAATCTCCATTTCTTTGGAATGGAATTTTGCATATGACTCATCCCTTCCATTTATATATAACTAATCACATCCATAAAAAAATATTTACAATGTTAGTAATGATACCTTTCTTCTCTCATACACTTGCAAAAGAACACGATACAGATATGGAGAAAAAGATTGGCAGAAGAGGTCAAACAGAAAAAATTGCTAATACATTTACAAATTTTTACGCAAGGGAGGAAACACATCAACATATGTTACTCCTTTTTTTTTTTTTTTTCTCTCTCTCGATAAGCATATATTACCCTCTTATTTTAGACTTTTTAGTCAAAAAATATACATGCATATAATTGAACTACTAATAGATAGTTTGATAACAATTTGATATTGTTACACTCAATAGAAAAGCATCCATCTCAGTAGAAAGCATTGTTACACTAATTCTTTAGGAGCATAATATTTTTCCCTCACAAAGGATTTGAAATGGAGAGGATCTTATTAAGATACTAGTACATCATGTTTCACCAATAGAAATAGACAAAGAATTTGAAACTAGAACCATTAAGTAGACGGAAGTACCAAATGGGGAAAGGAAAAATACAAGGAATATGAAACTACATGTTATTCAATTCCTTGCATGCATTGTACTTAACATGCTTAACGTCTACGCTTGGTGGACTGTATAGGTCGACCAAATAAAGAACAAACGTCCAACCCTTAACAAGATTAACGTTTGGTGGATTGCGGACTAGCATATGGACGGACCATACCATGTAACTTGTAATATTTTTACTTGACTGTTGAAGTCATGACAGCTTAACTCGTCTCCTCTCAGCACTGGTTTGACTGTTCAAGTCATGCCAACTAATCTCGTCTTCATTTAGCACTGGTTTGACTATTCAAGTGATATGAACTACACTGAGCTCATCAGTCACCACAAAGCAAGCTATGCAAATAAACTTGTGGTACTAGCTCAAGAATATGCATGCTTTAATTCACATGTCTTGTACAAACGATCAACATCTTTGAAAGTGTGTCTTAACTTCACGCATTCTATACGGACAAGTTGCAACCTAGATCACGCGCGGCGGTACTCGAATTAGACAACCAATGAGAGGTTTTGGATCACAAATTAATATGCCTAGGTGACCAAAGAAAGGCCCATTAAGTCAACAAATCCAGGCTATAAAAGGGGGCACTTATGAGGCACCAAGGGAGGGATGATCTTGAATAGTGTATATTTTCATCTAAGCCTTATTTAGAGTGCTATTGAAATTCCATCTAGGACATTAACTTGTAATACACCTATTGTAATTAACTTGTGTTTACATACGTGAACAAATAAGCATATATTATGCTTTTATTTTAGTCTTTTTATAGCCAAAAATATACATACATATAATTAAACTACTTATATATAATTTGAGAACAATTTGATATTGTTACACTCAATAGAAAAGCATCCATCTCAGTAGAAAGCATTGTTACACTGATTCTTTAGAGCTTAATATTTTTCACTCACAAAGGATTTGAAACTACAACCATTAAGATACTAGTACATCATGTTTCACCAATAGAAGTAAACAAAGAATTTGAAACTATAACCATTAAGTAGGGAAAGGAAAAATACAAGGAATATGAAACTACATGTTACTCAATTCCTTGCATTCATTGTACTTTTGTTTATTCCATCTTGTGAGGAATGGAATTTTCTTTTTCTTTTATTTTTTCAATGGCATGAAGAATGGAGTTGAGTTTTGCCTTATCCAATGGTTTCTCAAGATATTCGTCGAGTCCTGCTTCCATAAATTTTACCACTATTTCCTTCTCTTCCATAGAGTGTGAGGATACACCAACAATAGTGCTAGATATCCCCATCAAGCGTAGTTGCTTTGTTGCCTATATATGAAACACATAAAAAGACAAGAATAACTCCTGCATGCATGCATGCATTTTCTTTTATAACAAAAATAAAACACTAAACCACGCCTAAATAAGCAAATGAACTCATGCATGCATGCATAGTTATATGTAAATGTAAAAATTGGGGCGTAATATAAATAAAGTATACCTCAGTTCCATTCATCTCAGGCATATCCTTATCCATCAGGATTAGGTCAAATTTTTTGCCATGCTGATGAATTTCCACTGCTTCTTTTCCGTTTTTCACACAAGTATTGTTAACTCCTAAGTTCCTCAACGTCATTTGATGAATTCTTCGGGTCATTGCATCATCATCCACAACAAGTGCTGTTAACTTGGATGCAAAGTTTTGAGATGGTGATGCCATATTCAGAGGAGGAGGAGATGGTGGTTTGGAGATAGGTAAAGTTAGTGGAGGGGGGATTGGATACGAGAAAAATCTGAGGAGGAGAAGATATAAAAACAAGGTAGAATCAGTGATGAGAAGTAGCAAAATACATAGGTACAAACAGATGAGTGTTTTCCCATTTATACTCACCAAATCTTAAAAAAAAATTCAACATTTTGTTTGATTCTCATACTGAATTGTAATGATCTACAACAAGAGTTTCTAAATTGGATGGGTGGTCCTTGCTAATACTTTTTGAGGCTGTAGCATTTGATATAGCATTATTAGCTTCTATATATATATATATATATATATATATATATATATTGACGCAGAACGGGAGCAGGTTAGTAAGCGCTAAACCTAAAAGATAAACAGACAAGTTGCAAGCGACAAACCTATCAAATAAGGGTTTTTGGAATCCACCAGAATTGAGAGAAAAATCTCGAATATTTTTATTGAATGAAAAGTATCTCTTAGGTTGCATAAGTTATGTTTAAATACTAAAAGAAATACAAACCCGTATGGGCCGAAAAATAACAAAATGAAATAAAATAGAAAGTTCTAGAATATGCTGAAATATTAAAAGACAGTTTCGGTCCTTCAGACGACCTCTAATGACTAAATTAACCCCTACATCATGACACAACAATGAGTTTTACTCATGAGGTCCGAGGTTTTCCGAAAAGATATAATTCGGGTCATTTCGATACCGGATGCAAAATCTGCACAAATCCGACTGAACCTTTCTTGCGTGCCATTTCATCTTCGATTCGCGCTGCCAGCTTGTCTACATCATATATGTCCAAATAACTTTAATTCTTTGTTTGTACAAAAAAAAAATCAATTCATCGTGAATATATTTTTAAAAGAGTTGAGAGGTTCTGAGTTCAAACCTGGAGTAATATATTAACCTAATAAACTAACTTGGTCATTTAAAAAAAAAAAAAACTTAGATCATTGGGTATTGATAGCATGATTGTTGGTGTGTCATTATACGAAACAAAAGCAGAACAACGAGAATTTATGGAAGCGGGCCTAAATGACTTTAAATGGAAGCAATTGAACATTGGTGTGATTAGTTCCATTCTTGATGTTGTAAGAGCTAGCAAGTAGGTATGCATGGGTCAGTCTTTATGCATGCATGATGTTGTACTAGAGTTCTACTATGGAGTATCAATTAAGTTTTTCTAAATATAGTCGAATTAAATATAGATATCAATTTAATTTAATAATCTTAATTATGAGTTCATAATGAATTTTAATCAAAGTACAGCAAGTTAGAAATATATCGTTTTCGTATTTCTTAGTTTAGTTAAGACAAGTAAACATGGGATATTAAATAGCTTAGGTTGATTCTCAACAAATTATCATCTCGTCATAATGATAAACTACATTCCCAATTATCTCCATTCACCTCAATAACGAGGGTAAATTAGTTGAGGATTTGTTGAGAATCATCATGATCAATCTCTTAATTATAGAATTTTTTGAAAATTGTTGAAATCAGTCATAGTATAACGATAGCAAGGTTGGATTGGATTTTCACTTTTGAATTTGATCATGTCAACAATGGAATTAAGTGTTGCCTTGCTTGTTAAAGAATATAAGTCACTCTTGGACATGGCTTCATATCTTCTTGGTTATATTACCTCTCACAAATGCTAAGAGAATAAAAGGATATATAAGTGCACATGTCAAAACTTGTAGGGTTGTTTTATGTTGTGATCCACAATATTCTCATCCTTAATTAGTAGCCACACCAAGTCTAATTCTTTCAATCTTTTGTTTGATTCTCATACTAACTTGTAATGATCTTAGTAGAGCATTCAGAACTATGGAATAAGACCTCTAAATTTTAGAAGTCCAAAATATTTATTCAGTTTTTGTTAAGGAGCATTCAGAACTATGGAATAAGACCTCTAAATTTTAGAAGTCCAAAATATTTATTCAGTTTTTGTTAAGGAGGTTAGTGGCTAGAATTTACATTTTTCAATATATTTAAATAAGATAAAAAAAATGATGATTATATCTTATCAACGTAATTAAACAAAATGAAATGTGTTGCAAGATCAAGTGGCAGAGATGGTGGTTTGCATTTGTATAGTCAACAAGTACCACATTTTATTCAATTTTGGAGGCTTTTTTCTATGGCAAAAGGAGCAGACAATTTTGACATATTATATGGCTCTATGTGGTTTGGTTAATTTGGCTACATAAAAATTGATTTATTTTTAAACGAGAAGACGTGTCGGTCCAAAAAATTATCGAACATGCCAAACTAACCTCTTGGACTGAAATGCTTGGAAGGAAGGTAGTAGAAATAGTTATTGTTTTTTTATTGGTTATCTAATCATTTATGTTTTCTCTCCATCTTTTCGTAAATACTCCCTCCGTTCTTATATCTAAGCAATTACTCCTTCCGTCCTGAAATATAAGCAAAAAAAAAAAACACACTTATTAAGAAAATCAATAATTCTTCATTGACTGCTGTAAATTTTATCAAATAAAAATACAACATTCCTAATTTACCCTTACACACATTGAAAACAAAAACACTTCATAAGTGACACATCCCACTACCACCTACTCTTAATGACAAATACTTGTAATCATGTTGATTTCAATGCCGTAAACCATGATTCCAATTCAATTTCATTATTGCAGGTAGTTAATATTAGTGGCATTCCAATTCCAATACTCCTTAAACATGCTTAGGTAATTGAACTTCAATGTTCATGCTCCATAAATGTAAAAGGGTAATTTTGGAACACTAGATTAAAATTGGTCAACATTATTTTTTTTTGCTTATATTTTGGGACAAAAAAAATGGCCATTTGTTGCTTATATTTCAGGACGGAGGGAGTATTTGATTTTATTTTTGTCCTTAAATCTAAACCCCTTTTCAAATTGACTCATCCACTAAGCTATCTACCTGCAAAACAATGTTAGAAGAAAACAAATTTTGAAAGTGATTTTTAAACTGGATAGCAATTTGCTCTGGATCATCAACAATGTTATCATCAACTTGGATGGATGTGATGGGTTTGGTTTTGGATTTGATTTTTGCAAGTCTATGAAAATAGTTGGTGTTTCTATCACCTTCCACATGCCAATTTGTTCTAGCTCTCTCTTGCCATAATGCTTCTTCGTTGTCCAAAGCTTTTTCTAAGTTGATTTGGGCCATTTTTTGTTGATCAAGTAATGATTCAGTCATTCAATGGATATCAATGTCCTCCTGAATGGTAGCCAGTTTGTTCTCAGCCTCTTTCACTATTGCATGCACATTTCCAAAAACATTTTGATTCCAATCTTTAAGCTTTCTCTTCAGATTTTTGAGCTTATTGGAAAGAACAAACAAGGGGTTTCCAATTATCTGGTTGTTCCAAGTTTCAGTTATAATTCTCTGGCAATCTTCATGCAGGGTCCACATCTTCATAAATCTGAATTGAGTGGCAAGTGTAGCATTTGAAGTCTTGAAATACATAAGGAGTGGGAAGTGATCTGATTTCTGTTTGATAAGAGTGGACACATTTATTGAAGTGCAGCTATCTAGCCATTGTTGATTACAAATGGCCCTATCTATTCTTCTTTCAGTTTGTCTGGAACCCCTTCCATTAGACCATGTGAATTGTGCTCCTCTGGCTGGTATGTGAAACAAATTGTTTGTGTCAGACCACTTGAAAAAATCTTCCATAGGTTGCCTAGCAGGGTTAGAGAATCCTATGTGTTCATGTGAACCTAAAATGGTATTAAAGTCCCCTATAGAGCACCAGGGGATATTTTGTTGGTTTTGGATATTTTGAAGGTTTTGCCAAAGTTGTCTTATGGTGATATAGTTGGTTGAAGCATATACAGCATTGAAGCCAAAGGTTAAGTTGTTGTCTGTGATGGTGAAGGAAACATGTTGGTTGTCTATATTTACAATGGATGGGTTGATATTCTTGGAGCATATGCACCAAAGGTTAGGTATTTTGTTTTGTCTGTTGTTTAGGGAAAACAGTTTCAGGTTAAGTCTGTTAAGCCAATAATATGGGAAACAGTTGAAAGGTATCCATTGTTCAGCTAAAAGTATAATGTCAGGGTTGTGATTAACTATAAGTCTCTTAAGTGTCAATCTGGTTGGGGAGTTGGCTAAACCCATTGCATTCCAGAAGAGGCACTTCATTTGAAAGGTGAAGGGTGACTTACCTTTGATCTGGTAACATAAGTGATGGTGTTTGTATTCACTTTTTTGTTTTTCTTGTTGTGTCTGTTGGTAACAAGTTGAAATCCTGATTCATCAATGTTATGTTGAATTTCATGTGCTATCTACAAAACAATGTTTCTCTGTTGTTCAGCAAGTGTACCATCATTGATTTGATCTTCTGGTTGGTCAGCTAGATTGGCCCAAGATTGTTGTAAAAAAAGCAGATCTTGTTGGATTTTTATGGGTGTGTCAGTTGGTGTATTTTGTGTGGTAGACATGGAAGCTGATTTTTTGCTATGGTTGGATTTTTGGGTTAGGAGTTTTCTGGCTAGGTATTTTCTGGGTAGGATTTTGGCTAGAATTATGATTGGATCCTTGTGCTGAAACATCACCCAATTGTGTGTTCTCTACAAAATCTTCACCTACAAATGAGTCATCCCCTGTATCATGATATTGAACATGGTTTGCTGGCTGCATCTCCATTTCATTTCCTATATGCAGGGACTGTGTTTTATCAACATTCTAACTTCTTCCAAGTTTACCTGCACATCATCTTTCTTGTTTTCTTCCTCATCAACATTAATGATATCCACCTTACCAGTTATATGTTCCTTATCTAACTGGTTTCCTTGCTTGTGAGAATCATTTTTAGGTATCAGTTTCTTGCACCTTTCAACACTACGGCCTATAATCTTACAGTTACTACAGAAATCTGGTAAGTTATCATATCACATTTCTACAAAGAAGGTGTGCCCCTTTCTTTCCTCTAACACCTTGTGTTTCAACTCATTGGACAAATCTATATCTACTAAAACCCTGACAAAGTGACCAAAGATTCTCTCTATTGTTGGCTTACCAGTGATTGCATCAGTGCATAAAGAAGTACCAACACTACTTTATACATGGTAATATAGATAATAATGTATTTTATACAAGTTTACAATTTATTTATATTATCAATAATACTAGTATACTATATATCATATAATACTTTATATCATATAAGAGTATACTTGTATAAAAGTATACTTTTACATATAATATAAGTATCTTATAAGATATACTTAATTTTTATATGTTATCATTGATATAATATGAAGTTGAGAAATACGTAAGAAAATGGTTGAATTGTGTTGCCTTTTTAAAAACATTTCTAAAAGTTTGTTCAGAGTCTAAAAAGGTTAAATGTTAAATGTTGTGAGAGGGAGAGGGGGGAGGGAGGGAGAGGGAGATTATCCTAGTTTCTCTCACAAACTGAGAGTAGTCCAGTCCCCTTGCACTTTCAAATGATTTCATTATTGAATCCTGCTCTTCACCAAGCAAAATACACTCCCGCCCAGCTGAACTGACTAAAATGCCCCTGCGCAAGTTAAGTCATGTTGCGTGACTTAACTTGCGCAAGTTACATGTGTTGCACAGACACTACGCAAGTTAACTCACGCACGTGTTAAATCTGTGCGTGAGTTAACTTGCGCAGTGTCTGGCTTAAGTCACGCACTGTTAACGCATGTGTGACTTAAGTTACGCAGCGCATGTTAACTAACGCACAGTTTTACACGTACGTTAGTTAACATGCGCAGGGGTAAAATCGTCCTGCCTGCAGGGCGGGAGTGAATTTTGCAGGGGAGAGAGCAGGATTCTTCATTATTATCACACATGTAACAAGTTGCTCAACTACACAAGCAAGAGACTTCTAATATTCAATCACAACTGAAAATGACTTCTACCATCTAACTTGATCAAATAAAAGATGGTTTGGTTTTACACTTGATATACAATCAGAGGTCGGACTCCGGGACTTAAGAACTGTTGAACCAAAATGAGTTTTGTACAATATCTTTAAAGTTTTGATGATAACAAAATATAAATGAATAATTAGATATGTTAATGTATGTTCAAGTATGCAGGACTATATCAATTAACTAATCAAAATTTCAATCGGTGCTCCTTCTCATCCTAATGGCAGAGAGAGACACTGACATGATAGTTGCAAGTTAAGATAAAAATAAGAAAAAATAAATATAAATAGAGTTTTAAAACTCATGTTTGTTTCCCTAAAAAAAAAACTCATGTTTGTTTTTCCTAAGACAAGGAGGAGGAAATTAAGCTTCTAGTTTTGAAAAATGACGTTTGTGATGTCATCAAAATTGGTGGGAACTAAAAATTTCATTGACTTTCATAATAGAGGTGTCTAAAAGTTGATTTTAAAAATAGGGGGGTCAAAAGTTTAAAAATATGTAAATAGGGGAATCAAAACTGCATTTAAGCTAAAATATTTTCAAGTATCGATACACTGTGGACGAGGTATAAAATTTAAAATTTCCCTCAATAAAAAAGAAGTTTAAAGTAAACATGTTAAAGGAAAACAAACACACAAGTGTCATTACAAGTTGATCACATTTACCAGAAAACATAATCTACCCGACACATAGTGTAAGTCGCTTCACGTGATTCTAAAAGAAAGATGTTCAATGGAATAAACAGTAATAGCTACAATGCTTGCCCACAAAAGAGGAAAGCAATTTTTTCACTTCATGGTGCATGCTATCCCAGTCCATATAATATGATACAAGAGCATGAGAGATTCAAAGAGCAAAACGTAGGATAGGAAGAGCAGCTCATGGTATTTTGTATGCACCTGTGGAGCCTTTGGAAGCGAAGAAACACAAGGAAGACTAGAAGCGAGCAGCCGATGTTTGTGATTCATTGGCTTTTGCTCGCTCCAGATTGCGCATAGCAGAGCTCCACACATCGGGTAAGCATCAGAGCTTACATACGTGATGGTACATGGCAGTTTAAAACTCCTTCTCTACTTGATATGTAGCATATGTTGGCAAGGGAAGACAGAGCTTGGGGAATTTTACAAGCTCTCAACTGGCTCATATCAAAAGAAACGTCGATATGAAGATATTTTATTTCGTTTTATAATAGGTTAAATACATGCTACAAATGCTTAGTTTGTTCGTATCATTTGTGATCAAATGAATTCAAAAATAGCATTAACTCGTGGTTTACTTGAGTTCAACAAGGATGCATCTTCTTTGACTTAAAGTTACTTCTCTTCTGCATCCTACTGGTCCAGTATGTCACTTTCTTGCAGCAGTTGGTGGATAAGTGGGAAAAAGGATTGTGCATCAAACAGGTTGAATTGATGAGTTAGTCTTTTTTTTTTTTTTTTGAAAGAGTTAGTAATGTTTTAGTCAAAAACGTGGTTGGTAGGTTGAAGTACACAGAAAGATGAAAAGCTATTATTTTTTAGTCAAACAAAAAATAATAAATGGTTGAAACCAGTAGCAAGTTATTGAGTAAGAAAATTGAATATGTTGAACTATACTTGGAGTGTATTGAAAGAGTGTGTTAGAGGGTATGACCTAGCATTTCTCAAACATTTATTTTGGTACTTCCTTGAACCTCTGGACATAATTTCAAGATACAATGGAATCAATCTTAAAATAAACAAAAACTCCAAACAAGATTCTAAAGTGAAAAATGTATGCAAAAAATCGGAATTGTATTTGTAATGTTAAACATTTGAATATAAATCATTGATCTTGAGCCACCAAGAGCGTGTTCATTCACGATTTTCTGAGACAATTATCAAAGGAAAGGCACCCAAATCACAAACTTACTTCAGTTATTTATTAACTACTAAAAAATATATAAAGGCAGCCCAATTCAAACAATGTGTCTTTTTATCTATATGTGCCAATGACCAAATCACCTTCTGGCCAGCACTGTAGCAATAGTGCCGAAGAATTAGTCTCACGCTCAGTCGTCAGAAAATATCATGCCAAAAGGACCAGTGAATTAGGTTCAGCAGCACTCTGCCAAAACATCTCGGAGTCTAGATCAGTCAACTCCATGAAATCCAAGTAGTCATGTCCCAAAACATCGCCCGTAGAAGCCATTCCGTATGTGCTAAAGTCAGCATTCTGGTCAACGGGTCCCAAGCAATCCAGGTCTCCCAAACCCTCAAAAAAGTCGGTTGATAGTGCACCTTCAGCAATGTTTTCCTGACCAAAAATAATGTCAGCATTCAGTTAACCTTCATGAATTCAAGAATCACTATATACATCACAATAATTTAGTAAAATGGCATTAACATTATGAGGAGACAATGAAAACTGCGGGAAAGCTAAAACACTAAGCCTACAAGAGCAGAAATCGCTAAAACCAGACATAAAAAAGAAACATCATACTGTTTTCAAAAAAACAAACACAAGCAGGTCGAAGAAATAGATAAGCATACCTCAGGCAATATGTCGTCATCGTTGAACATATCAAGCATAGATAAAATGTCAGCATTATTAACAGCTTGATTTTCTAGATATGAATTATCCACAGGGTCGGGAGAAGGCACATGGTCGGGGGCAGACAGCACCAATCCTGTTTGATGTGAATTTGCAGGGTCGGGAGACATATATCCTATTTGACATTCATTTGCAGGATCGGGAGACGGCATATACCCTGTTTGACATGAATTTGAAGGATCGGGAGACAACATAAATCCTATGTGACATGCATTTGCAGGGTCGGGAGACAGCATAAATCCTGTTTGACATGAATTCCCAGGGTCTGGAGAAGGCGTCAATCCTATTTGATATGAATTTGCAGGGTAGGGAGAAGGTGGAACTCCTGTTTGACATGAATTTGCTGGATCGGGAGAAGGCATCAATCCTGATTGACATGGCATGGATATTGAACCATTATATCCAACAGCATGGAGATTCTGGTCATTTAGAACAAAACTATTAGATGTCCCAGGCAAAGTGGGAGCTAGTGCAGCTGGCTCAGCAAACGGTATTCCTACTTCATCGTCACTCCAGTCTTCCTCATTAAATGGTCTCCCATATTGTGCACCATTCCTGGGACCAGGACCTTCCTTTTGAAATACCTTACAGATTACGTAGGAATCCTGTGATTTAAAAAGACAAACCAAAAGAGCTTGTTAAAAATGTATTCACGATGAGAACATGACGGAAAAATTATTAATCAAAAATGCAAGAAAGGTTACTAACTTCATCATGTAAAAACAGCAAATCTCATTTTGGGTGTTAGTCAAACCATGAATTAACATGATTCTATTTCAAGGATTCAACAAAAGTAAAATGTGCACTTTATAAGGTAAGGAGAATCAATGATTCATTGAAATAACATATCTCTTTTTCAAGGTTCTCATATACATGTGCATGCAAAATTATCAGGAACTATGAAGTGTAGTCAATGATTAGAGCTACACATTTCACCCTTTAAAATGCAACACCCACATTTAGAGGAGGTTAATGTCATTGGTGACATAGTAGGTGGACATAAAAGCCAATGTAATATCTATGCATCAAAAACAGATTAATGTATTATATTATCTACTACAGTCTACAGTTAAAAAAAGATGCCAATCAACACTAAGAGTACAATATATCTTTATCTGCATCCAAAGGCACAACTACAAAACCACCCACATATCAAAATGTTAACTTGCATATCAATACAAAACAAATAACAAATAAATGAATACCTGAACAATTCCTCTATCAGTCAAGTCCTTATCTTCAAGCCTATACTCATGCATAACCCAATCAGTACGATCACCGCGAGGTGCTTTTCCAGTATGAAATATCAGTGTTTTAATCATCCCAACAGTTTGATCATTTTGTTGAACAGTTCTATCCTTACCTGTAGCTTTCCAAAACCCTATCTCCGTAGCTCGATTCATCCTCGACCCACTTCCATACTTCTTCTCTATCGGACAGAAGAAATACCACTCCAAATCCCCATTCTGGAGATAAGATAAATCTGAAAAAACAAAACTTTATTATAACAGCACATTTAGAAATTAATCTATGATACTAAATATGTGAAATTAAGTACCTGGGAGATCCCAAGGTGCGTATTTGTATATGTCAAGTTCAGCAATGACATCGTTATGAAACTTTTTCCCCATCACTTTGGTTCATCTTTTTAGGAGTCTAATATCTTCTGTTAAGCTAGAGGCTAGAACCTTTATTCTTATTGAATGATTATCCTATATTGATCTATTTATCTGTACTATTGAAATAAGAGAAGTTGAAAATAAGTTGTTCAAACATACTGCCACCAATAATCACTGCAATGAGTCAAAGAGTTGAAAGGGGCATTATAGGAAATGTGAATGTGGACTCTTATAAATAAGAGAAAGCCAAGAGAAAAAAGCATGGAAATTGTGATGTCAACATTCTTCTCCTAACATCTTCTCTTGTTTTACTATCCTTATTTTCCAGCAATTTTATTTCCTGCAATTGCACTCTCTCATTGTGTGTTCACAGTGAAACATTATCAATTAATTGAGATTTCCTTATATCAATTTCAGTACTGTTACAATCACCTTCCTAGATGTTAGACAAAAAAATCTAAGCACAAGTGAGATTATTGAGCTGTTACCATAACCATTGTGCCCCACCAAGGAAAAACTCTTCCTGAAGGCACTATTAGATTGAAATCATTAAAAATAACACTGTTTGGTCCTGAAGGATAACCAAAATTGATCCTTTTTGGCAATTGTTCCTTCCACTGTTATTAACTCTTCTCCAACACCATTTTATTCCTGATATTCTAACTATCATATCAAAAATACCATTTGATTGCCTTTCAAAATGTCTCTGGTGCAAGTGCCCAAGTCTCTCCAATGTTATTACTATTAAAACCATAAATGACTTCATGATTGATGTAAAGCTAGAAATCTCATTTTCAATCAACACATATCCATACCTGCAAAAGGTATATATTTATAGGAAGTCTCAATACAAAGAAAACCATCATCACTACACTTTGAATGAATGCAGAAGCTGCACTCCCTCATTCGAACTTCACACATTACATTACCCTATCTCCAAGCAACCCATTGTTTAGCAATCAAATCAGGTTCCATATCAGACCTCTACACATCCAACAACCTCATTACAGCCTACTCAAAATGCACACAACTTCCCCTCGCCCACCAACTGTTCGACGAAATGCCTCAACGAGACACCGTCTCATGGAACGCCGTCATTTCAGGTTACGTAAACACCGGAAACTTGGATTTAACATGGCAACTCATCAATGCCATGAGAGTCTCTGGACACGCATTTGACAATCACACGTTTGGAAGTACTCTCAAAGGTGTTGCTCGAGCTCAGAGATTTATGCTCGGGCAACAACTACATTCAGTTATGATTAAGATGAGGTTAACTGAGAATGTGTTTTCCGGGAGTGCACTACTTGATATGTATGCCAAGTGTGGTAGAGTTGATGATGCGTTGGTTGTGTTCCGGTATATGCCGGAAAGCAATTACGTATCGTGGAACACGTTGATTGCTGGTTATTCGCGAGTTGGTGATCTTGATATGGCGTTTTGGTTGATGAGATGTCAGGAGTTGGAGGGTGTTGGGATTGACGATGGCACGGTTTCTCCGCTTTTGACATTGCTGGACGGCGTTGAGTTTTATAGTTTGGTAATGCAGCTGCACTGTAAAATTGTAAAACATGGGATTGAGGCTTTTAATATTGTCTGCAATGCCATTATCACGGCGTACTCAGAGTGTTGTTCTCTACAAGATGCTGAGAGAGTGTTCGTTGGTGCTGTGACGTGTCGTGATCTGGTTACGTGGAATTCCATGCTTGCGGCTTACTTGCTTCACAAGAAAGAAAATCTTGCGTTTGATGTTTTCATTGAGATGCAGAGTTTTGGGTTTGAGCCTGATGATTATAGTTATACTGGGGTTATAAGTGGTTGTTCTATAAAAGAGCATAAAAGCCGTGGAGAATCTTTACATGGATTGGTGATAAAAAGAGGGGTTGAGGTTTCTGTGCCTGTTTCTAATGCTTTGATTGCCATGTATCTTGGATTTGATAATAGGTGCATGGAAGATGCATTGAGAATCTTCTTTTCCATGGATGTTAAAGATTGTTGCACTTGGAACTCAGTTTTGGCAGGGTACGTGCAGGTTGGTAGGAGTGAGGATGCCTTGAGGTTGTTTGTGCAGGTGAGATCTCTTTTTGTAGAAATCGATGACTATACTTTTTCAGCTGTCATCAGATGTTGTTCAGATTTAGCAACACTACAGCTAGGTCAACAAGTTCATGTTTTGTCACTTAAAGTAGGATTTGATACCAATAAATATGTTGGGAGTTCGTTGATCTTCATGTATTCTAAATGTGGTGTCATAGAAGATGCTAAGAAATGTTTTGAAGCAACTTCCAATGACACTGTAATTATTTGGAACTCAATCATTTTTGGGTATGCCCAACACGGACAAGGAAACATCGCACTCGAACTCTTTTACTTAATGAGAGAGAAAAAGGTGAAACCTGATCATATAACCTTTGTCGCAGTTCTCACTGCTTGTAGTCATAATGGGCTTGTAGAAGGCCGCAAAATTATACAGTCTATGGAGTCTGATTTTGGTATTCCGCTACGAATGGAGCACTATGCCTGTGCAGTTGATCTCTATGGCCGGGCTGGGTATCTAGAAGAGGGAAAAGCTTTGGTTAAAACAATGCCTTTTGAACCGGATGCAATGGTGTTGAGGACTTTATTAGGTGCCTGTAGAAGTTGTGGTAATATTGAATTAGCTAGTCATGTGGCTAAAATGTTGCTAGTGTTGGAGCCTGAGGATCATAGTACTTATATTCTACTCTCTGACCTGTATGGACGTTTGAAGATGTGGGATGAAAAAGCTAGTATCACTAGGCTGATGCGAGAAAGGGGCGTGAAAAAGGTTCCTGGATGGAGTTGGATAGAAGTTAAAAATAAAGTGCATGCGTTCAATGCTGAAGATCACTCTCACCCTCAGAGCAAGGAGATATACGAACTGCTACTACAATTAAAGAAGGGGATTGTGTTGTTTGATAATTTTGTCGGTCAAACTTCATTTCTGCAATGTTTGGATTTTCTAGATGGTTATGATTATCAAAATTTCTTATGATTAAAGTGTATTGTTTGTTGGGTTGGATTGGAAGATTTCGAGGATGGTGCGCACCGTAGATTTAAGGTCATTTTTGTCTCGAAATCACCATTCAAATTGTGTTTTCTTTCTCTTCCGGTCAATTAAATGATTTTCACATATTTTAAGTCTTCTTTCATATGTTTAGTGATTTCATCATCTTAGAACTAATAAGTTTCTTTTGATGTTTTGTCTTAGTACGATGTTTATTTGATTTAAGTTGAAAAATTAACTTTTTATTTGATTTAAGTTGAAAAATTAACTTTGATCACATGCAATTTCAATCAACAACTTTAACTTTGTCAGATCCATAGATTTGAATATAATCATATTTGTTTGTCGTTTTATAATACACCCTCCGGTCACTATTATAAGCAAAACTTTGCATTTTAAATTCATTCATTAAATGATGTGTGTGGTCTATAATAATGACGAGAAGAAGGTGTATTAACATGGAAGATATGAATATACTCCATCTTTTTTTAATAAATAAATATCCAATATTTGTTTAAAAAGGAAAAAGAAAAAGATTAGCGTGTGACCCGGTCCAGGACTTGCATTCCAAGAACAAAACACCGTCATGAGTTATCGAAGACATAATAATAATCCTTAATCCTTAATTAAACACAAGAATATTCTCCCTGAGACCAAAAAATACCTCTTCCACTAGTTCATTTATCTTGACTTAAAACAAATCAAAGTGTTTCGCATTCGTGTCATTTTGTCTTACACCAAATCCTCTCGTATACACCGCTTCCTTAGATCTACTTGCTTCATCAATCATCATCATGGTTCGACATCTCGACCTTCTCCTTTCTTCCCATTTAATTAACCACCCCAGAGGTTCATTTTCCCTTCATTTTCCAACTATTAATTTGCATCTGCAGGTTCGTGTTTTGGAATAAAAATCGTTTTTTTTTTGTTGCAGGTGATGGAGCAAAATCCAATTCCATGTCAATTGAAAAGAAAATTGAGTTCCTTGAAAGCTTTACCGGAAAGGTGTGTGTGTGTAACTTGTGCTCATCTTGTTGTTATGACCAAAAAATTAAAAATTAGTTTTTGTTTCAGCATTTATCTATTGCTACTGTCTCTGTTAAGTGTCAGATAAATAAGAAACAAAGGCATACATGGCCAATTATAAATTACTCACACGATCATCTCAACAAAGTTATGAATATTAGGATATTTATGTGAAATCCTGAATGCAACTCGGATCACCATATTCTCTCTTCATGTGTATATGTTTATTATGTGTTGAACAATAACCAAAAAAGAAGAAAAAACGATTTGTATAAAAAAAAAAAATATGTTGACTAAACTAACATTCAAACCCATGATTTCAATTATATTTATTAAAATTTATGAGTAAATAAATAATTCTATTATATATGTTGGCTAAACGTGTAAAGATATACTACATGTTACATCTAAATGTCAAACCTACCATTGCAATAAATTATATTTAATTTATTAAAAAAATTAATTGATTATTCAAAATATTAGAATTTTAATAAATTCGTTCGTTAGTTCTTTTTTGATTCTTTTCCTCTTTTGTAACAAAATAATATTACTTTTTTTTACGATGATTGCAAATGTGACCAAAATAATCATTTGTCTCTATCCACTTCAGTTTTTAATTCTTAATTCTCTCTCTGTATATTGTTCATTTTTTGTTAGAAGTCAAAACATAACGTATATTTCGTGCATCCCATGGCTTCAAATAACAACGGTAAATGGTTTACTATTTCTGTTCCTCAACCTGCATATTCTTTTTTGTATACAATTTGAATTAATTATTTAAATGTTATTATTTTGACAGGTCATGTTATTGTCGTGATCATGGGTGTCAGCGGTGCTGGGAAAACGTATGTGTCCAATTCGTCCTATCAATAAACCTTGTTGTTATGTTATGTTATTTATTTTCATGGCTTGAACCAATTGGTGTTTTTTTTCAACCATCAACAATTATTATATATTATAGTGTGCTAGCTTTAATGTGGGAAAAAAAATGATGATTCTTAAGTATGGCTTCTGCAAGTGATTGTATTTTTATTCATTCTTTTTGAGTTAAAATCTTTCTGGTGATATGTTTGACAAATAATCTGTCAAACCAAATTTCAACACTGTTAAATGCCTTACTGATAGGTTAAGTTTTACATTGCCAAACTTATATATGTTGGATATTTATTGAACAGCACAATTGGTCAAAGGCTGGAAAAAGAGATTAAGCATAAGTATCTTGATGCTGATGATTTTCATTCTCAATCAAGCAAAGGTGTGTACAATTGCATTCCACTAAAGAATTTTTTCCATTGATTCTCGAAAGTTCGGATATCTCTGCATTCATGTAGTTGGTATATTGGTGACTGGTGGATTCAGATTGGATAATTCACAAAGTATGCAGATTTGATTTTCTTGAAAAACCAAAATACCAAACTGAAATTTGGACCGTCAAATCAAATCTTCATCTTACGGTCATCGATGTGATGACTGTGTGAATTCATCAAAGTATTCGACTACGGGAAACCTTCATTCTTAGTTTTGTGATGGATTATTTTTTGTTTATTTCAACATCATTTCTTTTAATACAACAGAAAAGATGAGGATGGGAATCCCACTTACAGATGAAGACAGGATGCCATGGCTTGAATCACTGAGAGATGCCATAAAAGAATTCTTGATTAACAAAAAGGGTTTGGTTCTTGGTTGCTCTGCTCTAAAGAAACAATATAGAGAAATACTTAGATCAGGTGACCCTGATTATAAATTGGAGAGTTATGCAAGTGCTGTTAACTTCATTCTATTGGATGCTCCTGCTGAAGTGCTGATAGCTCGATTAAATAAGAGGGCTGCAGAAGGAAAACATTATATGCCTGCATCTCTTCTGCAATCTCAGTTAGATTTGCTTAACATTGCTGAGTCTGAGGGAATACTTAGAGTTGATGCTACTTTAAGTCCTGAATCCATTGTTAATACCATTAAAGAAATGCACCCTTTTCAGGGATGCTTTAAATCATGATTATGTTGAACCTCAATAATGATTTTGTTGAATTTTAATCATGATTAATTTTTCAAAGTTAGCATTGTAACTTTGTTTACAATTTTTAGTTTGTCTATTTTGATTGATGTTAAGATACTACACATACTTTCTACAAAAGTTGACAATAATTTTCTGCAGAACATCAAGTTAATTTTTTTAAACATATTTACCTAAACAAAGTCACCAACATCGTCACAGAAAAAATCGTATAAAAGAATTTAACTGAGAAAGTATGACACTTTTGTCAAATCTGACATGAATAATAAACCAAAACTAAACAATTAAATTTTGATTCATGTTCCTAGAGGTACATAATTGAGCTAGGAATTTCAAAGCATAGTCCTCGGCAGGAACATCCCTCTTTTGGAGAAGGGAGGAGTGAAGAAAGTACTTTTTCCTTTTGTCATCCTAGCAAAGTCTTACTTTTTCTTGGAAAATCTGAGGCAACGGTATTTTTCACCACTAACTGTAATTTCAAGAGCTCCATCTTGGTTATCTTGATTTGATGCAGTCCCCATTAAGACACTTTTCTCTTTCTCAAGATTATCTCTCTCCATCTTCAACCTTGCTTCTTGACGAGCAATCTCTGCCTGCAAAATTGAAAAACAATGAGGACGAAGACTGTTTTTCTTAAGATGCAATAATAATTGTACTTCACTAGTAATATAACACAAATCATTACATAATATAAAAGAAGCGTTCCCCAGAAGCTAGTTACTAAGCAAAACATCGAGAGTACTATGAATTTAGGCTTAAATGCACTTTTCACCCCCTATGTTTCAAAAAGTTGCGATTTTGGCCCCCTTATAAAAAAAATGGATATTTTGACCCCCTAACTTTTGGCCCTCTTTTGAATAGTTGATTTTATGAAAATTTCTCAGTCTCTGATGGTGTAAACTGGCATGAGGATAGAAGGATGTTGATAAGTGGAGTCCAAACTTGCATGGTGTCCAAACTAGCATGATAAATGGAGTCCAAACTGATAAGCGGATCCTTCTTTAGGGGGACCAAATGTTACACCATGCCAGTTTGGAATCCATTTATCAATATCCTTCTATCCTCATGCCATTTTACACCATCAGAGACTATGAAATTGTCATAATCTCCATCAAAATCAGCTAATCAAAAGAGGGCCAAAAGTTAGGGGGTTACAATATCCATTTTTTTTATAAGGGGGCCAAAATCGGAACTTTTTGAAACATAGGGGGTGAAAAGTGCATTTAAGCCATGAATTTATGCCTGCAAAATATAACTCCAATCTAAAGAGAGAAAACAATTTTGCTGAAAGCTACATCTAGTGGCATCTTATAAATTGAATGCACGAAAACAAACACCAACTGCAACAAAATCTCAGAGGCGCATACAAAGGGTGAATGAATTTCTAATTTCTAATTAGAGAGAGAGAGAGAGAGAGAGAGAGAGAGATTTGTCTCCATATCACAAGAACTTGAAACGTTATATTTCCCCTGTGATAATGATATTGCTAAAAAAATACTAACAGACGCCATTATAAAATTTGAACACTTTGTTTTTTTACCAAAAAGATTTTAAAAATGACCGTTGAACTGTGTGTTTTACCTTCAATCTATTCATTTACTACAAAAAGCTAAAAAAGAATCTTATCAATTTAAGACGTTTTACCCTCAAGTTTGATCAGCATCATTACAAAAAAATGAAACTTCTGGTACCAGTCGTGTCACAGAAAAGTCTAATCAGAATGGAAGTGTTGGCAGGTGATGGAGTCATGTCCTCAATGCGTTAGAGGCAAAACAAAACAAAAAATTACATTTAGAAACTGGAATGGAGTGTTTGACATGCGCCATAGGAGTATCGGTCAGTCAAACAAGCCTTCAACATGAAATATCAGTTACTACTAATAGCACATCATAGGATTCTCATCAGAAGTCACATGAAATTGGCATTGCCATATTGCTTGATCTATTTACTGAACCATTTTAAAGTTATCCATAGATCAAAGGATGTCACAGGCTGATGACAAAAATTAAAGAGGAGATACGAAATACACTGTTACTCCCAAATATACTATGACACTATTAAGTCTTAAAAAATTGCACATTTACACTATAAAACATGACAAAATAAACAGTAGTTCAAGAATCTACAGAAAAGTATCAAAAACAGAACACAGTGCCATTCCCATTTCTGTTATTTTTTATGATTTCGGAACTACGGACTGATTTTAGTCGCTATAGGAATGTAATCACTTAATTAGAGTTCTACATTTGAAAATAGGAAAATCAATATAATTATCTGACCAACCACACACTATTATACTGTATTTTATTATAAACTTCAGTATTTTAAATTAATGATTACAAATTGTCCTATAACCTTGCAAAGGATAATTATATAAACAGGTACAAAGGATAATTTGAGTTTAACTTTTTCACATAGTCTGACATCAAAGATAAAATTATATGTGGAAATTTTGGGAACCAAAGAAATTGAATTGAAAAGAAAGAACAACTTCATTTAATGATGAGAACTCTCCTCCAAGGGATTTTCCTTCTACGACGGAATTCTCTTTTCACAAATTCCCAAAATACAGAATATTCACCATCTTATCTGATTTATCCTACTAATACAAAACACTCTGGATGCATGATGCCTGTCCCTACACCTAACAGGAAAACATCAATAGCAAACCTAAGGGGTGCGAGTCTCTCAAATGGTAGAACTGTGAACAGGCAACAATGCACTCCCCACCCCTGTTCTCCCCCCTCTCTTCCCATTGAGCCTGTCGGTTTCCTGTAGACTATGTTTGGATATCTAATTTGAGTGGGATGAAATGGAACGTCGTATAATTGTCATTTGGTTGTTTAGATATTTTTATGATAGAAATAGAAGGGATAAAGAATTTGATTTTTGATAGAAATTGGTACCAAACAGAATCTATTTGCACAATACAAATACTCTAATGAAAGCAATTTCTAGAAATAGTTCACAACCAGAAAATTGCAAGTACACACAATACAATACTTTATTCATCCTCACCCTCCAAATTGAAGGGGGAAAACGGGAGCTGTAAACACTATAAAGTATAAACAATGGAATCAAGTATCATTTCAGTCCACTTCATCTCCATCCACCAATGCAGGCGTAGAACGGGATTCACACTTTACCCCTGTTGTAGACTATCCCTTAAACTAACGAAAATGAGAGTCCAGTAGCTATTCAATAGGAGTATAATATAAATAACGAACAATCAATTCAACTTCACCTATGGTAGAATCAGATATCATAGTTTCCATCTCAAGTATATCAAAAAGGCAATTAGTTCCACTACATTACCAACAATTCCTTTTTATTATGAAAACTACATGTAAATGACAGAAAACCATAATCAACACATGGAGGGCGTAGAAACAGTAATAGAACAAACTGTTGAAATATTCATCCAGCAGTGACAAATATGTGTTATTATACAAATAAAATCAGGGCTTTTGCATTTCACTATTAGCCACAAAAGATTGAATCTTTTTTTTAGGCCACCTCCATAGCTAGAATGGCAGCCATCAATTCTGCATTAAAAGCATTTCCACTTCCAATATTTTGAGCAAAGCAGCCAATGCAAGTACCATTCTTATCTCTAAAGATACCTCCTGCAGATGCATTGATTGGATTTTTAGTTGCAGCACTATCTGTATTCACTTTGATCCAGTTGAAGATTGGGGGGAACCAGATGACTTCAATAACTTTAGGGGCATAAGGAGGCTCGATGGGAACTCTGAAACTTTTTAGAATTCTAAATTCCCTCGTGTCAGTTGATGCCACCTTTGATGTGTTACTTCCAGACATACAAACAGATGAGATAATGTCGTTGATAGATATTTTCCAATGTATAAACTTATGATTGAACCTAGCTTGATTCCTTCTGTACCAAATGGAGTTGATGATATTAACAATGCCAGCTTGCACCACTAGCTTACATTGAGGGGACCATCTTCTATCACAAAGATGCCATATGTCTTAAAAGTTGGAAACTTGAATAGAAATATTGAGAATGCTTGCAAACCAGTTCCAAAGACTTTTAGCAAAATTGCATTGAAATATGAGATGGAAAGAAGTTTCTGCATCTTTGTTACAATTTGAACACATTGAAGCCATAGAGCAACCCCTAAGCATTAGATTCTCATCTGTTGGAACTCTATTGTGCATTAGTCTCCAACAAAATAAAGACATTGAGGGAGGGATGTCTTTACTTCATATCTTTTTAGCCCAAGGTATATTCTGATTATGCTGAGTTTTGAATGTATAAGCCTCTTTGAGAGATAAAACCCCATTTGGTGCTCTTTTCCAGATCAATTTTTCTTCCAAGTTATCAGTCGGGATAGTTACTTGTTGAAGAAGTAAGTTGATATCAGAGAACATCAACTGCATTGATTGAGGTATACTCCATTTTCCTACAATAATAAAATATGCAACTGAAGCATGAAGATTTTCTGATATGTGAGAAGATAAGTTTAGAGTGGCTGACAGGGGTCCACCACACCAGTCATCATTCCAAAAATTCACTTTTTCACCATTACCAATCAACCAACCTGCTTGTTCAAATATAGTGTCAAATTCATTTTTTATGTTGCTTCATAATGATGAGAAGATATGATAAGAGATTGGTCTGTTATTCCTTATCACCCTGCTATGTAATAGAGTTTCCCATGCTTGCTCAGAATTTCTAATATCCCAAAACAACTTTAAATTGGAAGCCTCATTCAATGTTATTAGAGACCTAATCCCCAGTCCCCCTTGTGAAGTTGGTTTGCAGCATTTGTTCCAGGAAACTGTCACCAATTTTCTTTTTTCCACATCCCCACTCCAAATGAAGTTCCTTATCCACTTTTCAATTTCTTTAAGAAGGGAGATAGGCCACATCCCCACCCTGCTATGTATTAACATACCTTGAATCACAAATTTGACCAGCTGCACTCTACCTGCAATGGACAACAGAGATGCTTTCTAAGCTCCTAGTTTACTTTTGATTTTATCATATATTGGAATAAGATATCTTGCTTTTGGTTTCCCTTTGAAAATGGGGACCCCCAAATAATTGAAAGGTAGACTACCAATATTAAACCCAATCTGGTTAGCTATTTGAGATGTTCTAGTGCTTGAAATAGAACCAGCATACATAGTTGACTTAGCAGGGTTTACAAATTGGCCAAAGACTGCTGCATATCTTTGGAACATGTATTTTAGAGCTTGAATAGATGTAGCCTTTTCTATGCAAAATACCATTATGGCATCTGCATATAGAGTATGAGAAGGGACACATTGACTTCTAGATCCTTTGATAAGTCCCAACTTTCCTTCCTCGACTAGTTTCCTGATGCTTCTACTCAAGACATCCTCAGCTAAACAAAAAAGAAGAGGGGGGGAGGGGGTCACCCTTTCTCACTCCTCTTTTACATTTGAAAAATTCATATTGCTTTCCATTTATAGCAATAGAAAGGTTAGCAGATTGCAAGATCACTTCTATCCAGTTACAAAAAATGTCATTGAATCCAAACTTTTTTAATACCTGCAGCAAAAAACTCTATTCCAATGTGTCAAACGCTTTTGCAATATCAACCTTGAAGGCTACATTTCCACCAAAACATCTATTGTGAATTAAGTTGATGGCTTCTAATGTTGTGCAAATGCAATCTTTAATATTTCTTCCTTGAATGAAGCCTTTTTGCTCTTCTGAAATGATATTTGTCATAATTGGTGCAAGCCTATCTGCAAGAATCTTTGTGATTATCTTAAATTTAAAATTTGCAAGGGCTATTGGTCTAAATTGCTCCACAGTGTCAGCATTCTCATTCTTTGGAATAAGCACAACAGTGTTTGAGTTATAAGAAGGAGGCATCCATCCCTTTTTGAAAAATTCCACCACTGCATTACAGACATCTTTGTTTATGATATTCCAGTATGTTTGGAAGCAAATGGCTCCAAAACCATCTGGTCCAGGAGCACCATCCTTGTTGAGCTCAAAAACTACTTTTTTTATCTCCTCATGTGAAGGAATGAATGTTAATAAATTATTGGTGTAATCTGAGATCATTGTTGGAATTGACTCCTCCACTAAGCTATCTACCTGCAAAACAATGTTAGAAGAAAACAAATTTTGAAAGTGATTTTTAAACTGGATAGCAATTTGCTCTGGATCATCAACAATGTTATCATCAACTTTGATGGATGTGATGGGTTTGGTTTTGGATTTGATTTTTGCAAGTCTATGAAAATAGTTGGTGTTTCTATCACCTTCCACATGCCAATTTGTTCTACCTCTCTCTTGCCAGAATGCTTCTTCGTTGTCCAAAGCTTTTTCTAAGTTGATTTGGGCCAGTTTTTGTTGATCAAGTAATGATTCAGTCATTCAATGGATATCAATGTCCTCCTGAATGGTAGCCAGTTTGTTCTCAGCCTCTTTCACTATTGCATGCACATTTCCAAAAACATTTTGATTCCAATCTTTAAGCTTTCTCTTCAGATTTTTGAGCTTATTGGAAAGAACAAACAAGGGGTTTTCAATTATCTGGTTGTTCCAAGTTTCAGTTATAATTCTCTGGCAATCTTCATGCAGGGTCCACATCTTCATAAATCTGAATTGAGTGGCAAGTGTAGCATTTGAAGTCTTGAAATACATAAGGAGTGGGAAGTGGTCTGATTTCTGTTTGATAAGAGTGGACACATTTATTGAAGTGCAGCTATCTAGCCATTGTTGATTACAAATGGCCCTATCTATTCTTCTTTCAGTTTGTCTGGAACCCCTTCCATTAGACCATGTGAATTGTGCTCCTCTGGCTGGTATGTGAAACAAATTGTTTGTGTCAGACCACTTGAAAAAATCTTCCATAGGTTGCCTAGCAGGGTTAGAGAATCCTATGTGTTCATGTGAACCTAAAATGGTATTAAAGTCCCCTATAGAGCACCAGGGGATATTTTGTTGGTTTTGGATATTTTGAAGGTTTTGCCAAAGTTGTCTTATGGTGATATAGTTGGTTGAAGCATATACAGCATTGAAGCCAAAGGTTAAGTTGTTGTCTGTGATGGTGAAGGAAACATGTTGGTTGTCTATATTTACAATGGATGGGTTGATATTCTTGGAGCATATGCACCAAAGGTTAGGTATTTTGTTTTGTCTGTTGTTTAGGGAAAACAGTTTCAGGTTAAGTCTGTTAAGCCAATAATATGGGAAACAGTTGAAAGGTATCCATTGTTCAGCTAAAAGTATAATGTCAGGGTTGTGATTAACTATAAGTCTCTTAAGTGTCAATCTGGTTGGGGAGTTGGCTAAACCCATTGCATTCCAGAAGAGGCACTTCATTTGAAAGGTGAAGGGTGACTTACCTTTGATCTGGTAACATAAGTGATGGTGTTTGTATTCACTTTTTTGTTTTTCTTGTTGTGTCTGTTGGTAACAAGTTGAAATCCTGATTCATCAATGTTATGTTGAATTTCATGTGCTATCTACAAAACAATGTTTCTCTGTTGTTCAGCAAGTGTACCATCATTGATTTGATCTTCTGGTTGGTCAGCTAGATTGGCCCAAGATTGTTGTAAAAAAGGCAGATCTTGTTGGATTTTTATGGGTGTGTCAGTTGGTGTATTTTGTGTGGTAGACATGGAAGCTGATTTTTTGCTATGGTTGGATTTTTGTGTGGTAGAATTATGATTGGATCCTTGTGCTGAAACATCACCCAATTGTGTGTTCTCTACAAAATCTTCACCTACAAATGAGTCATCCCCTGTATCATGATATTGAACATGGTTTGCTGGCTGCATCTCCATTTCATTTCCTATATGCAGGGACTGTGTTTTATCAACATTCTAACTTCTTCCAAGTTTACCTGCACATCATCTTTCTTGTTTTCTTCCTCATCAACATTAATGATATCCACCTTACCAGTTATATGTTCCTTATCTAACTGGTTTCCTTGCTTGTGAGAATCATTTTTAGGTATCAGTTTCTTGCACCTTTCAACACTATGGCCTATAATCTTACAGTTACTACAGAAATCTGGTAAGTTATCATATCCCATTTCTACAAAGAAGGTGTGCCCCTTTCTTTCCACTAACACCTTGTGTTTCAACTCATTGGACAAATCTATATCTACTAAAACCCTGACAAAGTGACCAAAGATTCTCTCTATTGTTGGCTTACCAGTGATTGCATCAGTGCATAGAGAAGTACCAACACTACTTTATACATGGTAATATAGATAATAATGTATTTTATACAAGTTTACAATTTATTTATATTATCAATAATACTAGTATACTATATATCATATAATACTTTATATCATATAAGAGTATACTTGTATAAAAGTATACTTTTACATATAATATAAGTATCTTATAAGATATACTTAATTTTTATATGTTATCATTGATATAATATGAAGTTGAGAAATACGTAAGAAAATGGTTGAATTGTGTTGCCTTTTTAAAAACATTTCTAAAAGTTTGTTCAGAGTCTAAAAAGGTTAAATGTTAAATGTTGTGAGAGGGAGAGGGGGGAGGGAGGGAGAGGGAGATTATCCTAGTTTCTCTCACAAACTGAGAGTAGTCCAGTCCCCTTGCACTTTCAAATGATTTCATTATTGAATCCTGCTCTTCACCCAGCAAAATACACTCCCGCCCAGCTGAACTGACTAAAATGCCCCTGCGCAAGTTAAGTCATGTTGCGTGACTTAACTTGCGCAAGTTACATGTGTTGCACAGACACTGCGCAAGTTAACTCACGCACGTGTTAAATCTGTGCGTGAGTTAACTTGCGCAGTGTCTGGCTTAAGTCACGCACTGTTAACGCATGCGTGACTTAAGTTACGCAGCGCATGTTAACTAACGCACAGTTTTACACGTACGTTAGTTAACATGCGCAGGGGTAAAATCGTCCTGCCTGCAGGGCGGGAGTGAATTTTGCAGGGGAGAGAGCAGGATTCTTCATTATTATCACACATGTAACAAGTTGCTCAACTACACAAGCAAGAGACTTCTAATATTCAATCACAACTGAAAATGACTTCTACCATCTAACTTGATCAAATAAAAGATGGTTTGGTTTTACACTTGATATACAATCAGAGGTCGGACTCCGGGACTTAAGAACTGTTGAACCAAAATGAGTTTTGTACAATATCTTTAAAGTTTTGATGATAACAAAATATAAATGAATAATTAGATATGTTAATGTATGTTCAAGTATGCAGGACTATATCAATTAACTAATCAAAATTTCAATCGGTGCTCCTTCTCATCCTAATGGCAGAGAGAGACACTGACATGATAGTTGCAAGTTAAGATAAAAATAAGAAAAAATAAATATAAATAGAGTTTTAAAACTCATGTTTGTTTCCCTAAAAAAAAAACTCATGTTTGTTTTTCCTAAGACAAGGAGGAGGAAATTAAGCTTCTAGTTTTGAAAAATGACGTTTGTGATGTCATCAAAATTGGTGGGAACTAAAAATTTCATTGACTTTCATAATAGAGGTGTCTAAAAGTTGATTTTAAAAATAGGGGGGTCAAAAGTTTAAAAATATGTAAATAGGGGAATCAAAACTGCATTTAAGCTAAAATATTTTCAAGTATCGATACACTGTGGACGAGGTATAAAATTTAAAATTTCCCTCAATAAAAAAGAAGTTTAAAGTAAACATGTTAAAGGAAAACAAACACACAAGTGTCATTACAAGTTGATCACATTTACCAGAAAACATAATCTACCCGACACATAGTGTAAGTCGCTTCACGTGATTCTAAAAGAAAGATGTTCAATGGAATAAACAGTAATAGCTACAATGCTTGCCCACAAAAGAGGAAAGCAATTTTTTCACTTCATGGTGCATGCTATCCCAGTCCATATAATATGATACAAGAGCATGAGAGATTCAAAGAGCAAAACGTAGGATAGGAAGAGCAGCTCATGGTATTTTGTATGCACCTGTGGAGCCTTTGGAAGCGAAGAAACACAAGGAAGACTAGAAGCGAGCAGCCGATGTTTGTGATTCATTGGCTTTTGCTCGCTCCAGATTGCGCATAGCAGAGCTCCACACATCGGGTAAGCATCAGAGCTTACATACGTGATGGTACATGGCAGTTTAAAACTCCTTCTCTACTTGATATGTAGCATATGTTGGCAAGGGAAGACAGAGCTTGGGGAATTTTACAAGCTCTCAACTGGCTCATATCAAAAGAAACGTCGATATGAAGATATTTTATTTCGTTTTATAATAGGTTAAATACATGCTACAAATGCTTAGTTTGTTCGTATCATTTGTGATCAAATGAATTCAAAAATAGCATTAACTCGTGGTTTACTTGAGTTCAACAAGGATGCATCTTCTTTGACTTAAAGTTACTTCTCTTCTGCATCCTACTGGTCCAGTATGTCACTTTCTTGCAGCAGTTGGTGGATAAGTGGGAAAAAGGATTGTGCATCAAACAGGTTGAATTGATGAGTTAGTCTTTTTTTTTTTTTTTTGAAAGAGTTAGTAATGTTTTAGTCAAAAACGTGGTTGGTAGGTTGAAGTACACAGAAAGATGAAAAGCTATTATTTTTTAGTCAAACAAAAAATAATAAATGGTTGAAACCAGTAGCAAGTTATTGAGTAAGAAAATTGAATATGTTGAACTATACTTGGAGTGTATTGAAAGAGTGTGTTAGAGGGTATGACCTAGCATTTCTCAAACATTTATTTTGGTACTTCCTTGAACCTCTGGACATAATTTCAAGATACAATGGAATCAATCTTAAAATAAACAAAAACTCCAAACAAGATTCTAAAGTGAAAAATGTATGCAAAAAATCGGAATTGTATTTGTAATGTTAAACATTTGAATATAAATCATTGATCTTGAGCCACCAAGAGCGTGTTCATTCACGATTTTCTGAGACAATTATCAAAGGAAAGGCACCCAAATCACAAACTTACTTCAGTTATTTATTAACTACTAAAAAATATATAAAGGCAGCCCAATTCAAACAATGTGTCTTTTTATCTATATGTGCCAATGACCAAATCACCTTCTGGCCAGCACTGTAGCAATAGTGCCGAAGAATTAGTCTCACGCTCAGTCGTCAGAAAATATCATGCCAAAAGGACCAGTGAATTAGGTTCAGCAGCACTCTGCCAAAACATCTCGGAGTCTAGATCAGTCAACTCCATGAAATCCAAGTAGTCATGTCCCAAAACATCGCCCGTAGAAGCCATTCCGTATGTGCTAAAGTCAGCATTCTGGTCAACGGGTCCCAAGCAATCCAGGTCTCCCAAACCCTCAAAAAAGTCGGTTGATAGTGCACCTTCAGCAATGTTTTCCTGACCAAAAATAATGTCAGCATTCAGTTAACCTTCATGAATTCAAGAATCACTATATACATCACAATAATTTAGTAAAATGGCATTAACATTATGAGGAGACAATGAAAACTGCGGGAAAGCTAAAACACTAAGCCTACAAGAGCAGAAATCGCTAAAACCAGACATAAAAAAGAAACATCATACTGTTTTCAAAAAAACAAACACAAGCAGGTCGAAGAAATAGATAAGCATACCTCAGGCAATATGTCGTCATCGTTGAACATATCAAGCATAGATAAAATGTCAGCATTATTAACAGCTTGATTTTCTAGATATGAATTATCCACAGGGTCGGGAGAAGGCACATGGTCGGGGGCAGACAGCACCAATCCTGTTTGATGTGAATTTGCAGGGTCGGGAGACATATATCCTATTTGACATTCATTTGCAGGATCGGGAGACGGCATATACCCTGTTTGACATGAATTTGAAGGATCGGGAGACAACATAAATCCTATGTGACATGCATTTGCAGGGTCGGGAGACAGCATAAATCCTGTTTGACATGAATTCCCAGGGTCTGGAGAAGGCGTCAATCCTATTTGATATGAATTTGCAGGGTAGGGAGAAGGTGGAACTCCTGTTTGACATGAATTTGCTGGATCGGGAGAAGGCATCAATCCTGATTGACATGGCATGGATATTGAACCATTATATCCAACAGCATGGAGATTCTGGTCATTTAGAACAAAACTATTAGATGTCCCAGGCAAAGTGGGAGCTAGTGCAGCTGGCTCAGCAAACGGTATTCCTACTTCATCGTCACTCCAGTCTTCCTCATTAAATGGTCTCCCATATTGTGCACCATTCCTGGGACCAGGACCTTCCTTTTGAAATACCTTACAGATTACGTAGGAATCCTGTGATTTAAAAAGACAAACCAAAAGAGCTTGTTAAAAATGTATTCACGATGAGAACATGACGGAAAAATTATTAATCAAAAATGCAAGAAAGGTTACTAACTTCATCATGTAAAAACAGCAAATCTCATTTTGGGTGTTAGTCAAACCATGAATTAACATGATTCTATTTCAAGGATTCAACAAAAGTAAAATGTGCACTTTATAAGGTAAGGAGAATCAATGATTCATTGAAATAACATATCTCTTTTTCAAGGTTCTCATATACATGTGCATGCAAAATTATCAGGAACTATGAAGTGTAGTCAATGATTAGAGCTACACATTTCACCCTTTAAAATGCAACACCCACATTTAGAGGAGGTTAATGTCATTGGTGACATAGTAGGTGGACATAAAAGCCAATGTAATATCTATGCATCAAAAACAGATTAATGTATTATATTATCTACTACAGTCTACAGTTAAAAAAAGATGCCAATCAACACTAAGAGTACAATATATCTTTATCTGCATCCAAAGGCACAACTACAAAACCACCCACATATCAAAATGTTAACTTGCATATCAATACAAAACAAATAACAAATAAATGAATACCTGAACAATTCCTCTATCAGTCAAGTCCTTATCTTCAAGCCTATACTCATGCATAACCCAATCAGTACGATCACCGCGAGGTGCTTTTCCAGTATGAAATATCAGTGTTTTAATCATCCCAACAGTTTGATCATTTTGTTGAACAGTTCTATCCTTACCTGTAGCTTTCCAAAACCCTATCTCCGTAGCTCGATTCATCCTCGACCCACTTCCATACTTCTTCTCTATCGGACAGAAGAAATACCACTCCAAATCCCCATTCTGGAGATAAGATAAATCTGAAAAAACAAAACTTTATTATAACAGCACATTTAGAAATTAATCTATGATACTAAATATGTGAAATTAAGTACCTGGGAGATCCCAAGGTGCGTATTTGTATATGTCAAGTTCAGCAATGACATCGTTATGAAACTTTTTCCCCATCACTTTCCTTTTGAGGAAATATTTGATCAATTCAACTCCTGTTGGAGAGAATCGAAACCCCGGTACCAATTTCGGTATCGCCATCAAATCGAATCAAATCAATAACAAAATTCAACACCGAGGTTGTTTGTTGTCGTAGCGAACAAACAACCTCAAAAAAATTGATAGAAACCTCGTATCTCAGAAAACGATTATTACAACGTGAAAAAGTGTGTTACTATGAAATCGAAAGAGAGAAAATTGATTATGAAAGAAGAAAGAGAGAGATTGAAGAAAGAGAGAAAAGTGAAACCCTAAAAGTGATCAAGTCCAGTGACGAAAGAAGTTTTTGAAGGAACACCAAAGCTTGCCAAGGTTCATAAAGTATGAACGGTGACGAACAGATGAAAACGATGATTCAATTTTGGGGGAAAAAGTCATCGGCGGAACCCTAAATCGGAGGAGAAGATTGATTGAATGATTTCAATCGGAGAGCGAAAACCTAAATCCAAAATCGTTTCTCGGGTTGCTGTGAGAATACGAAGTGAAAAGAGTGAGGGGTTTCACATTTCTTTATATAGGGTTTTATTTCTTTTTTTAAATTACAGATGGCAAATGAGACTCGGTCGGTGGTCCATCCGTAACTCCTTTCATGTGTTTTTTTTTTTTTTTTTTTGCATATAAAATCAAATCAATATGTAATTTACGATCGACTTCTTTCAATCAACCGAGCAGTTTTGAGATGTATATTGAACAACCATATTTAGGTAAATTGAGTATAGATATTTAGTCAATTCCCTTTAATTGAACTGCTATATTAAATCCGTCAAAAAGGGACGAGTAGTGCAGGTTAGTATGTGACTCTTGAAAAAAAAATATGACTAATCTTTAATAATCGATTAACCAAGTTTAAAATTTTGGTTTTTTATGACTGCGCTAACAATAATTTTCTTAAGTTGAATTATTTGAACTTATCGAATAGTTATAAACATTGAGAAATTATTTATGCTATTTTACGAAAACTACTTATGGTATGTATATAAGTTGATTTCGGCTTTGCTTGCTAAAAAAATTTCCATAAGTTTCTTCTACTAGAGGTAATTATATTCAATGTATTTCTTTCAGTTGTGATTCAAACTTTGGTTCATCTTTTTAGGAGTCTAATATCTTCTGTTAAGCTTAACTATGTCGATTCCTAACTAACTTTTTAATTCCCTAAATTTGATTTTCATAATGTAGGGAAAGTGCTAAATGTAGATTTAGTGAATCCAAATAGTACTAAATTTGAGTCATCCGGTTCAATCAATAGTTACAAAATCATTTCATTTAACGGTGGAAGCAAATACTAAAAATTGTGCTAGTTATTTTGTTATGTCATCTAGAATATTAAAGAATTTTGTAGGTTGGCCAATTTGAAATAAACTCCATTTGTACTCTCTAAACATTTCTTACGATAATATTTGGTTGTTTCTCAAAACAGCTCTTACAAGTTACAATGGCTACCCTTTATTTTTGGCTACTAGAGTGTTCAACTCGTCTCTCACCTGCTTTTGTTGAGTAGCCTTCAAGAAGTGCACCAATCTAACTATGAGCATTGGCTAGTTTAGCTGCTTTAATCACTGATTCAAATTCTACTTTTCCATAAAGAATGTTTTTGAAAATTGATGTTGCAAATAATGCTGGTTCTTGTTGCACAAGACCAATATGCTTCCTTAGGGATTTCAAATTCATTTCCATGATGTCTTTTCATGTAAACATTTAATGTATCATTGTTAAAACAATGTTTTACATTATTGGTTACCATAATTCTAAATTGCGGTCCGCATAGCTACAATATCTTAAGATTTAATAGATCTCTGCAACGGTATTCCAACCGCAATTGCAGCTGTCCATACCTTGCCACAACATCAAGGTTTGCAGCATAACCACAATCGCGACCACAATTTAAAACTATGGTTATTGGTTACTACTTACTACTAGCTCACTCACATTACATACACATGTATGTAGGCAATCAGTCAATGCTCAAAGAGTGTCTTACATATATGGATATCATAGTTCTAAATTACAGCAAATGCTATTGCGGATACAATATAAATGTATTCGAGGTCTCTGCAACAACTTCACAACAGCAATCGCGGCTGCATTTGCTTGCATTTTGCTGCAACACCAAGTTTGACAGTCTAGCTGCCACCATGATCATAACCACAATTCAGAACCATGACAGTGATTAGTGACTACTAGCTCACTAACATTACAAACACATGTATGTAGCCGACGAGACTTTTCTAAAATACATGCACATGGGAGTCTAACCTAGAGGCTAGAGCCTTTATTCTTATTGAATGATTATCCTATATTGATCTATTTATCATGTATGTACTATTGAAATAAGAGAAGTTGAAAATAAGTTGTTCAAACATACTGCCACCAATAATCACTGCAATGAGTCAAAGAGTTGAAAGGGGCATTATAGGAAATGTGAATGTGGACTCTTATAAATAAGAGAAAGCCAAGAGAAAAAAGCATGGAAATTGTGATGTCAACATTCTTCTCCTAACCTCTTCTCTTGTTTTACTATCCTTATTTTCCAGCAATTTTATTTCCTGCAATTGCACTCTCTCATTGTGTGTTCACAGTGAAACATTATCAATTAATTGAGATTTCCTTATATCAATTTTAGTACTGTTACAATCACCTTCCTAGATGTTAGACAAAAAAATCTAAGCACAAGTGAGATTATTGAGCTGTTACCATAACCATTGTGCCCCACCAAGGAAAAACTCTTCCTGAAGGCACTATTAGATTGAAATCGATAAAAATAACACTGTTTGGTCCTGAAGGATAACCAAAATTGATCCTTTTTGGCAATTGTTCCTTCCACTGTTATTAACTCTTCTCCAACACCATTTTATTCCTGATATTCTAACTATCATATCAAAAATACCATTTGATTGCCTTTCAAAATGTCTCTGGTGCAAGTGCCCAAGTCTCTCCAATGTTATTACTATTAAAACCATAAATGACTTCATGATTGATGTAAAGCTAGAAATCTCATTTTCAATCAACACATATCCATACCTGCAAAAGGTATATATTTATAGGAAGTCTCAATACAAAGAAAACCATCATACAGTGACACTGACACTAACACGAACACGAACACAACACTAGCCTAGTACGTAGTATGACACTTTTATTTGAAGGTGTGTCACACCGACACATATTGTTACCGTAATTTATTTTATTTTGTCAAATTATTACCAATGTGGTGTCCAATGTGTGTTTAGGGATTCATAGATACTAACACGTTAACACCGATAATAATTTGAGAAAATTCAATTACTGAATGTGCCACATGTAATAGTGTCGAACACCAAACACCTTCATTATAGAGTGTTATAATTACATAGAAAAGAAATCTATGATAGATAAGTCATTTATCCTTAGTGTCGAACACCAAACACCTCCGTTATAGAGTGTTATAATTACATAGAAAGGAAATCTATGATAGATAAGTCATTTATCCTTTAATTTAATATGGTAAATGAGCAACTAAGGAAGTTGGAGATTGTACCACAAGACTATGCCATAAGATGAGAAAATAAAGAACTAGCAAATGTCATAAATATGCCAGCAATTTGGCCTCCTTTGAATGAAAGTTGGGAAGGCTCAACAAGCTCATCAATGTAAAGATAAACAATATTTTCTTCTGCACAAAATGCAGCCAGCCATGGTCCTTACGTTACTAACAACCTCGCCAGCTAACATGTTTTCTTTTAGATATGCTTGCATGAAAAGTTTTTAAAATCAATTATGACATGAATTTAGTTAGATAGAAAAAGGATTTCGTAGGGGTTGAAGATGCTTTTTAGTTTTTATAAAATTTACATTTTGTTTTTGTTTTTGTAGGTCATGTATCTAATTTTTAGTCTCTAGAAATTACAAAACAGAATGTTTTTAGTGTCAAACTGAAAGTATGCAATTTTAAACATCGTATGGGAGATCGGATCGGCGAGACCTTTAAATCATAATTTAATTGATTCAATCGGTTAAATGAGATAGCTAATATATAAACAAGTATTCAAAAAAATTGGGAAAAAAATGAACCGACCACGGTTGAACCTAACAACGGATTGACATGGTTCCTATTCAACAAGTTGAGTCAGTCGGTCCAAATTTGAAAACATTGTAATTTTATAATTTATGATAAACGAAAAGTTGATGCAAGAATTCATTCATAAGTTCTAGTTCAACTGACAAAACAACAAATATGTCGTGTCATCAATATGCCGGGAAAAAAAAAAGAATTAAAAACAAAATTTGAGATTATGGAAGAGATTTTAAATATACTTAAACCATTTTCTAATTTCTCAATGTCGAAATGTTGTGAAAAAGGAAACTACATCGCCTATATGACCACCGATAATTAAAGGATATGTCATATGTGACTGATATGTCATATGTGGCTAAGACAATGCTAACATATGGACTTCAATGTTAGCTAACACATAAGCAAAGATAACAAATTTTACTGTTCATGACCGTTGGTTGCTATTCTAACATATCTATGACATTATTCCTCAATTTCTATAAATTTGAAACCCTAAATTTAATTTTCCTTATGGTTATTTTAATGGTTTAATTATAAAAAACATTACAACAAAATTTAATTTAATTTATTAAATTTAGGACAAATAGTTTTTATTTTAAAGTTAGGACAAATAGTTATAAAAATTTAAAATATTTATTATTTGATTTGATTAATAAAAAATGGAGTTGAAGCAAATAGTTTGTTTGGACTTTGAATTATCCATTCCCAAAATCATATTCAAAACCCGCCAAAAGATGGATGAATTTCCCTTCCCGAATTTTCATATTTTCATTTCCCCACCAAAGAATAGATCGATCCGCGTGACACTCCCAAATTCAATCTCAACCTTTCATAACCACAAGATCAACGATCCTCATACACAACACGTCATCGATCCGCGTTTCCCAACAACTCCAAACAAACAACACCCGTCGATTAAACCAATAATCAACGGCCACAATCACAACCCATTCACCCTCTTCACAAATTTCAAAACCTCCACAAAAATCATCACTATATAATTCACCCCTTTCATCTCTTCAATCTCATCACTCTCAATCGCAAATCACAGTAACAAACTTTCTTCTGTTAGAAACCGTTTTTCAGTTTTTGTTTTTCAGCAATGGCACGTACAAAGCAAACTGCACGCAAATCCACCGGCGGCAAAGCACCAAGGAAGCAACTCGCAACAAAAGCCGCTCGGAAATCCGCTCCGGCGACCGGCGGAGTGAAGAAGCCACACCGTTTCAGGCCAGGAACCGTCGCACTCCGTGAGATTCGCAAGTACCAGAAGAGCACTGAACTTCTCATTCGCAAACTTCCTTTCCAGCGTCTTGTTCGTGAGATTGCTCAGGATTTCAAGACGGATCTCCGTTTCCAGAGCTCTGCTGTGTCGGCGCTGCAAGAAGCGGCGGAGGCTTATCTTGTTGGATTGTTTGAGGATACTAACCTCTGCGCTATTCATGCTAAGCGTGTTACTATCATGCCTAAGGATATTCAGCTTGCTAGGCGTATCCGTGGCGAGCGTGCTTGATCTTGTTGCGATTTGTGAGGATGTTTAGGGTTTGTGTAGATAACTGTTGTTATGAATTTCTCTAAGGATCTTGTGATATTGTAATTGTGCTTAATGTTCTATCAATGAAATTAATCGTCTTTTGTTCAATTATTTCTCTTTGTTAGCTGTTCTTAGCCCTAATTTTCCTTCAATTGGTTTCGATTTGTTTAATTATTTCTCTTTGTGATTTGTTCCTAAACCTAATTCATTAAAGTATATTGTATCATTTAGAGAATCTTATAAACATTGTGATTATTAATATTATTTCAAAGCAAAATTTAATGTTTTTGATGTATTACTTGAAATCCAAAGATAATTACACACAGAAGTTTAATAATCCTTGCTTTGATTTCTGAAAACTGTCTCTTTAGGTTTATAGCTGGTAATGATGCATTGTCTGTTATGATTTTTTTTCCTGTAAAGCCTAAATCAAAAATTAAGCCTTGGTGTTGCTCTGCTCTGGGACCTGGTTTTTGGATTTTGTAGAAAAGTAAGATGAATGTGGATATGCCAACATGGGTGCGCTGGTTTTCCAAATGGTGGTTTTGTTGCCATACTTTGGATGAGATAGTGATTGTATGTGTCTGCGATGTAAAGCCCCTGTGTTGAACTGTTTCGGTAAAAACTACATTATGCTATTTTTTGAGTGTGATGTGTGAACCCTCTAGTTCTTAGGGGACAAGGCCTGAGTAATCTAGAGTTTGGTGGGAGGTTAGTAAAGTTCAGACAAGAATTGTTCAAGAATTGAACTTGGGTTCTTCCAAACAAATCGTTCTTGGTGGAACTTATTAAGCACTTGAACCAAAATACTTGGTTATAACCTTGAAATTGTGTATTTGATATGAAATTAGGAACTTACTAGGGTCTTTGGTTGTTTGTGTAGTAGCAAGTAGCTCCGTTACTTTTAAACTTAGCCCAATAGCTGCTAAAAACTTAACTTGAATAATCTGGGACCTAAACTGGTTCATAGCATTCAATGCCGGGTGAAAGTGTATCACAGATCATGTTTCCTACGTTGCAAGCATACGAGAAATCCATTTCATTTACTCCTTCTGCAGCCATATACCATACCTTACCCTTGTATGGCACATTGATCTTTGGAGCTGGTGCATAGTCTGATGTTTTTTTCTTTCTTCTTGTTAAGTCTAAACCATAAACTGGGGTTCTGCCTGTATAGTAATAAGCCCCAATGTTGCTCTGTTCTGGGACCTGGTTCTTGGTTTTCGTCGAAAAGTGAGAAGATGAAGGTTGGTATGGGGACACTGGGGCGCGTTGATGTTTCAATTGGTGGTTTTGGTGTCATTCTTTGGATGAGAATGGGATTGTTCGTGGCTGCATTGTAAACGTTCACCCCAGGATCTTCTATGTCTTGGAGTATCGAGTTTTGGCATGGCAAAGATGAGGGAGTCAAGCATTTGGTCTAACAAGTTTACGTAGATTAAGCAACTACCAAGGTCTCTTGTGGTAAAGTCTCCCCTGAATAGAGTAAAGTCTAGGGGAATACTGTTGGGGGGTCCTATCACAATGGGAAATATCGGTATGCATCAATAGAGAAAAATGAGTTGGTCCTGTCTAAGAATTTGAGCATTGGTGCTATAACACCATCCTTTATGTTGGATTGGAATGTCCCGCTTGACGGTGGTAATGTTAATTGTAAGACATCCATGGCTAATGGGGTGCCACTTTTGATGCCTCTGATGTTCTGTGATTTGAGTGCTCTTTTGATGCTTTTCATTACTGGGCCAAGATCATGCCACATTTTGTGACCTTTTTTCTGAATTGTACCATTGTACTTCGTTTCCTACAAGTAAGAAGTGAATTAGGGTTTTTAGGTGAGGATTTCCCCTACTTATAAACATTTGTTTTGATGCTTTTCATTACTGGGCCAAGATCATGCCACATTTTGTGACCTTTTTCTGAATTGTACCATAGTACTTCGTTTCCTACAAGTAAGAAGTAAATTAGGGTTTTTAGGTGAGGATTGCCCCTACTTATAAACATTTGTTCATGCCGTATCACTTCCAATGTGGAACTCGTAAGACAGTCACATCTTCACAATCCTAATTAAGGTTTCATAAGCTGCTTTTGACTGTTTCTTCTTTAAATCAAGAATCTTAATGTGACCGTAATGCAATTTAGAATTTTAATTTCAATTATGTTAACTGTAATTATGGAAGAGAATGAAGCACCTGGAAAAGGTTGACTTTGAAAAGGTGATGCATATACACTGAGTTGGAATTGAGCACATCACGAATTTCAGTATCCACAATGCTCCCTCCTTCAACAATAGCTATCAAAGTTGTTCTACCAATCATGACACTATAACAAGAGGTTCTTGTATACTTTTCTCAAACTCTGCATCCAAAGCACTAGTTGCTTCATCTAATCTGTCTGGTGATATGTTTGACAAATAACCTGTCAAACCAAATTTTAACACTGTTAAATGACAGTACTGATTGGTTAAGTTTTTCATTGCCAAACTTATATGTTTGATGCTGATGATTTTCATTCTCAATCAAACAAAGGTATTTTTTCTTTCTACAATTGAACCTCCCTAAAGGAATTTGTTTTTTGTTTGTTTCTATGGATTAACAACAGTTCAGATATCTCTACATTCACGTAGTCGGTATATTGGTGACTGTTGGATTCAGATCGGACAATTCACAAAATATGCAGATTTGATTTTCTTGAAAATAAAAAATACCAGACTTGAAATTTGGACCGTCAAATATTGATCCTATACTCACTAATGTGCTAACTGCGTGTATTCATCAAGGCATTCCAACTATAGGAAACCTTGATTCTTAGTTCTGTGATGGTTAATTATCTTTTTGTTTATTTCAACCTCATTTATTTTAATACAACAGAAAAGATGCGGATGGTGATGGTACAAGAGTGCGAGTGATGCATGATCCTTGGTTACGGATGAGTCAGTCAAATGGGGTGCAGTCCCCTCAAAGGCAAGAACCACGAAGTGTTTAATTTGAGGGTAAGTGACTTGATGGTGCAAGGAGAATGGAGGTGGGTTGGAGCAAAAATCCAGCATCTGTTTTCAAATGTCGTGGCTGCAGCTATACTTGCGGTTCTCCTCCTATTGGATGACAAATATGATAGGGTAATTTGGAGTGAAGATTTGCATGGAAATTATAGTGTTCGGTCAGGGTATAAGCTTGCGGTCCAAGAGCAAATCAGTTGGGATAGAAGTCATGTGATGGGAGATGGGAACAGTTTATGGAGAACTCATGTCCCTCCTAAAGTCAGAGACCTCATATGGAGGATTTGTAGAAGTTGTTTACTAACAAGAGAGAGATTACAGCAATGCCGGGTAAACTGTCCATGCAATTGTGAGTTGTGTGAGGACATTTGTTGAGAATGATCACCATGTATTATTTCAATGTCCTAGTTGTATGGAGTGTTCGGCATCTACAGGTCTGTTACATATTATTCATCCCCGGTTGCAACATTTCGATTCAATGGAAGGTGTTTTGTTAGATGTATGTGCTTTTGAATCTCCTGAGGTGATTAGCCGAGTTCTGATGTTGATTTGGGGCATTTGGAAAAATCGAAATTTCTGTTTTTGGAACCACAGTCCGGTACATCGAATCAGATTGTCAGTTTGTCTCGATCCATGCTTGCTAATGGCTATCCGTTCATAACGCTTCAGCAGAAATTCTGCAGGATATCGGTGCTGCTTCTGTCAGACAGTTTAGGAATACTGCTCAATTTCAGTGCGCGATGGATGCAAGCTTTTTTCACAATGAAGGTATGACAGGTTGCAGTTGTTGTTTGTCAAATAGCGCAGGTCTGTTTGTGCGTGCGTGGCAATGTTGATATTCCAAGGGGAGGCCATGGCAATGTTGAATGCTATGCATTGGATTCAAGAGATGGGGTTGGAGAGTTACTTTTGCTTCTGATTCACAGCTTTTATGTAATGCAATTTATGCAAATTATGATGGAGTATCTGAGTTTAGCACTTTAGTTGCTAGAATTATGCGCATTCTAACCTTACATTGTAACTTTGAGGTAAAGTTTGTCCGGAAGAAGTGCACACGGCTGCTCATTCTTTAGCTAGAGTGGCTTTGGCTTATGCTAGTCGCCAAGTTTTCGATTATGCTCTTCGTTGTATTTGCTTAATGAAATAAGATAAATTTCTGGTTCAAAAAAATAAATAAATAGAGGTCCCCTCAGCATTCCTATTATTGTGTAAAATTATGGTAAAATGATGATCGTGACATTGTTGCAAGACATCAAAGACTTTCAAATTATTGCACATGATTAAAAAACTTTATGGTTAATGGTTTATGTTCAAATGTTGTTGAAGATTTATTACCTAGAAATCTAATCCATCAGAAAGATTGTTGATGAAAGAGTGAGCATCAGAAAGGTCCAAAGCACGATTAACTAGTCCAATTTGATGTCTAAGCCATGCATTTTGGATCAAGTTCCTTATCACTTCTATCTAAAAGAATTTGAGCAGAAGTAGTTCATAGAAACACTCAGTTTATGATAATATAGTTGTGCTTTTTCCTGAACCACTCCCTCCTAAAGGGCCAAGACTTGTTTCCTAGAAGGGAAAACTGAAAACTAACTTGTAACCATATATGCTACATCAGCAACAGTTTCTCTACACCACCAAAAAAAAAAGCAACATTTTCTCTAAACTAGTTTCATATCATTGTATAATGAAATTACTCAGCAAAAACTTGCATCAAGCAATTAACAATCCATTCAAAGCAATGTGAAAACAAAGGCATACATGACCAATTATAACTTGCTCACGCAATCATCCGATCAACAAAGTTATGAATGTTAGGATATTTATGTGAAATCCTGAATTCAACTCGGATCACCATATTACCTCTTCTTGTGTGTATGTTTATTTGAGTATGTATTGAACAATAACAAAAAAAAGAAGAAAAAATGATTAGTAAAAAAAAAAAAAAATTAAATTGTTGGCTAAACTAACATTCAAACCCATGATTTCAATTATATTTATTAAAAGTATGAGTAAATAAATAATTATATTAAACCCATTTGGGTTGGCATGATAGTATTGATTTGGGATCTAGGAGTGTGCTTCTCCTCAAGGTTCCAAATTTGATTCTCTCAATTTAAGTGGATTAATTTAGTTTCTTCAAAAAAAATATATATATAATTCTATTATATATGTTGGCTAAACTAAACTATGTAAAGATATGCTACATGTTACATCTAAATGTCAAACCTACCATTGCAATAAAATTATATTATTTTTTTGAAAGAAAAAAAAAATATTTAATTTGTTAAAAAAATTAATTGAATATTCATATTTTTGTAATTTAAATAAAAAATTAATTCAAAATATTAGAATTTTAATTAATTGGTTAGTTCTTTTTTTTATTCTTTTCCTTTTATTTTTATTTTTATAGATAAACGAAATGGCAAAGCCATTATAAACTCACACACACAAATGGAGGTACTAAGGTTTGAATTCCGGTCATGATATCCGGCCTAACCATTTTGTCAGTTGAGATTCTTTTCCTCTTTTGTAACAAAATAATATTACTTTTTTTAGGATGATTGCAAATGTGACCAAAATAATCATTTGTCTCTATCCACTTCAGTTTTTAATTCTTAATTCTCTCTCTGTATATTGTTCATTTTTTGTCAGAAGTCAAAACATAACGTATATTTCGTGCATCCCATGGCTTCAAATAACAACGGTAAATGGTTTACTATTTCTGTTCCTCAACCTGCATATTCTTTTTTGTATACAATTTTAATTAATTATTTAAATGTTATTATTTTGACAGGTCATGTTATTGTCGTGATCATGGGTGTCAGCGGTGTTGGGAAAACGTATGTGTCCAATTCGTCCTATCAATAAACCTTGTTGTTATGTTATGTTATGTTATTTATTTTCATGGCTTGAACCAATTGGTGTTTTTTTTCAACCATCAACAATTATTATATATTATAGTGTGCTAGCTTTAATGTGGGAAAAAAAATGATGATTCTTAAGTATGGCTTCTGCAAGTGATTGTATTTTTATTCATTCTTTTTGAGTTAAAATCTTTCTGGTGATATGTTTGACAAATAATCTGTCAAACCAAATTTCAACACTGTTAAATGCCTTACTGATAGGTTAAGTTTTACATTGCCAAACTTATATATGTTGGATATTTATTGAACAGCACAATTGGTCAAAGGCTGGAAAAAGAGATTAAGCATAAGTATCTTGATGCTGATGATTTTCATTCTCAATCAAGCAAAGGTGTGTACAATTGCATTCCACTAAAGAATTTTTTCCATTGATTCTCGAAAGTTCGGATATCTCTGCATTCATGTAGTTGGTATATTGGTGACTGGTGGATTCAGATTGGATAATTCACAAAGTATGCAGATTTGATTTTCTTGAAAAACCAAAATACCAAACTGAAATTTGGACCGTCAAATCAAATCTTCATCTTACGGTCACCGATGTGATGACTGTGTGAATTCATCAAGGTATTCGACTACGGGAAACCTTCATTCTTAGTTCTGTGATGGATTATTTTTTGTTTATTTCAACATCATTTCTTTTAATACAACAGAAAAGATGAGGATGGGAATCCCACTTACAGATGAAGACAGGATGCCATGGCTTGAATCACTGAGAGATGCCATAAAAGAATCCTTGATTAACAAAAAGGGTTTGGTTCTTGGTTGCTCTGCTCTGAAGAAACAATATAGAGAAATACTTAGATCAGGTGACCCTGATTATAAATTGGAGAGTTATGCAAGTGTTGTTAACTTCATTCTATTGGATGCTCCTGCTGAAGTGCTGATAGCTCGATTAAATAAGAGGGCTGCAGAAGGAAAACATTATATGCCTGCATCTCTTCTGCAATCTCAGTTAGATTTGCTTAACATTGATGAGTCTGAGGGAATACTTAGAGTTGATGCTACTTTAAGTCCTGAATCCATTGTTAGTACCATTAAAGAAATGCACCCTTTTCAGGGATGCTTTAAATCATGATTATGTTGAACCTCAATAATGATTTTGTTGAATTTTAATCATGATTAATTTTTCAAAGTTAGCATTGTAACTTTGTTTACAATTTTTAGTTTGTCTATTTTGATTGATGTTAAGATACTACACATACTTTCTACAAAAGTTGACAATAATTTTCTGCAGAACATCAAGTTAATTTTTTTAAACATATTTACCTAAACAAAGTCACCAACATCGTCACAGAAAAAATCGTATAAAAGAATTTAACTGAGAAAGTATGACACTTTTGTCAAATCTGACATGAATAATAAACCAAAACTAAACAATTAAATTTTGATTCATGTTCCTAGAGGTACATAATTGAGCTAGGAATTTCAAAGCATAGTCCTCGGCAGGAACATCCCTCTTTTGGAGAAGGGAGGAGTGAAGAAAGTACTTTTTCCTTTTGTCATCCTAGCAAAGTCTTACTTTTTCTTGGAAAATCTGAGGCAACGGTATTTTTCACCACTAACTGTAATTTCAAGAGCTCCATCTTGGTTATCTTGATTTGATGCAGTCCCCATTAAGACACTTTTCTCTTTCTCAAGATTATCTCTCTCCATCTTCAACCTTGCTTCTTGACGAGCAATCTCTGCCTGCAAAATTGAAAAACAATGAGGACGAAGACTGTTTTTCTTAAGATGCAATAATAATTGTACTTCACTAGTAATATAACACAAATAATTACATAATATAAAAGAAGCGTTCCCCAGAACGTGCGAGAAGCTAGTTACTAAGCAAAACATCGAGAGTACTATGAATTTATGCCTACAAAATATAACTCCAATCTAAAGAGAGAAAACAATTTTGCTGAAAGCTACATCTAGTGGCATCTTATAAATTGAATGCACGAAAACAAACACCAACTGCAACAAAATTTCAGAGGCGCATACGAAGGGTGAATGAATTTCTAATTTCTAATTAGAGAGAGAGAGAGAGAGAGAGAGATTTGTCTCCATATCACAAGAACTTGAAACGTTATATTTCCCCTGTGATAATGATATTGCTAAAAAAATACTAACAGACGCCATTATAAAATTTGAACCCTTTGTTTTTTTTACCAAAAAGATTTTAAAAATGACCGTTGAACTGTGTGTTTTACCTTCAATCCATTCATTTACTACAAAAAGCTAAAAAGGAATCTTATCAATTTAAAACGTTTTACCCTCAAGTTTGATCAGCATCATTACAAAAAAATGAAACTTCTGGTACCAGTCGTGTCACAGAAAAGTCTAATCAGAATGGAAGTGTCGGCAGGTGTTGGAGTCATGTCCTCAATGCGTTAGAGGCAAAAAAAAAAAATTACATTTAGAAACTGGAATGGAGTGTTTGACATGTGCCATACGAGTATCGGTCAGTCAAACAAGCCTTCAACATGAAATATCAGTTACTACTAATAGCACATCATAGGATTCTCATCAAAAGTCACATGAAATTGGCATTGCCATATTGCTTGATCTATTTATTGAACCATTTTAAAGTTATCCATAGATCAAAGGATGTCACAGGCTGATGACAAAAATTAAAGAGGAGATACGAAATACACTGTTACTCCCAAATATACTATGACACTATTAAGTCTTAAAAAATTGCACATTTACACTATAAAACATGACAAAGTAAACAGTAGTTCAAGAATCTACAGAAAAGTATCAAAAACAGAACACAGTGTCATTCCCATTTCTGTTATTTTTTATGATTTCGGAACTACGGACTGATTTTAGTCGCTATAGGAATGTAATCACTTAATTAGAGTTCTACATTTGAAAATAGGAAAATCAATATAATTATCTGACCAACCACACACTATTATACTGTATTTTATTATAAACTTCAGTATTTTAAATTAATGATTACAAATTGTCCTATAACCTTGCAAAGGATAATTATATAAACAGGTACAAAGGATAATTTGAGTTTAACTTTTTCACATAGTCTGACATCAAAGATAAAATTATATGTGGAAATTTTGGGAACCAAAGAAATTGAATTGAAAAGAAAGAACAACTTCATTTAATGATGAGAACTCTCCTCCAAGGGATTTTCCTTCTACGACGGAATTCTCTTTTCACAAATTCCCAAAATACAGAATATTCACCATCTTATCTGATTTATCCTACTAATACAAAACACTCTGGATGCATGATGCCTGTCCCTACACCTAACAGGAAAACATCAATAGCAAACCTAAGGGGTGCGAGTCTCTCAAATGGTAGAACTGTGAACAGGCAACAATGCACTCCCCACCCCTGTTCTCCCCCCTCTCTTCCCATTGAGCCTGTCGGTTTCCTGTAGACTATGTTTGGATATCTAATTTGAGTGGGATGAAATGGAACGTCGTATAATTGTCATTTGGTTGTTTAGATATTTTTATGATAGAAATAGAAGGGATAAAGAATTTGATTTTTGATAGAAATTGGTACCAAACAGAATCTATTTGCACAATACAAATACTCTAATGAAAGCAATTTCTAGAAATAGTTCACAACCAGAAAATTGCAAGTACACACAATACAATACTTTATTCATCCTCACCCTCCAAATTGAAGGGGGAAAACGGGAGCTGTAAACACTATAAAGTATAAACAATGGAATCAAGTATCATTTCAGTCCACTTCATCTCCATCCACCAATGCAGGCGTAGAACGGGATTCACACTTTACCCCTGTTGTAGACTATCCCTTAAACTAACGAAAATGAGAGTCCAGTAGCTACTCAATAGGAGTATAATATAAATAACGAACAATCAATTCAACTTCACCTATGGTAGAATCAGATATCATAGTTTCCATCTCAAGTATATCAAAAAGGCAATTAGTTCCACTACATTACCAACAATTCCTTTTTATTATGAAAACTACATGTAAATGACAGAAAACCATAATCAACACATGGAGGGCGTAGAAACAGTAATAGAACAAACTGTTGAAATATTCATCTAGCAGTGACAAATATGTGTTATTATACAAATAAAATCAGGGCTTTTGCATTTCACTATTAGCTTCCTTTTCCCATCAATGTAGAAGAGAAGATATGAAGTGCAAATTCAGTTTTTCAAAAGAAAACGAAATTAAGAATTTGAATAAACCAAATGTGTACCTCACGACGGGAAAGATCGGCCTTCCAAGCAGCTTCACGCTCAGCAACCTCACGCTCACGTTCTTGGATGTAACTTTGCATCTCTCTGTCCTTCATGATCCTATCCTGAATGTCAGCATCCAATGCTTCTTTCAACTCCTCAACGAATTTATCCACCACATCCTTTATCCGCAAAGACATCTTCAGCTAAAATACCAATCTAACCACATCCAAAAGAATCCAATTATTCATTTTCAGAGACATAATACCATTTCTTCCCATGGAATAATAAAAAAAAAATTAATGATAACCAAACAAATTAATTTTAAAATTTCGCTCTTTGCCTTGTGAACCCAACAAGAAAATTGATATTTCTCTTCCCTTCCCTTCCTTCTCTTAGCCAAACAAAACACTAAAAGAAGAAATGTTTATTTATATCATAAAAATGAACTAGTGATTAAGCAATTTCATGAAAATTTACATTTGGTTCTCTTTCCCTTCAAAACACTCTCTCCAAAAGAATTGCATTTCTCTTTCTAAACATTTTCACATTTACTTTAAATGAAGGCTCCTAACCTCTGTAGCACCGACACTTCTGATCAAAGATGTAATTGGTGCCCAACATGGACACCGAAACCGTGCTTAAATTCAATTAGTTCACCTTTTCAAATTATCATTGGTGTCAGTCTCAATGCCATGTCTGTGTCTTTGTTGGTGCTTTCAATTGAAGTCGTTTTTGGTGTCTGACACATGTCGGTGTCTAACAGCGACCACTTGCGATTTTCTTAAAGTTATTACTAGTATCTAAGTATTCGTGAAGTGCTTCATATTTTTCCTAATGATAACACAATTTTGAATTACTAATATATAAACAAAAAGAAATATGATTAACAAGCAAGAAACATACCCTTGCACTAAAACAAAATAATTTGCAAACTGCGAAGTTGAGTTGAGTTCTAATTACGCTTCAAAAACCTATGAATGAAAATAAAAAATGGAACTGTGTAATTATTTGGTAATTTGAATTTGTAGTAACAAAAAAAAAAAAAAAGATGAGAATTAAAGTGAGAAGTTATATTATACCTGAATGAACGAGGTTTGTGTGATGCTAATTGGTAATTGCTTGGGTTCCATTTTGTGTTAGAAAAATAAGTGAAAACATCACCAAAGCCACACGCAAACAAACAGAGATGCGTGAACTCAAATGAACAAATCAATGACTTTCGTTCTCTAATTTTCAGTTTTTGTAAATTTAATTCAATTATAAGGACAAAAATACCCATTGGGCCCATATTATGTCCGGTTCTTTAATTATGTCGGCCCATATATTATTTTGCTTTTATATAGTATTTATTTATTTTTTCTGCATAAAAGCGATAACATATGCATGGGTCAGTTTGAACTTCGAACTTTTCATTTTTTTATTTTAAAACAAATTTTTAGTAATTATGAATTTATGATACTTGACAACGAATAGAGTGATTATTAATTAATAATTACACCATTATCTCTTTATCACACATTCTTTTAGTGGGTGAAATCAATTTGGATCTCATGTTTTGAAAATAAATTCTACATAAAATAAAATGGTGGAGTAAACATTGATTTCACCCAATTTTAAGTAACATTTTTTTGTCTTTTATTTCTTTTTTTAATTTAATCTTTTATGTTATAATCAGATAACACTTTTATTTTTTAACTTTTTTTCTTAATTTAATCTTGTATTGAGAATCTAATCTTGAATGAAATGCAATATATTTTTCTGTTGTAAAGAAAAAATTAAGTATGATGGAATATCTTTTAAAAAAAATAATTCTAAAAAATGATAAATAACGTTTTTAGACTCGAACTCACAATTCATTTGGACGTGTACCTCAAATATCACCATTTACATGTTTTTTCCATATTTGAAGACAATTGATGATTGATCGATGATATCTTTGTAAATATTTTTTTGATTTTTGAGGCCTATCTTGCCAAGAGCCGAACTCGCCTAGATATCTTATTAACACAAAAAATGAAAAATATTAAGTGTGTGTTTGGTTCTGCGGTGACAATAATTGATTTTGACTAAAAGTGAGTTGAGTAAAATTGTTTTATGTTTGGATACATTAATGTGAAAGTGATTTTCATCATTTCATGTTGTTTGAGATAACTTGAATCAAAATTGATTTTAAATGTATAATTACCAAAAAGGGTTTGAATATATGTATTTACAATTATATTTCATTTCTACTTTATGCAAATATTTAAATCTAATCTGTCCCCTAAAAAATTAAATATAATTAGTATTATTAAATTTAGTTATTTATAATTGTCAAAATGAATTAGTTATTTATGGAATTGTTTTGACAAAATTATTTATAGATTATCAAATCCTATTTATTTACTATGTACACCGTCAAAATAAATAGGACACTGCAGTTGAATGTACAAAATAAATTAACAATTTTTTCTACCAAATTGAAAATTTGTTCGGTGCAATTTATGTTAAACTGGACAAAAACTACTGCAGCACCAAAAGGAATATACTCTTCATGTATGCATTAGAAGCAAGGGATAAATATGTAAACTGGAGAGAATCCACTGGTATAAAATAACTAAACAATTGCAATTGCAGTGTTTCTCACCGCGAACGCCAGAAGCTTGAAATACCAGCTTCGGCTGGAATCGCTTTGAGATGCCAAAATCAATTTTGAAAATAATGACCCAAACACTTGTTTTTCACTAGAGTCACTTTTATCACCTCCAAACTCACGTTTTAAGATCCCCACCGCCCAACCAAACGAGTACTAAATGATCATAGTTACTAGACACTTGTGAATGCCTCTCGAATACATTCAAAGACTACACTTGTGTCTATAACGATAAAATATTTTGCATTGGAAATCACATTATCATCACTACACTTTGAATGAATGCAGAAGCTGCACTCCCTCATTCGAACTTCACACATTACATTACCCTATCTCCAAGCAACCCATTGTTTAGCAATCAAATCAGGTTCCATATCAGACCTCTACATATCCAACAACCTCATTACAGCCTACTCAAAATGCACACAACTTCCCCTCGCCCACCAGCTGTTCGACGAAATGCCTCAACGAAACACCGTCTCATGGAACGCCGTCATTTCAGGTTACGTAAACACCGGAAACTTGGATTTAACATGGCAACTCATCAATGCCATGAGAGTCTCTGGACACGCATTTGACAATCACACGTTTGGAAGTACTCTCAAAGGTGTTGCTCGAGCTCAGAGATTTATGCTCGGGCAACAACTACATTCAGTTATGATTAAGATGAGGTTAACTGAGAATGTGTTTTCCGGGAGTGCACTACTTGATATGTATGCCAAGTGTGGTAGAGTTGATGATGCGTTGGTTGTGTTCCGGTATATGCCGGAAAGCAATTACGTATCGTGGAACACGTTGATTGCTGGTTATTCGCGAGTTGGTGATCTTGATATGGCGTTTTGGTTGATGAGATGTCAGGAGTTGGAGGGTGTTGGGATTGACGATGGCACGGTTTCTCCGCTTTTGACATTGCTGGACGGTGTTGAGTTTTATAGTTTGGTAATGCAGCTGCACTGTAAAATTGTAAAACATGGGATGGAGGCTTTTAATATTGTCTGCAATGCCATTATCACGGCGTACTCAGAGTGTTGTTCTCTACAAGATGCTGAGAGAGTGTTCGTTGGTGCTGTGACGTGTCGTGATCTGGTTACGTGGAATTCCATGCTTGCGGCTTACTTGCTTCACAAGAAAGAAAATCTTGCGTTTGATGTTTTCATTGAGATGCAGAGTTTTGGGTTTGAGCCTGATGATTATAGTTATACTGGGGTTATAAGTGGTTGTTCTATAAAAGAGCATAAAAGCCGTGGAGAATCTTTACATGGATTGGTGATAAAAAGAGGGGTTGAGGTTTCTGTGCCTGTTTCTAATGCTTTGATTGCCATGTATCTTGGATTTGATAATAGGTGCATGGAAGATGCATTGAGAATCTTCTTTTCCATGGATGTTAAAGATTCTTGCACTTGGAACTCAGTTTTGGCAGGGTACGTGCAGGTTGGTAGGAGTGAGGATGCCTTGAGGTTGTTTGTGCAGGTGAGATCTCTTTTTGTAGAAATCAATGACTATACTTTTTCAGCTGTCATCAGATGTTGTTCAGATTTAGCAACACTACAGCTAGGTCAACAAGTTCATGTTTTGTCACTTAAAGTAGGATTTGATACCAATAAATATGTTGGGAGTTCGTTGATCTTCATGTATTCTAAATGTGGTGTCATAGAAGATGCTAAGAAATGTTTTGAAGCAACTTCCAATGACACTGTAATTATTTGGAACTCAATCATTTTTGGGTATGCCCAACACGGACAAGGAAACATCGCACTCGAACTCTTTTACTTAATGAGAGAGAAAAAGGTGAAACCTGATCATATAACCTTTGTCGCAGTTCTCACTGCGTGTAGTCATAATGGGCTTGTAGAAGAAGGCCGCAAAATTATACAGTCTATGGAGTCTGATTTTGGTATTCCGCTACGAATGGAGCACTATGCCTGTGCAGTTGATCTCTATGGCCGAGCTGGGTATCTAGAAGAGGGAAAAGCTTTGGTTGAAACAATGCCTTTTGAACCGGATGCAATGGTGTTGAGGACTTTATTAGGTGCCTGTAGAAGTTGTGGTAATATTGAATTAGCTAGTCATGTGGCTAAAATGTTGCTAGTGTTGGAGCCTGAGGATCATAGTACTTATATTCTACTCTCTGACCTGTATGGGCGTTTGAAGATGTGGGATGAAAAAGCTAGTATCACTAGGCTGATGCGAGAAAGGGGCGTGAAAAAGGTTCCTGGATGGAGTTGGATAGAAGTTAAAAATAAAGTGCATGCGTTCAATGCTGAAGATCACTCTCACCCTCAGAGCAAGGAGATATACGAACTGCTACTACAATTAAAGAAGGGGATTGTGTTGTTTGATAATTTTGTCGGTCAAACTTCATTACTGCAATGTTTGGATTTTCTAGATGGTTATGATTATCAAAATTTCTTATGATTAAAGTGTATTGTTTGTTGGGTTTGATTGGAAGATTTCGAGGATGGTGCGCACCGTAGTTTTAGAATGTGGTCAAAGCAATGGTTTTTGTGCGTCTTTTCCAAAGAAAAAATTACTGTTGTTCTAAAGTTTGCTCTTTCAACTGCATACTGATTACTTCGTGACGACCATATACGATTGAGGGAGTTTTGCCAGCAGGTTCAAAATGAGGTATGTCATGATGTTTATAATCACCTTTGAAATGGTGTGAAGTAATAAATGTGTAGTATCACTAAACTAGAGTAATAAATAATAATTTCCATTTAGAAAGAAACCATTCCTAAATGCTTTTGTTCATATCCTCTAAGGTTACTTTTGTTTGAGATAAAATTCCAGTCAACGCGAAAATAAACACAATTCTTTTGCTGAGATTTTCATGCAAGCAAAATATGCATAGAACACGAATATTAAAATTGACATTTAGATGGAGTATTAGATAACATAGATATTAGAAAACTGAAATGAACGAATAAAATTAAAATAGATATTATTAAAAAAAATCAAGTGCATATAAAGCAAAGTAGAATAGAAAAAAGAAGATATACGGGCAGGTCAGTGTCCATCCTTCCGCTAGTTAATAATAAAGGAAACACTTGGAAAGATACAATGAATTAAGAATAAAATAAACACTTAGAAAGATAGAATGACTCAACTATATAAATTCTGAATATTCACGACTCCTTATCGATTAAGTTTTGAAATATGTTTTGGTCAAAAAAATATGTCGCATTTAAAAGGTTAAAAAGAAAGATACAATGACTCAAATATATAAATTCTGAATGACTCAAATATATAAATTCTGAATATTCACGATTCCTTATCGATTAAGTTTTGAAATATGTAGCATTTAAAAAGTTAAAATTTCAAAACATACCAAAAGTGAAAAAAGTAAAATATAATTAAAAAATTGCTACGTTGACTAATATAAATTTCATAATTTTAATAGTTATTCTTTATTCATTTTTTTGTTTATTTGTTTGTTTATAAAACCCTTTGTAGTTTGTATGGCATTCACCTGCAACAAGAGTAATCTCATCTAATCACCATTGAGGAGTAAGAGAAATCTATGGCTTCTTCAGATGATGAGGTTAGTAATCATATACCCGATGATGTTGCTTTCTTCATTCTGTCCAAACTTTCTCTAAATGCTCTTAAGCGATTTACCTGTGTACGCAAATCATGGGTTCATTTGTTTGAAAACCCTAATTTCATCAGTATGTTCTGTAACAATTTCATATTGAAAGATCACTCTTTTTACGATGATACATGTCTACTCCTAAAGCAGACCATGCCTGGTCACTACTATCATTGCTCATTGTATTTGCTCTCTGGTGAAAGCTTTGAGAATAAGTTGATATTAAATTGGCCGCCACCATTTCAAGCGGATGACATTGATATGAATATTTTGGGATCTGGTATTAATGGTACTCTTTGTCTCCATCAATATCATACAAAAATTGTGCTATGGAACCCAACTATTGGGGAATTTAAGGTCATTCCTCCTAGCCCCATTGATTTCCAACTTCATGACACCACTTCAGTCACTCTTCATGGATTTGGTTATGATTCTGTTAGAGATGATTACAAGGTGATTCGACATAAAGAGTTTCATCAGGACAACGTCTTTGCTGGTAGTCTCATAGTTCTGCCATTGGAGCCTAGGCATGTCTGGGAGATGTATAGCTTAAGAAGTGACTCTTGGAGAAAACTCAATGTTGATATGCTTCCTTGTGATAGAAGTAATGCTGGTGCTGAGGTGTATATGGACGGAGTTTGCCATTGGTGGGGATATGCATACGATGGACCATATTTGGTATCATTTAACTTGAGTAATGAGGTGATCCTTACAACGGCAATACCCCTAAATATGGATGAGAGTTTTGATTGGATGGAGAGACACCTAGCGGTGTTAAATATGTCCATCGCTATCATCTCAAATCATGCAAATAAAAATTATTTTCATATATCAGTTTTAGGCGAACTTGGTGTGAAAGAATCGTGGATTAAACTCTTTGTTGTTGGACCTTTACCTTGTGTTCAGCGTCCTATTGGAGTCGGGAAGAAGGGTGATATATTCTTTATAGAAACAGATAGTGAAGTGATCTGTTTGAATTTAAGTAATGGAATGATCGAGGAGATTGGTGTTAAAGAAGAGTTATTTCGCTGCCAGATAGTCATTTATAAGCCAAATTTTCTTCCGATTGTAAGACTAAATAATTAATGATTAGGATTACGAAGTTGAGTGTTATGAAGTTATTAATATACAAATAGGCTTTTCCATTGCTCATATTATACCCATTATGAAGTAGATCAGACATAAATATGTTTCGTATGAATCTTGCTTTATTAATATTATTTCAATGCCTTACATTCTTTTTGCATTTTGTTCTAACTTCTGTTTTGGTATGAATACTATTTTATATTTATTTACTAAATGGCTAATTACTAATATATTTCGAAATAGTTTGTATTATTCATATATTTCAAGTGAATTAACTAGGCCTACTCAAGTGATTTGTTTTTTCAGTCAATCTTGGTTATGAGGTTTTTAGATTGTATTGATAGTTATTAATCTCTTTTTAAAATACAAGATGCGCAACTTGATTTGATTGTGATGTATAAATGAGTCCTTGTGTCGACTGCAACACAGAACAATATATAGTGCATGTTTAGATCAACAAGGAATTAAATAGAATCACTGTGTGCAACCTTGGTTTTGGCAAACTTTATACTTTAGTGCTTCTATTCGCAAGTTTGGATCTGCTTCATTTATTAATGAGTCTAGTTTTCCAGTTTGTTGCACAAAATACAAATGTCTGACACTTGTCACATAAAATTTTCAACAGCCAAGATTGTACTTGCAGCGAGTACAATATCTAAAACTAGGGTTTAGAACTGTTTAGGTCATGCCTTGAGAATGTTCTCAAGAGGGGTATTTATAGCCTTTCTTGGGCTTGTATTTCCGTGACTTAAGCCCCAAGCAACTTGGGCCTTAAGTCACTTTAGAGTGTTCTAGGCGCTTCTAGAAGCCTGTTGAGGCGGCGCCCTTAGGAGGACGTGCCTAGGGCTTCAGGAGCCCTTCTGGAGGGCGTTTGTACCCTTAAACATATATTAACGGTCCAAAGATTAAAACTTTAAAAATCAGCATTTTTCTAATGTAAAAAGAGAGAAAACGCTTCTCAGTTTCAGTGTTGTTCTCACTGCAAAGTCAAATGAAATTAATTCCTACTGTGACTACAAGTAAGCAAATGGCAGGAAGAAAGAAGTTGCTAACAAGGTAGCAAGACCACAGCAGGAAGAAAGGAAAAAATGAAATGAAAAAAGGGGAAAGCATAGCGATTTGGGAAACCGGCGAAGTAGGATAGCTCGCCCAACGGAAGGCTGCGAGGCAAGGCGACACAGCGAGTTGGGTGAACGAACAGGGGTTGTGTTTCAATTACTCAATGATGCGCAAGATTGCATTGCAGGATGTAGTGGCAAGACAGTGCAGCAGGAGGGAGCGGCAAGATGGCGTGGCAGGACGGTACGGCGAGGCGAGACAGCAGAGCAAAATAGGTTCCAAGTTCACTAGTAGGATTGTGTTTCAATCAATCTGTTTTTTTATTAAATTAAAAGAATAGTAATCTTTAAAAGTTTTAATCTTGTCTATTAAAAAGTTTATGTGACACTTAGACATCTATGAAACATTCTGGAAAAGTAGACTCATAGCAAATGGAGCAGAGCTGGACTCTATACATAGTGTTTAACAATTTAGAGCTACTATTAATTATAACAACCTTTCACGCTGTGTATTTATGCTAGAAAAGGTATGTAAGGCTGGCTAGAAGGCACAAGTATTTGTTTGGCACATAAGGGTCAAATTGTGGCAAAGGAACATGGCTTCAAATCAAGTGTTAAAGGTGACATGATGACAAATTCAAATTACTTTGGATATAGGGCATTATTATTATAATTATAATAATCTTCTGTTATTGGAATCCAAGTTGAATCTGACTCATTGGACTGTACTGTATAAAGGCCTAAACGAGAAGGGAAGCAATGGTACTAAAATCTTGAAAACTTAGAACAAGAAACATGTGCAAGCATGTGCATTCTGTTCCCACCACAAGGTCCAGCTAAGAATCAATTCTAGGCTATACTAACAGCATCACACACTATCAGCTCCCTGCTTCTCAATCACTGCCAACATCTTGCTTACTCTCACCAAACACGTACACCACTCACAAATACCATGAGATGAAAATGGATCATCTTATATTTAAGTTTTTCATTATCTGAACGTATTACTTTGATGTTTAAATCTCTCATTCTAATTAGTCACATCTCTTTAATAGTGTCAATAGCCACTTTTATGGCATTCACTTGTTTGGCCTTTTTGACCTGTTTAGAATAATGTTATTTGTTTTTTGACAGAAGAAAAAGTTAGTGTAATTTTTAACAACTTTGAATTTCAGTTTATCATTTTTGTATAGAATATTGTAAAAGTTTGCTCTTGGTGTTCAACAAAACTAGGTTGCTATGGTATTTTTTTTTTGTTTGTAAATAACAAGTCCTGCATTGATGAGTAGTTTAAGAACAAGTTAAGTATACACAAATAAGATGGGGTAAAGTTCAAATTTATTTGAAGTTTTGGATTATGTATCACTAAGCTTAGGGCACTAAAGTCCAATTCATTAACTCTCCCAAACTTTGACAACTATAGTCAATTTTACCCAACACTCCATTTATTAGGTTTGTGCTAAAAATTCAACACTTTTGCAGATGATTATGATTTTAGCCGACTGTATTAGAATTCCTTGTTAAGGGTTGGATTACCCTTAACAAAAGTAGTACCTAAACAATAACTCCATCACTAATTTAATGGGATAGTTAAAATCTATGAAGAACGTACACTCCTTGGATTAGGTATCTCGATATCGGACACCGATATGACATCTATGATTACACTGAATTATGTCATTTTCTCAAATTATTTTTTGTGTCGGCGTCTGTATCGTGTTTGATGTCCGTGTTTGTGTCCGTGCTTAGGTTATAATTGTTCCTTTCTCTTTCAGCTGCATGACCCATCAGGTATTTTTATAGTTTGAATCTATGTATATCAAACAAATACATCCATCTCACAATAAATCAGTTCAAGTTTCCAGCTCAGTGGAGTTAAACTAATTTGGTAGCTCATGAATAGTCATTATCAATAACCTTAGCAACCACATGGCACATGGATTGTATCCTGGATCTATTGTAAAATGCAACTAAATGATTCGACCTTTTTTCGAAATGGTTTTTTCTCCTTTATCTAGGTTTGAACCAAATAAATGATTCAACCTAGATAAAGGGAATTTCAAGTGTGTGGAATCACAATCATGTGACCATACAACAAACTATATCAATAACTTTCAATCAATATCGAACAATCTAAATATCATTTAAATTTTAATTTGTTTTAAAATTTTACAAATTTAAAATTTGAACCGTTTAATTTTGATCAAACAACATTAACATTAATACGAGTGACTGCTTGTTACAAACCAACTCAATGTATATGGCCTTCTGTCAAATCATCATCCAAATATATATAGAAATAGACGCACCTAGCTAGCTAGCTAATCGATCAATATATACTATATAAGATAACTATCATCATGGTCCAAAAATAAGATAACCAGTATCCATCCATGAATATGCATAATAATGTAACACAATCATATCATATGATATCATATTTTTCCCCTTCTTATACTTTTTATGATATGTGGTGAATTTGCACAAGCATTTCATCACAGAAAGAGATTAATAATTTGATTGCCACGAGGGAGACAATGCCTAGAAAACCGCAAGACACTTGAAAGCCCTGTTATGAAAACTGACTCAACATGCACCAAATGGACCACACACCATGAGCTATAGGCCATACTTCCGGTTAACACGCTGCCAAATCTAGCCACACTCCACCTCTCATCTTTAAAAAGCTTCACCATTTAAGACATTCACTTCGCTCAGAAACATATTGTACCACCAAGCTTTCTTTGTATAACAAGTACGTAGTAATTGATGTCTTGCATGTATTTATGGACATGTCTGTTTACTATTGTTTGCATGGTATTTTGCTACTAAGTTTTGTACTATGTACATATATTTATGGACATGTCTATCACTTATTTATCTTCAATATCATTTTTTTCACGTTGCAGACAGGTTCACACCTCACAACAAATAAATATACGAAAACAAATAAAAACTATACAAATCTAAAATAAATAACCAATCTTTATCTTACTAAATGGAGAGGCTACTTGAATCAAATTACGTTATAATGTTTTATAAAATATCATATTTGGATTCAACTCGTTAAAATCTATAATAATATCAAACAATTTACTCATAGTTTTTCTAGATCTTGTTATGTGATCTGATTATCCCAAACTACATAATCTACAAGTCTTCTTTCTACGCACTTAAACAACCTAAACTTATGTTCCACCATCTTTTCTACTATAGGTGTTACCATAACTCTCTTTCGTTCTATTGCATGCACCGCATGCGACCTATGAAGCACGGACACTATTCGGATTAGGCGTGCCCACGTGTCGGACATGTGTCGTATCCGAGAACGACACGACACCGACACTTGTAATTACACTGAATTATGTGAATTTTTTTTAAATTATTAACTATGTCGACGTGTCAGTGTCCGTTTCCGTGCTTCATGCACTAACCACTTGTTTTAGACCAAGGCCATCCCATTTATAAAAAAAAAAATAGTAAATCAGAAGAAAAACCAAAATATCAATGGGAAAGTATATTGATATTGTTTGTTGCACGCAGTTCGATTTGAAGTTCTCAATGATTTTGTACATGCAACTATTCATGTGGATAGTTATGACACACAGTGTAAGAATTTACTTACTACTATGCATTCACTCAGTGATGTGCGACAAGCCACGTTTGAAGCTCTTTGCAACTCAAGTTTACCTAAGTTAAGTTGCTGTGCAATGTGCATTTATTCAAGCCCACGAGCAAATATGACAGTGTACTACAACGTAGCTATAGCTAGCATGATCTCTAGCTAGCTAGTACGACCAAAGACCTCCATGTTTCTTTGATTCAAAGAATGATTATTTACTCAATCTATCTATCTACATGCAATGGATGTCATCTTTGTCTTAACGGCTTTATTTATTATTTATTTATTTTCATCTTTTATAACTCAGCAGTATATCAACTTTTGAGTTAATATATACTAGTTTCAAAATCCTTCGTTAATTTAACGGGTCTTACTAACTAATGCTTTAAATAAAAGAAAAAATAATATTGAAAATAATATATTAAACATTTTTATCTTATTTTTTACATGTTTAAGAGATTGACTATATATTCTAAGATAGTTTTACTATGGGCAATGATATTCGAAGTGAACCATAATTTCATGAACTTGTCCCAAATTCACTGCCACCGTTGGATCTTATCCAACACAAAACATGGATGGTGGAATAAAAGGATGATGTCATACCACAGTTACACGCCAAAAAATTACAAGAAAATTGTGATGTTTTCGATAATATTTTTTCGTTAGAAGAAGCATTACTCTAAAGTTAATTTCAATATAAATTATAGTGAAAATGTTCCAAAGAGGCGAAAATACAACTAAAAAGGGGAAAGATCTAAATAACCTAAAAGGGTAATGCTGGCGAAAAAATATTAGCGAAAACATCACAAATTTCTTGTAGCTTTTTGGCATGTGACTGTAGCATGACATCATCATTTTATCCCACCATTCATGCTTTGTGCTAGATAAGATTTAAATGTGGCGGTGAATTCAAGATAAGTTTATGAAATTATGCTTCGTTTGAACTAGCAATGCCCTTAACTTTATTATTGTGCAAAGAACTATCTCACCATCCAAACTTTTCAAACATATTTTTGGTTCCGTCACTGACCTCACTCGTCTCTAACAATAGACCTCACTCATCTCTAACAATAGGAAAAAACTTGTTTAATGTTATTAGCACTTCATAAAAGAATAAGAAAAAGCAAATTGTTGGAGATGCTTAGAAATACTTGACAAGATTCAAATGAAAAACATTTGGACAAATACGTAGATAAAAACAATTAAAAGAGAAAAATATTAAATGATTAGCTAAACATCATTTAATTTGGAATGCCCATTTTTTTAATCGGGTATCATCTACGCTTAACCGTAAGACTTATTTCTCGAGTCAGGTATGACCTCTATCAATGGCAAAGCTCTCCTTTAAAGGGTTTAGCGCCGCTGCATTCATTATAAGACTGAACTTCAGGACCTTCGATTAAGTTGCAAGAGATCTCTTACCATCTCATTCAAGTACATTTAGGTGATAGTGGTCATGTTTGTGCACATTTCTTTTAATTTATTTTTATTTATGTGTACCTAAACTTTTTTTTTATTTGAGATTGTGTATATGTAAGACTTTCTTGGAGATGCTCTTAAAGTTTAACTTGTTATCTTTCCTTAAATTTTCACGTGATAGTAAGAAAAATAGTACTTTTTTATTTGTTTCTTTCGTTAAAGTTATTTAAAAAAATTGGAGAAATGTAAACTATCATTTTACAAATGTTTCATATGATATTTAAGAAATGCTCTTTAAAATTACAAAGTGAATCTCGTACCACTGAGTTGAACTCATAAAATGTGCTTCATAAATATGAATATGTAAATAAACATCCTTTTTAAATAAAATTACTTATAACATTTCATTAACAATGGTATATCATTAATACAATGAGGGATATTATGTAAACAAACATAAATGTTTACATGTTAATTAATAAAATAAAGGGTTAAATATGTTTTTGATCTCTATAAATATGTCATCTTTTCGTTTTAGTACTTCTAAAAAAATTATTCAACTTTTAGTCCCTAAAAATGTTTCCACCTTCACTTTTGGTTCCTCCTTTAAAGTAAACTCATATGTATAATTCATATTTTTTAATAAAAAAATTCAGAAAAATACGTAATATTATAAGAATCTCTCCAAAAAAAAATTAGAATTTTTTAACAAAACATGAATTTAATATAAATTTTTATATTTTTGACGGTTAAAAATTCATATTTAATTTGTATTTTATTAAAAAATTCTAATTTTTTTTACAATATTCTACATATTTTTGCATAATTTCATTAGAAAATACAAAAATTAACTTAAAAATAAGGACCAAAAGCAGTGATTGAAAATTTTATATGAACTAAAAGTTAAAAGAAAGTTATAGAGGACTAAAATGAAAAGTTGGTATATATATATAGGGAACAAAAAAAATGACATTTGGTTAGTGTTTTAAACACACTCAGACATACATATTTGTTAGAATACATTAACTTGTTTTTTTTTCCTTCCTTATTTTCCACTCTAATCCTTATTAAAATTTTAAAGTTTTCCTTTGTGAAGAAACTAACTATGAATGTTCCTCCTTACCACTCTCACACATATACTCATGACTTGAACTTAAAATTTTAAGTTTCTATCTTCAAAATTTATTTTTAACTAATTTATTGTATTCAATAATTTTTTTATCAAAAATAATTTTATAAATGAATTCTTATTGTATTCAATAATGTTTTTTTATCAAAAATAATTTTATAAAATGGATTCATTTCAAATCAAAATTCTTATAAGATCCAACGGTGGCAGTGAATTCGGGACAAGTTCATGAAATTATGTTTCGCTTAGAATAGCATCGCCCTTAACTTTATTATGTGCAAAGAAAGAACTATCTCACCATCCAAACATTTTGGATATATTCTTGGTTCCGTCACTAACCTCACTCATCTCTAACAGTTTTTCTTAGCACTTTATAAAAAATAAAATAAAAAAAAAAAGCAAATTGTCGAAGATGCTTAGAAGTTAGAAATACTTGACAAGATTCAAATGAAAAATATTTGGACAAATACGTAGATAAAATAATTAAAAGATGAAAATATTAAATGACCGGTTAAACATCATTTAATTTAAGATACCTATTTTTTTAATCGGGTATTAAACGTGCAACTGTAGAAAATAATTTCTCAAATCAGGTAAGACCTCTATCAATAGCAAAATTCTCCTTCAAAAAATTTTAACGTTGCTGCATTCATAAAACTGAATTCCAAATCCTAGCAGAATAATAATCAACTATTCATCAATAGGATCAACACAATTGACTATTCCAAACAATTTTTCTTTTACAAACTATTCCAAGTTGAAATTATCACGTAGCTTAATTACATGGACAAACGTCATCGTCAACCATCACATGGAGTGGGTTCAATGACCCTTTGAAAAACCCTGAAACTTTGCTTGATTTCACTTCAAATAGGGGACCGCTTTATATAACTAGGTGGCTCAACCTAAGTAATTAAGCATGGTTTGCTCTTGTCTTTGATTATGTGCATCGGTGCATCTAAAGCTGGCTAGCCAATAGCACACACATATATAAATAATCACTCCGACCTCTAATTATATGAGACATCGAAATTGCATGTACATCCGTAAGTGTTTCTACTGTTAGTTACTTTTATAATAAAATCTATTTTTTCTTTCAAAAAACAAATCAAATCTATCTTAATTAGTTAATTTTGTCTTTGAAAATGTTTTTTTTAATCAATTTAGTGTATAAAATTATTAACAAAAGAGACACTAAAAATATATTTGCAATTTTAATATATTAAAGAATTGTAGCGGCATCGCATCATAGTTTCAGGGACCAAAATGACGATTTGTTCATCATCCATTACTTCCTTCATTTTAGAATTTATGATAATTTTATTTTTATTTTGATTTTAAAATAATAATATTTTTAGATTTTGGTTTTAAAATAATAATATTATTTTTAAATTTTAAAATATAATTCATCTTTAAATTTAATAATATTTTTAGAATATTTTTATTCTATACATTAAAAATATTCAAGTTGGTAAGATTCAAGTTGATTTGAAGTCTGAATATTTTTAGAATATTTCTATTTTGCACATTAATTCATCTTTAAATTTAATAATATTATAAAATTGTTTGTATGATTCAAGTTAGTTTGAAGTATAATAGCTCATGATTTGTTTTGGTGATAACAATGTTGATAAAAGAAAAGTTTATCTTCTAAAGTGTGATAAGTATGGTTGAAAATAGGTCAGGTCGATCTACAGGAGCTTACGATCTGGCCTGTTTTGGCCTGACCTATCCTGCCTTGTTTGGTAGTTAAGCTTAGGCTTAAGCTTTTTAGAAAATCTGTTTAGTTAAATAGGTCAAACTTAGGCTTTTCTTAAGCCTAATAGGCCGTCATATTAATACTTATTTATTAAAAAAATGTTATTTTTTATATTAAAATAATTGCATACATTAAAAATATAAACACCTTTTTCTCTAACTATTAGTCCCTTAATAGGCTTTGTTGTTATAGGCTTTAATCTAGTTAAAATTTACTTGTAGGCTTTAAGGCATGTTTAACCTATTTAGTAGGTCATATGACTTTTTTATGGCTTTAATGTAAAGTAGGCTTGGAAGTAAGCTTTCAGGCCAGTCCAGGCTTTTAAATAGGTCAGGCCAAACCAAGAAAAACGGCCTATGATAGGCCATAGACCAGGCTTAGGCTTGTAAATTTTTTCGTAGGCCAGGCTCAGATCTATCAAAGCCTAGCCTGGCCTGGCCTATTCCTACCCCTAATGATAAGTGTGTAGATGAAATATAATTATATACCAAAAATCCCTTAGTCAAACCCTCAACAATTAAAATATTGATAGTAATCTCCTTTCAAAAAATATTAAAAAAAATATTGATAATAATCTAATTATATGCTTCATCTGTTCCTACTTATACCTCTTCTTCACATTTCTTAAAAAAAGTTGTTAGCGCAATTAATGTACCTATTTTGTGTGTTAATATTATCAAATTGTCTTTTGCTAGTAAGTAATCAATTATATTCAAAGGATAATTTAAAGTTACATAATGAAATAACCTTAGGGAAGTTATCTTCGAACGCAACACATTTAGCTTTTGGCTTTCATGACTGGTGGCGACACCCTTTATTTTGTATGGGTGTTGTGTAATTTTTCGGCTTTGTTGTTTTGCTTTCGGTTGGTGATGCCTTTTCAGGTGTCTGATGTTGTAATAGACTTTTGGGTGGTTCACCATTTTAGCACATCTTGTGCGGGGTGAATTCATCCCCCCTTTGGGCAATATATTTCATTTTGATTTGTTCAAAAAAATAAAAAATAACCTTAGGGAAATTTATCTTTCATGACCTAATCTATAGAGAATTAGCCCCTCATGATTCCTAAACATAAACTAATGAATATGGATAAGAAAGAATAAATAAAATATCCCCGATTAATGATTCATTTTCTCCTGATTGCTCTTAATCTTCCAAAATTGTGTTTCTATCTTCGTATGCTTGTCAAGAAGTCCTTTTCCACTAACATAGGTGCATGCCTTGTATAGGAACAATTGGCCAAAAATGGGGGTGTTCAAATCATGATGCGAGTTGATCCGAGAGCGACCACTTTGTACTTTCTTTATAACCCGCGACACGAAGTTTGTAGTTCCTGAAGCGAGTTAGGCTGAGACAAAACATGGCTAGTTCCTTTTAAATCTCACAATGCGCAATTCATAGCACGCATCGTGAGTGAGGTCGTGGTTGATTCTTCGGATTTCTTCACCCCTTGCTCCATTTCTTCTCACCAAAATGTGTGTAACGATTATGCTCCAAGAATCATTAGTGATAAACTTGTAAAAATTATAGCACGGTCACTTAGTTTTTTGGTTCAAGTGGATTCCCATGTTTTCAAGGTTATTTTCTTCTTTTTATCCTTTCATGATTTTTTTCTCTCGAATCCTTTACAAAACTTAACTAAAATATACTCAAAGTAGCTACTTTAACTCGAAAGTGACGCTAAAAAGGACTAAAAATTATATATGATTTTCCGTCGACACAACCCCACACTTGAACTTTTGCATGTCTTCAAGCAAACATACTTGTAAAATAAAACTCACAAAATAACACACCTCCATGAATGATGAAAATACCATACAATAGATTTACTTCTACTGACGATGTAATAACTAATATATTCTGCATTTTTCTGCCCATAATATCATGGTTCACCACACTTCAAGTCAATAAGTTCAAAGAAAATATCACTGAGATAATAGCTAAAACACAAACCTATAAATACAATCCCTCTCATTCATAATTATGCATTCAGAACGAAGTGGTTTAAGAGGAAGGCAAACACTGGGAACTTTAAGGGAGGAGTCTCTCTCCTCACTCTTGTCTCCAGTGTATGTTTTATTTTTTTTTGTAATTTGACTTTGGTTACCACAGGTAACTAAACCTTATATTTAGGTAAGGTTCTAATATGAACCTCTATTTTATTTGTTAGATCTATTTAATTTAAATCTTTTTTTTCTAGTTATTTTATGTCTCCTACTTTATTTTATTATGCAAAGGTTTTAATACTTTCATCCGAATTAGGACATACCTGAGATAATAGTATATAATCACTTGAATTAGGAAGGTGACATACCTAAGATAGCGGTGAATACTTACTCGAGTTAGGAATTATCTAATATAACGGTGGATAACCCACTTGAATTAGGGAAATTGTTATATTTGATAAAAGAGTGAATGAATTTAGAATAAGGCCAAAATCCTAACTTGAACATTGCATAGTAACTTTACTCCTTCGTTCTTGGTAAGATAGTTGAGATAGGGTTGTCCATATGTAGAACTACCAAGAGGAGAGAATATGTTGATGTACTTCTAAGATTCATAGATAAGAGAACCTTTAGCATAAAATTAGGAACTCTAATTTAAGTATATGCTTCGATTACTTCTAAGAGAGTAAGACCCCAAACTACAAGCTAGGAATGCGTATGAAACCACTTTAGGATTGATGACCCTACAACCGTATAACGCCTTAACTCACGTGTGAATTTGATGTAACTCAGCAGTTGGAGGGGATAGAATCTCACGAACTCATCACTTAAATGGGTACCATTTAACCAATCCTTGAATAAACTCATTATTATTTAATTCAACAAATAAATAGAGATAACCACCACTAACATTCTGCAATAATAAACAAGTTACTCTTAAACTCTCGCCCTGAGCAAACATATCAAATTGTACAAACTTCCCCCATTTACTTTATTTTATAGTATTATTTATTTTATTTTCTTCTTTAAATAAGTAACGTGATTTGCGTAGTTGAAACAACAATCCATATGGATACAATATTCTACTTACCACTTTATTAGTTGGTAACGATTTGATACAATTGCCTAAATTGTCCATCTTCGACTAACATAATTGATTAAAAGATTTAATATGCTTTTGACCCCTATAAATATATCAATGTTTCATTTTAGTTCCTATAAAATTTTCAATCACTGCTCTTGATCCCTATTTTTAAGTCAATTATGTATTTTGTTTTTAATGAAATTGTGTAGAAATGCGTAGAATATTGTAAAAATCACTTCCACGAAAATTTGAATTTCTTAACAAAACATAAATTAAATATGAGTTTTTAACTGACAAAATTATTAAAATTCATATTTAATTCATGTTTTGTTAAAATAATTTATATTTTAAGAGATTCATATAATATTATAAATTTTTTCTGTAAAATTTTATTAAAAAAATATGAATTATACATGAGTTTACTTTAAAGGAATGATCAAAAGTAGAGATGAAAAACTTTTGAATGACTAAAAGTTGAAGAAATTTTTTAAAGTGACTAAAACAAAAAATTGACATATTTGTTAAGATAAAAAAAAAATATTTAACACTTGATTAAATGAATAAAGAAGTATAATTTTGACTCGGAATAAAGAAATAATTGGTTACATCATATTTAACACTTGATTAATTGGTTATAAAATAATGTGTGCGCATGCAATGATGAAGGCCCTTTCAAAAAAAAAAAATGCAACGATGAAGGCTTTAGAGATTTGATTGAGTGAAGCATGGTTTCAAGATTTTGATGAGTTCATCTATGAATCTAGGATCTTACTTAATTTCATCTTCTGTTTTTTATTTTCTTAATAATACATTTAGAATTTAAATGAAAGAATATGATAATGGGTGCATAATCTAGCAAGGGTCATATATCTTCTGGACAGGATAGAATACACCAGAACTAAGCAACAATAACATGTGATTCCGCACGTGGGGAACCATATTTTACGCGTGGGTCCAAATATAAAAAATCTTGAACCGCACGATTTGATGACTTGGACTCTGAATAACGATGGTGTGTGATGCAACCGTTCAGATCCCGTGACAGGAGCCAACAATTGTCAAGATTCGAGTATACGCAACACAAGCTGTTCATAATATTTCATCCGTTTTAAAATATATGTCAAATTTTTGTAATATACACTACTCATTTGACTTACTTTAACCATTTTTTTCTAACTAATATATAAATACAAATATTAGTATGTAAGATGTTGGATTATGTTGGTTCTTCTAGTGATAGAGTAAAAAATTAAGATTAAGTGAGACGAAATTGAGAATAGAATTTATTTATAAACAAAAACAAGTTCCAAATGAACAACATACACAAGAAATCATATGATATATTCAAAGCTAAAATATATTTAAAAGCATAAGCAAATTAAAGGATATAAAAAATACGATTATCTTGAGGCTCGGAAGAAAATGGCTAACAAAGGAAGATTTTTTAATAACAGAGAAAGAAAATATGTAAAAAAAAAAATGCAAACCGAAGAGGATAATTTCAACTCATCTTAGGTTTTGTTGGATATTTATAAATTATTTACTCATTATTGACATATTTACAATGATAACTGGAGTTAAAATCACACTCTTAAGAGATATGAGTCGATTTCCTTATGCAATTTGATAAACTTAGAGGACAAAAAATATGCTTAATCAAGTTTATCACAAAAAACGAATTACATCATGTTCGATTTTGACTATCCCTATTGGAGGAAAAACTCTTTAGTTTGTTTACAGACTGTTTTGTAATGTCTGCTTTTATTTTTTTTAGGCTTTTTCTAGCCTTGTGTTGTAAATAACATCTTTCAGTTCTCTTAGACACGTCTTGTGCTTGAGGGTCTGCTTGTTTCTTTAATATATTTCGCTTGTTTTCTTCAAAAAAAAAAATTATCAAAAAAAGATACTTAATCAATTGATCGAACTAAAATAATCAATAAACTTCCTCCAAGAACAAATGGTTTGTGAAAACCCAATTTTGACTTCGAGTTTAAATAAAAAATATAACTGAAAGAAAAATATTGCACGTTATTTATTTATTTCTTGTAAGAAAAATTTAAGATGAAGGGATGACATTCTAGTCAAAAGTAAATAATACTTTCGACTCAAAAAATACTTACAAATTTACATTTATATCCCTTCAAATACGCCAACAAAACTTGTACACGAAACATCTTAAATTGAAGAGTTATCTTTTTACAACAAGATCAATTTTTTTAAAGGTACACGACCAAACCTTTGGAGTTTTATATTTCATAACTATGTATAGATTTATTATATTTAAAAATCAAAAAACTTTATCCGATTAAAAATATATTATCCAATAATTCCGTAAGTATAACTCAATTGATAAAAATAATACATTTCTACATATATGAGTAAGAGTTTAAACTCTAATCATTTCACTTATTTATCGAAGAAAAAAGAAAAACATAGTATTAAATTTTTGACGTGGGAATGGGATGGCTGGCGCAAGCCAAGTAGGAAGATTGAGAAGCTGTCAGACACGTGTGTGGGGCGCCCTACGCCAAACCTAGCTGGGCCCACTACCCCTAAACACGCCAAACTAAGTCCTACAAAACCATACCATGCATGCGTGCAAAACCAAATCAACAACAAAACTCAGCTTCTTTTTTTCTCAGCTCAGCTTGGCTCACATGGCCCATTTCTCATTCTCCATTCAACTATATATCTTCTTCCTCTCCCCAACTTTGCTTTCTCAATCTTTTTCTCTTCTACTTATCATAATTTCATTTCATTTTTTAGTATTCTAGGTGTGAAGCCTCTTATATATTTTATTCTTTTAAACAAAATTTTGATGGCTTGCAAAGATTTGACAAATCCAAAGATGAAGTTGAGGAGGATAAGGAGGAGGAGGAGAGATGTGGCAGTAGGGAGGAAGATGAAGAAATTGCGACGGATAATTCCGGGCGGCGACGGGTTAAAGGCGGACCGGCTTTTTCTTCGGACGGCGGAGCATATCTTGCAGTTGAGGTTGCAACTCAATGCATTGCAGGCTCTTACCAAGATATTCAACGCTTGATTTAGTGTATAATTAATTGCTTCATTATATTATTATCATTATCATAATATTATTTATATATATAGTTCCTTTATAAGTCTTTTTGTAATATTTTTGAAGTGTAAATTCTCTTCACTTTTTAGTATTTATATATATATGAGCTTTAAGTTGAGGATTTTTTGTTTAATTGGAGCTGTTTCTTAATTATTAGACTAAGCATGTTTTAATTTGTGGGGAGGGTAATTAAGAAATTCGAGCTTATATATAACAATTATTGAGGTTAAATTATACACTATTTGTGTACTTTGATTACATGGTTTCTCCTTTGTCCTTTGATTCGTCTTCTTGTCTTAGATTCCTTTGTTCTTTGCTGAAATTTCCTTAACTTTTATGTTTGAACTTTGAAGAATCTGAACTTTTCTTTTATCTTGTATGTGTGGAAGATTTGGTTATACTGAACACTTATTATTCCATGATTTCTGACCTACCTTCAAAAATCCTTTTTGATGACGTTGTTGTTTGATACATTATTCATATACTTTTTCAACAAAAAAATATATACAATATATATGTGCATATAATTTAAAAGTATATTGCTTATCTCTAAATCGGAACAATATAATGTAATGTAAATCTTCATCTTAGGTCTGCATTATTTCTACCAATGTTATTTTATTTTAAATTTTAATTTCCTATGGGTAGAAGAAATTTAACTATGAATTTTTATTTTTAATTATAACTAGGGCTATGTGACAAAAAATGAAAACTTATTAGAAAGAATGAGGTTTCGGAAAGAATGTTGATTTTTAGACATATCCCTCCAAAAAACTACACACATCTAACATCTCTCGTTCTTTCTATCTCTTTCCATCACTTATTTATCACATTCATCACTCATGTCTCTTCTATCATTCCATTTCTATCTCTCTCAAGGTGTAAATAACATTAGGTGTCTAAAAACAAAATGTTTTTGAAAATACTAAAAACAATATTTTAAAATATTTTAGAATTATTTTTTTTAAAAAATATTTATTTAAAAAGAACATAGATAATACATTCCTGAACGTTTGTTTCAACAGTTAAAATATATAGAAACACCAAAAGTTATAGACATACCATCTAATGTCATGCTCTAATATATGCAATGTAGTATGATATTTCATCTGCTATGTTGTTGGGATTTTCGGAGAAGTCAACACCATTGTGGATTAATATATTGGATAAAGATTAATTATATAGGTGAAATTGATATAATATATTTACCAAAAATCTTAAGACATTAGATATATGAGTCTTCTCATTTATATACTATTGTTTAACATCTATTTTTCAATCCTATGTGAGACTTATGACTTACACTTTACGCATCAACATTTTCTCCCTCAAGTGTGGGACTATCCGTGTCCTTGATCCAGCATTAGGAACCACTCCTGCTTCCCATTAAGTTGAACCAGAGTTTTGATACCATGGTTGACAATTTTAGGGGAGCCAACATTGGTGTGGATCAACATGTACACGTGAGTCTAACATCACATCTTCATCTAAAACCTTAAATATGAGTCCTCTCACTTATATGTTGTTCACCACTTACTCTTTTATTTAATACGAGACTTATATAACTCACACTTGACACATCAACATATGTCAAATTACCTATCAACATATATGTGTGCACACGCGTGTGTGTTTATTGAATATGTCAAATGTGTATTTGAAGTCCCGTGTTAAATTAAGGTTTGGTGAAGAAGATGTGATGTTCAAACTAACTTGTGTGGTTGCTCTCATTTTAATATAATGATCCATTCAACTGATTTGAATCCAGATTGCAGTCATATAATTAGGTGTTTTTAGTCACAACATAAGATTAGACGATCTAAATTTAAATCATACTTTATTATTTATTTAATTTTTAAAATACGAGCTTTAAATTTGACTTTCCAACCTTAATTGGATGACTAAAAACATCCGAATGATAGAACTGCATTTGGTCAAAATTACATGCATTCCTTGTCACAGTGTGTTTACCCTAGCCAGAAGTACCAACAGGAAAGAACATTATTCGTTCATGATAATGATAATTAGGCTTAAATTAATCTCTTAAATAAACCAGCTGATCAATCGAAAAAGAAGAATTTAATTAACGTTAACATAGGAGTAATGAAAAAAGGGGAAATGACCAAAGCATTATTATTGGTCAATTAAGGCCGTCTTAATTTAACTGCTGGCCAGTCAACAAAGAATATGACCTACTTGTATTCCTCAAATGATACAGTATGACCTACTTGTAAAGTTTGACAAAAAATAATTAATAGTTAAAGGCGTTGAGTGAAAAAAGTTGGTCAGAGGTGAAAAATAGATTTTTAGTTGAAGATATATGGGCATGTTTGTTTTAGATTTAAGAAAATTAATTTTTATTTGTATTTTTAAAAATAGATATTTTGGAATTTACATAAAAATAGTACAAGTTATTTTAGAGTCGTTTGTTATAAGTTAAAAAAGATTTTTAACTCATTGACTTAAATATTTATTGTTGGAGATTCTATATAGCAAAAATCACATATTTTTTTAAAATGACATCTTTAAAAAATAATTTTTTTGGAAAGCTTTTTGAAAACTTATTAATTTAGAGAGTTTTTCAAAATAATTTTTTTGGAAAGCTTTTTGAAAGCTTATTTATTGTTTGATTTCTTGTCGAACAAATTCTCTCCAATGTAAATACATGTCAAAATTATCTCTGTATATGTATGTATGTATGTGATAAGAGGTGTTATTGTGAGATATGGAAATATTATATAATACTATCCAATTAAAATAAACGGTCGAGATCTTATTTTTATTAAGGTGTACCTTCGGTCCCTTGTATTCTTCAACTCAAGGTAGATCTAAGGGTCAAGTAGTCCAAATTAAGACTATAGACCTCAAAATTTTGGTTAAAAAAGACTTAAAAAAAGTTTAATTTAGTTGATAAACGTGAATGCATGAAATTCTTTTTGAAGTAGGTTCACAATTGAAAAGTTGCTCCTCTAAACTTATTGGACCAACCCAACTTCATCTATTTTGTTTGCATCTCCTCTATCAGCATACGACCATTGGTTTTCTCTCTATTTATGCCCTTGTGATTCATGGTATAGTTCATACACAATGGTAAACTGTTTAATCCCTGAAAATTTTTCACTATGATTCTTTCTTCTCAACTTTATGATTATTTTTATCACCATAGGGTGGTGGAGTTTTTTTCTTCAACTTTTTATTGTTTTTGGTTGAAATTTGAATTTGGGGGGCCAAAGAAAACACTCTAATTATCTTATCACTCTGATTCTTTCTTCTCATTTTCCAATAAAACACCAATGTAATTATCTCTTTCACTCTATTTGATTCTTCCTTCTTGATCATGCATTATGAAAATTGGAATTGGATTTATCGATCTAGAACATAAGGAGATTAGCGACCTATGAAACATAGACTTGAACATATAGAACATGACACGAACACGTCTGCACCATTAATATAATAAAGCAAATTACGAGCAAGATTTATAGAGTATGAAATAAGAAACAAAATTTATATGTTTGTCTTTATTGAGAACTTTCAATATTAAGAAAAGGCTTAATAACAGTTTTGACCCCCTAAGTATTAAGAAGTTGCGATTTTGGCCCCCTAACAAAATAAAATACAATCCAACCCCCTAAGTATTGCCCATTTTGTAGTTTTGACCCCAGATCAATTTTGACCAAGTCAATGCTGACATAGACACCACATGTGTAATTTTTTTTAATTATTAAAAAATACAAATAAAATAAATATTTTATTTTATTTTTTTAATTGAAAAAATATTAAAAAATAAATAAATAATTACACACGTGACGTCCACATCAGCATTGACTTTGTCAAAATTGACCTGGGGGACCAAAACTGAAAAAGAGGCAATACTTAAGGAGCCGAATTGTATTTTATTTTGTTAGGGGGTCAAAATCGCAACTTCCTGATACTTAAGGGGTTAAAATTGTTATTAAGCCTAAGAAAAATAGTCAAATACAAAATGATAAATCATACCCTAAAGTCGCTCATCATTGAAAAACACATGCATCTAAGTGTGACTCATTTTAAAGGCAAGTTAGCAACTTCAAAAGATCCACTATCATCAAATGATCCAAATTTACTCATCTCTTGCATCATTACACATTTTAGTTTCCTCTTGATGATACTGGAGAGTACTTCTTGATAGAAGTCGAAGGTTACGATGGACAATTGTCATCTTATTTTTCTTTAAAAAATGGATAAATGAATACGTGCTCCAACTTCTTTCACAATATAAAGATGAATAAGGTTGCACAAATAGCTTAAACACAACCTTTTGAAGTAATGGAGCTCAAGTACTATCAACCAACCACCATGTTTTTGCATTCATCTTACCTCTACCATTGAAAAACACAGCCTCTAAGTTTGACTCATCATCAAAAAACACAACTTCTACATCTGACTCATCTTATTCTCTATCTTGACTAGAACTAGAATCATTAATCATCTCTATAAATATATAGAATAAATTGTCAACTGAAAGTGAAAGTGAAACGCATATAGAAATAAGTTTTAAAAATGAATGTATACTATAGTAATACTTAAAGTGAGACATATATTATATTAATATCATAAAAGGTAACCCTCATAATCTCCCATATTGTGTAAGAATAAAAATTTATAAGATATATATTAAAAAGAAAATAGATTCTCATCGATGTCAATTTGAGTGAATTAATTCTTAACTAAATAAAGAGCGGCTTATAGAAGATGCGAAGAAGTGATCAAAATAACCTAGTTCTTTCAACAACAAAAAAACCTACTCAGTTTTCATTCTTTTGAGGAGTTTTAGGTCTGGTCGTGTACTGTTTACGTTGAAGCAGTTCCAAAATAACATAGTACTTCATGACATGTCAAGGAAAAAAGATTTGTTTAGAGCTACACAACCAATGCCTGAAACTTTAATTTTGGAACTATTAAAGTAACAAATTTAAAATCAACACAAATAAGAAACTAATCTCATATTTAATATTATTTTAACTTTTTTTATCATTTATAAACTTGATGCACTCTCGAATCAATCAGCCACGTTACGCTACTAGAATGGATGTATTGAAATATCCACTACAGAAAATCATAGACTTTAGATTTGATGACCAATTTAAGCAAACAACTCACGAGCTTAGCTTACATACCAAACTTGCCACCCTATCTAGCTGTAGCACCTCCATAATTTATATTTCATATTTAATTGTATAATATAAATTATCGGATCTTAAATCAACGACCGAGATCGTTACAACAGCGAAACTGTACAATATGTCTAATCATGATCCGTTATTTTCCATGTTAACGAAGATAAGAGTATACTCTAACTATAATTGGTTTTATTTCTCAAATAAAAACATGTCCGTTTAAACATACGTTAGCATTTTTCTTATTCTAATTTGTTTGTTAGCACTAATTGAATGTTTAAAAAAAATTATGAACTCTTATGTGCATGTGATAACAGTGTTTAAAAAGAAATAAACTAAACTTATTGTACACTTCTTTAGAGCAATTAAACCAAACTATTATGTCCTGTATTTAATTATGCAGTATTACTTATTGGAAAATGTTTAATCTCAAAAATTTATAAAAATAATAAAAAGGGAAAAGGTATGTCATATTAGTGTTTGAAATAAATTCATCATTTTAAACATATTTATCGTATGGGTAGGGGACAAAGTGACGAATTTCTTACACTTCAAATACTATTTATTTTCTTCCAAAAAAAAATACTACTTATTATTTTTACATATTTAAAGGACAAAATTGAAGAGGATGTGTTTTAGGAACTAAATTCATGGTTGATTATACAATTCATCTGGAACCAAACTAAAATTTTATGGATTTTGATGTCGTGTCACAATTCTTTTAAGAAGATATATTACATGCTTTGCACTACAAAATAAAATAGAGGACAGAAAAACATATATTTTGTTTAAACATTTCTTCTTTTTTTGAGATAATTTTAAAACATTTCTTGAAATTTGGTTTATATTTATAGGTTTCTATTGTTGTTGAAAGATTCATATATAAGTTAAATTTATTCCTAAGAGCAACTAATATTCCCTATAGTAATACTTTAAATTCAAAATAAGAAAATTCAAGTATTTAATTATTATAAATGCTTATTAGTTGGCTTAAAAAAATGCTTATTAGTTACCACATATTTTTACTTAACTATACGGGGTGTCCAAAATTTATATTTAACTAAAAGTGGTAAGGGTTTACCATTAGACCATTTTTTAAAGGTTCGTATTATATTAGACACACTTGACATTCACTATATAAGGATAAGGATATTTGACTCTTATTGTAAATGTCTTGAATCAAGATAAAAAAAATAAAAAATAAAAGGAAGGGTAGATCTAAGAAAACATAAATAATAATAAAAAAAAAAACAGGAAGGAAGGAAAAGAAACATAAAAAATGGGGTCGGACGAGGAATATCAATAACAACCGCCACATTTTTAAAAGAATGATAAGATCGACTGTGAATCCGCCACAAGGATTTGGTTCATTCAAAAACTTAAGAGGAGCAAAACTAACTCCCAATTATCTAAGATTGAATATCAAAACTCATGTATTCATTAAATGAAAAATGATAACAAAGTTGTTGTTTATAGCTATATCTACGAGAAACATGACTCGTCATACATAAGACTTGATAAGAAGTTATAAAGGCCCATAACCATAAACTAAAAATAAAAAGCAAAATACAACTCCATAAAAGAGAACAAATTAATTATTAGAACCTAAGCATCATTAAAATTAGAATTAAGTAGGGAGATGGTAAGATAATATGAGTTGACATTGGGAATGGTCTTGATGTCAAAGAATAAGACAACTTGCTCTTCAAGTTTTCTCTTATTTTCTTCCCTTCTTCTCGTCATTGGATTACCAATGCCATTGAGATTCACTTCTTGAACCTTCCATCCCTCTCCCTTGGTCCTTATCACCTCAATTGTAGTGTTAAAACTTAAGTAATTTGGACAAAAAAACTTAGTATTGGAGGAGAGAAAATGAGATTGAATTTCATTGAATCAAATTGAATGAATGATTTACAATGGCATATATCTTTATATAGGGGAAGTGTGAGCTAAATAACTACCATACAAGGAACATAAGACTATAACTACCTAACTGATTAACTAACTGAGTTAGAGTTGGAGTTAGTTTCATACTTTCCCTTAAGTTGGGAGGTAGACGTCTAATAAACCCAACTTCTATGTGAAATTTTGAAATTAAAACTTGGGAAGGGTCTTTGTAATTGAGCTTGTGATTTCACATGAATGAGCTTTAAGAATCATGTTTGAACATGATTTCACATTAAGCTTTACAAAGATCTTTGTAGCTTGGACACTACACTCCCCCCCTTTCTAGGATGCCCTAATGGCAAGTCCATGTACACTAGCAAAAAAAAAATTTGAAGTCTCTAGATCCACCTTCAATGGTAATAACGTGGGACGTTTAGGTAAATATATGTGATATCAACATAACTCTTTAACACATAATCTACACAAAAAGAAATTATTGATTTTGTTTCTTCAATAGAGGAAGAAGAATGAGAAAAGGAAAAACAATGAAAAATATGAAACTTTCTAATTTAGAGATTTAAATATTATTTGGAAACCAGAATATCACCACTATAGAGACCTAACTAAGAGTTTATTTTGTGCAAGAGATTTAATTTAAAGTGAAAATTTATTTTTAAAGAGACTAAACTAGTTTCTATGATTTTTGTGAGGTACGAGAATGATACTTCATTTCTTTTTTTAGTGGTATATTTTTACGCACTTATTTTCCGACTCAAAAATAGATTTATGGATAATTTTTCCATCCAAAAATGAACTTTTCAAAAGTCTAAGACCCCTAAAAAAAATAGTCCAATTGTAGTAGCCAAAATAGGGATGTGTCAAAACAAGAATCCTAGAACTATTTTCTAAGATTTCTTTTTAGACATCCTTATATCTCTTTAGACCCCTAAAATTACGAAATTGCTTAATAACAAGTCTTTGTAGATAAATACAAGATATTTATTTATAAAAAAAAAAATCATTTTGTACATCCGAATTAAAAAAAAAAAAATCAATTTGTACATCTGGAAGATAACTATTGAATTTTCATTTAAAAAATTTCCATTTTCTATCCCCGGTAAATAACTACCGAATCTTTCTTTTAAAAATTCCAATTTGTAACTCCGAGATTATTGCTCATTTAACCACTATTTTACGTAACAAACAAATATCATCCAAATTTTCTCTCTCATCTTCTCGCATCTCACCACCAGCTCACTTCCTCCACAATTTCACTATGATTACCTAACCAAATTCATACCTAATCGAACCACCAATCCCAACCCACTCACCCCACTGTCTAATTATCCACCATCATCAAAACCATCAAATCTGTTAATTGATTGTAATTGAGTGACGATTGGCGCTATTTGTTCTATTGATTGTGATGAAAACGCAAAAAAAAAAAAATACAAGGTTTAGACTAGAGTCATATTCAACTTGAGTGTAAAATAGAAAATAATTGCTTAAGAACTCCAATTTGGTTTATATAATGAGTATTTCGGTAGTTATCTACCAGAGGTATAAAATCAAAATTTTTAAAATGAACATCCAGTAGTTATCTACTAGAGGTATAAAATGGAAAATTTTAAAAAGTGAACATCGGGTAATTATCTATCGAATATACAAATTTTTTTTTTTAAAATGAACATCCGATAATTATTTACAAAACATGTTATTAATGACAATTTCGCAATTTTATGGAGTTAAAAAGATGTGGAGGGGGCCTAAAAAGAAATTGGAAATTATATAGATCATAGAAAAGCCCACAATCCATTGTGTCTTATGTAGGATAAAGGGATCCAAAACCAAAACAAAGACCTTGAATTTTGGAAGTGACTCCGTTTTCCGTTCCTCTTTTACCTGTCTGTCTGTAACACAGAAACAGGTAGCTGCTGTGACAATCATCATTTTCAACAATTAAGGTTATCAACCTTCAACCTTAAACCATGTAAGTTGAAACTACCACACTATACTACTCTTCAATAACCATTTTTTCATTTTTTATTTTTTTTTATTTTTTAGGATTGCAAGAATTGAAGTTCTATTAATTGTTTTTCACAATGCATGATTTGGGTTGACTTCAAAAGAAGCAAAGATTACATCTTTGTTTCAAACAAACATCATCATTTGACCAAATGTATTGGGTTCAAACTCAAATCTGTCATAGCAGTCATGTTGCTACTTACACCCCCACTATAATTTCCAAATCTTGTTCATCTTCTTCTTGTTGTAGTGATTACAAGAAACAATTAGAATGAACCATTTAGTTATTTTCATCATAGTGATTCTAGCTATTGTGTTTTTCATTTCTGGTATCCTTCAACTTTTTGTTAGATATCTCATAAGAAAAAGATCTTCTTTATCAAATTCTCAATCCAATAATAACTACCCTCAAATGTCTGAACCTGATCCTTATCAAAGACAATTGCAACAACTCTTCAATCTTCATGATTCAGGTTTAGATCAAGCTTTCATTGATGCTTTACCAGTTTTCCTTTACAAAGAGATAATAGGTTTGAAGGAACCATTTGATTGTGCTGTTTGTCTTTGTCAATTCACAGAACAAGACATGTTGAGATTATTGCCTCTTTGTAATCATGCTTTTCATATTGATTGTATCGATACGTGGCTTTTGTCGAATTCAACTTGTCCTCTTTGTAGAGGGAGTCTTTATGAACATGGATTTGGCTTTGAAAATCCTGTTTATGATTTTGAGAGTTTTAGGGAAGAAGATAGGGTTTTTGATAGTGTTGTTTGTGAGGGTAATTCTGTTAACAAGCATGCTGAAAATCATATAATGAGTGGGAAAAGGGTTTTTTCTGTTAGGCTTGGAAAATTTAGAAGCTCAAATAATGGAGAAGGGGGTGTGGAAAGAAATGAAGGAGAGTGTAGTAGTACAACTAAAAGTATTGTTGATGATGTTAGAAGATGCTATTCAATGGGTTCTTACCAATATGTTGTTGCTGATTCAGATTTGGTAGTGGCTTTGTGTCCTAATAGAGGTGAGGGAGGAGGAAATAGTGCTAGTATGAGACAATTGAAGGGAGGGTTTGGTCAAAATGGGAATTGTTCCATTGATGGTGGAGATGTTGAGGGGAAAAAATTCAATGTTGCTAGGAAAGGTGAAAGTTTTTCTATATCAAAGATTTGGCTTTGGTCTAGGAAGGATAAGGTATCAAGTTCATCACAATCTCATATGGTTAATTCTAATGTCATTTCAACTTTGCCATGGATGAATAGAGAAATGAAGGAAGCAACTTAGTATTTTGTATTTTAGATAACTTTCAAATTTTCAATGAGTTCATTCTATGAACTCATTTTCTTTCTTTCTTTTTCATACTATTCTGATTTTACTCTTTTATTGGTTATACTTGTAAATTATGCTATATACATTTAATTAAGCTATATATCCTTTGAATGAGAATTGTTCTTGAGTGTGTGTATGGAAAGTATATTTCTTTTATACAAAATCCAATTTCTGAACTATAATGTAATATTACCCTTGTATTTTTTTATTGGATAGACAAATGTTCGTATATTGATTGTTATGTTTGTATTTTATCCTTCATTATGGTTTAAACCCGGATCCGTTAACTTCTTCAACTCTTTGACATAGCTCAAACCAGTTGAACTAGCCAACACTTATTTACTAAAGAGATTGTCAAAATCAAACATATGTTTTGTTCATATGATGTTCTTAGAAATTCTAGTTGGAAGAGGTTATGTGAAAATGAAAGCAAGAGTGAGGGAGAGTAATAATTAGAAAAACCAACAGTTAGACCATATGATTTCAAAAAGTTTATGAAGGTGGGACCTTGATGCCACTATGATGTAATGTTTTATTTGTGTGACAAAAGTGATATTTTTAGCAAAATACTTGCAATGAGTAAGGAGATTAAAGTGAAGTCAATATTGTGAGTTGCTTTATGGATGCTTTAGTTTCCTCTAGAGGCTTGCTTTAATTAAACCTATGAGTTAAAAAGAAGTAAAAGGAAAAACAAAAGGATTGCATACCTTCTCTTTCTTTCTGTTTAAGCTTTCCCTTTTGGTGTCGGCTTAGCATTACATTTGATTACCAAAATGATAAGATGGATGGAAAAGTTGGGTTGAGATTTTTTCTCATAAGGATAGGAATAGGGACTTATCAAGAGTTAAGAGTAAGACTCTAGACATGATAGCAGTTTTCCTGTTAGTGCTACTGTCTACTGCTTCCAATCTGATTGTTCCACATTTGGTCCTTTGAACTGTGGCCTTTTTCAAATGAATATTTAAATATCTTTTTAAACATGTCAAAATTAATTTTACACTTTAATATTAATTAGTGATAGTCATGTGGAAGTTTGTACAAATTCACACTCTTTAGATGGAATAATTTTTTACAAAATCCGAACCAGAATATCCAACGTGAGAGTGCTTTTGTACACATTTACCTATTTTGAACCAACATTTTAAAAATCACACTGAATCAGATGGTTCAATCAGTTGAACTATAAATTGACATTGCCTACAGTTTAGTATTTGGATTGTTTGAACACGACTTTATTTTAGTTCGACTGATTTAAAATTGTTGAATCGTGATTAATAGATCTTGTTAGTTTGATGTCTAGTTTGATTTTTAAAACATTGCTTTGAAGATAGTTTGGTAATCTATAAAGTATGAACACTTCTTAGATTAGACTTGTCCGATTTTAAACATGCATAGGTATCCGACCCCAATATAACAATGACACATACGATAAATTATACCATTTTTTAAAAATTATTATTAGTATCGACGTATCACTGTCTTTATTTTGTGCGGCTATTTTTCATAGTTGTTGATACTAAAGTAGCCCCCTTGGTTTATCTACCAAAAATAAAAGTAGCCCCCTTTGGTTTAAATGTGGGCTAATGCTATCACACATCAAATTATTTGTTTAAAATTTATCAGCACACCTCAAAAGTTCTTTCTAATGAAAAGTATATACATGTGAAGAACAAGCCTGAACCATATAAAAGGCAGAGAAAACAGAAATAGCTTCTGTTTTCAGACAAAAGCACATTCCATGTTGTTTTGTAATAGCATTTAAGTCAACTCTTTGCACCAATAAAGGCAAAAAAACAAGGAAGCCTTGATGCTGATGTTGACCCAGGAGACGAAAATTTGGAAGGTTGTCGAGCCACATCATTATTTGACCTATAATGGTCCACATTAAGTAGGTAGTCACTGATGGAAAATACATCACTAGAGGAGTGGAGAGTGAACAAAATAATTGGAACTTAAAATTGTTAACACCGGTGAAAATAGTTTTTGAATTTTACGAATTCACACATACATACTCTAAAATTGTAACATGTCGGTTAAAATGGTCCATTAATTTTTATTTTTTTTAAACCAGACTAAACTCTTGAGTTTTGTTGGGTTCAAATGAACGACAAACTCTTTCTAAAAGTTTTAACGTTGTTGTATGCATAAAACTGAATTCAAAACCACGATTTTTGTTAAGTTAAAGAAACTCATGTCATATATTATCTAAACGTTCTTGGATATCTATTAACTTCTTTTGCTAGAGGTTATGATGTGACACATTAATCCCTCAAAAAAAATGATGTGACATTAAATAAACTTTTTTTTAAAAAAACATTAAATGAACATTTGACATTTCACATGAATCTCACTTTAACGTCACACTAACAAAAACTTATGGAATACGTTAAATTCGTTTAATTCAAAAGCTAATGCTAGGAAGTATTTTTTTTTTTTGTTTTGTAGTGATAATGCTAGGATCTAAACAAAATAACTAATTTTTACCTCAAATTATATATGTAATTTAGTCTTGGTGATGTGTGCGAGTCATAAGGTCAGATATTCGTTTAACGGACCATTTTAACGGAGATTAACAAATGTACCATTTTAACGGACAAACCATGTTAACGAAAGGACCATCTTTAAACTATTGATTCTAGTTCAAAATTTGATGATCAATTTGTCATGATAAAAATAATTCTATTGAAAGAAAATAAAATATTTGTTAAGTATGGGGTGGTTGGCTTTGGCTGCATCTCCAGGTTTCATATAAGAAGATACCGACACTGCAAGAAACAAATTTGTTTTCGTTTCTTAAATAACTAAGAGTGGCTCAACCAAGTCGTCACTATAAGCCAATGTCACTCATCACTCTCAACTCAATAATCAATAGAGTTGTTGAGTTGATTAGCCTCGGATGACAGCAGAAAATTGTTAAGTTTCTTTGAATGTAGAGAAGTTTCAGCATGCAGACTTGCTTGTGCTAGTTTATCTATTTATTTGTTTATAGAAAGGAAAATTTATTTATTAATTAAATGAGGTAATGAAACACTACCACTTGAATCAAATTAAGCAAAGTACAAAGAGTATATTACTTCACCATTTTCAATTATTTATACCATCAAACTCCATTTTCTAAATATTCATACTATTCATACAAAAATTAAAATGGGTCCCACTAAACTAATTAAACATTCACCAAAACCCAAAAATTATGTGTTACTCATATTTTGATTCTATGCAAGACAATCTCCAATCACTTTATAAGCAAAACTTTGCATTTTAGATTTATTCAAATAATGATGTATATGGTATTTATTATAAATCACATACATCATTTAATGAATGAATCTAAAATACAAAGTTTTGCTTATAATAGTGACTGGAGGGTGTATTATTTTAATGCAGCTCAACTCAAAAGCACCATGGTTGTGCAGTGCAAGGATGCCAAACAATACTATGTAGTTTTTATGCCAATTATCCATGGAATGTGACACATTAGCCTTGGTTAATGTGAACATATCATATGAGAATTACCATCTTATATGGGAACGATGAAAATAATTATCAATCATTTATATCAAAAATAGACGATGGAGATTAAAAGTTCAATTTCTAACAACATATGTGTCTTTCCTCTGGAGTAAACCACTAAATTAGTCCGTGTCTTTGTCAAACGTTTCTTGTTTGGTACGTTAAAAATTTAAAATACAAAACAACTAATAAGGTCGGAGACTAATATGAGAAACGTTTAATAAAGACATCGACCATTTTAAGTTATAAACAGAGTGAAGGAATAATTTGAGAATTTGGTACAAAACAGTGACCAATTTAGTGATTTACTCATTTCCACCGTGCATCCTTTGTTGACAACTGTTCAGCTTCTCATCTTCGCCGATCCAAAAACCACCCAGCAGAGCTTTATTCCATTCCCACCCACCGTTTGTGCTGACACCCTTCACCATCCAAATTGTGTTTTTTTTTATATGACAAATTGATCTATCGATAGCAATTAATCGATATATCTATTGATAATATTGTTCATGATGTAAACAAAAAACTAATTTCAATCTTTCCTCTTAAATCAATATTTCATCGTGAATCAAACAAACAAACAATTAACAGCGATTTCATCTTTCAAATCTATTTCAATTTGTACTCTTATGGTGTTGAATTGATTTTGTAGTTTGGGTTTTTTTATAGAATTTCTTTGTTCATGGAGGTTCCACAATGAACATTGAAATAAAAATCAATTAGACATGTATTAGGAAAAACTAATCGGAATCAATTTGTAAAGGATCACGTTATTCTTCTTGATGGAGGAAAGAATTTGTTGCTAAGTGAGGGAGATAAACTCGGTGAGAATAGGAAGGATGAAGTAGACAAAGTTTTAATTAGGTACGCGTTTTAATGTAGTGCTATTTTTGATCTAATTATTCTCATCATTCTCATATAAGATGGTTATTCTCATATGATATATCTCATATATATATATATATATATATATATATATATATATATATATAGACACACACACACACACACACTAAAAAATGTTGAATTTATCTTATATCATTACACATTTTACCTAATGATATACATTTAATCTAATCCGCCACAAGATCTATGCTAGCATCATCAAGATTAAAACTATTTTTTATTTTTAATCTTCACACCATCTTCAACTACCTTCTCTTCAGGATCAAGATTTTCAATAATGTACAACTCTTCGTCATATCCTATCACCTCATAACTTGTCGCCCAACATAGTTCATTATTTCTTCAAAAAAAAAATTATAGTTCATTATAGTCAGTCATCCGACTGATATATCTATCAGGTCATTCCTTTGCATCATCTCGATGGTGTCGTCTCCTTAGCGGACAAGTAGAAGGAATTGGACAACCATCCTTTAAATATATTATCATAAAATGGTTGTCATTCACATGTGTCATACACATCAATCACTCTCTATTTGATGGTGCACCGCATAAAGGAAAAAAGGTTTTTGATCGCCCTTTCTCAATGGACAGTAGACCAATTGTGTGTTTGTATCTCTGTGCAATGAGGAAACTCATATCCGACATGGTCATCCATTTATCCGGTGGTGCATGACCAATACCGCAAAAGGTTAGAGCGCCTAATACCTCTTTATATCGCTATCCACCCCAATTAAATGTCGATAACGCACATTTTCTTCACCGATAAGCTCTTTGTGAAGTTGATAACGGATCATCTGCTGATAATCAACAGGTACATCCACCATCTTTTCAATAAATTCATGCATTCAATGTGGGATTTGGTCTTTGTATGGTATGTGGACTATAACCGGAATTGGCTTAGGACGATTAGGAGATATGTTGCTTTTTCGTGCACTCCTTCTACTTGTCCTTGTTGAATTTGTTTGTGAAGCCTGTGTCTGTTGATCCTGGGAGTCAACAATCTCCCAGAGCGAAGACGATCATTTTGTCGACTGAATGATATGTTTATTTTTCTTTGGAGCTCTTTTAGTGGTGACCTTTTTTTACGGTGGACGTATAAAGGCTGTCTCCGAAAAAACAAGTTGTCGAAATTGTTCATTGACATGCGCCTTCATGTTGTATTCAACGTCATTGAACTGACCCTACCAGGTGGAATGTTGTTGAAAAGTAGATTTTTCGGAATATATAATCCGAAACACGTAAATAATTTTCGAAGTGTATATTTCGGATGTTGTTTCACCCTACTCTTGTAAATGATGGAAATCAAACATGATGACCTTCAAGTTTTGACTAGTTTCAAATTTTATAATTCTAAACCAGTTTAGATTATAAAATTTGAACCAACGATAAATTTAGAAGAAAAAAATAGGACGCGCAAGAATGACATAGGGTGGGGAAGTAATAGTCAAATATGAATATATATATATATATATATATATATATATATATATATATATATATATATATAGGGATAAGATCAAATGACACCAAGGTGTCAAATTAAATTTGACACCAAATTCTAGCCATTAATACGGTTTTAATCTAACGGCTCTCATCAATTCATTAAGTGCTCACATGCTTGATCAAGTGACCCATCTTTTATTTTTAGAAATAATTTATTCTTTTTTCTTTTGGTTAATTCCTTTCCAAAAAAAAAATTGATTCTTTTTTTTTTTTTTGAAGGATTCTACATGTTTATTCTTAGGGCTCTCTTGCACATGATTTACCGCTATTTCATTACTCCAAAACCTAGTTGTCATATTGTTTTTTTTTTTTCTATACCAGTATTTTTATGCTTCCCTTCCCAAGCTATTCACCATCACAACTTCCATCTCCTCTTAAGTGTTGGATAGTCGCTACGAGAAAGACAAAAAAAAGAAGATTTTGAGTCACGACATCGATCACGTCTCTTAAGTGTTGGATCAAAAATTGAAAAGCAAGTGGCAACTATTTATACTAGAAACATCTTTAAGAAGTTTCAGGACGAGCTTGCAAAGGTTAGCCACTTTATCAAGGAGAAAATCGAGAAAAATGGGTCTCAATATACATATCAAGTATCTAGTTGTGATAATACTCGAGAGTCATATACTGTTTATGTGGACCTTGGTACAAGGGCTTCCAAATGTGGTTGTCAACTTTATGAATTTATGGGAATATTATGCAGACATATCTTGATGGTTTTTCAATCAAAAAATATTATTGAAATTCCAAATGAATTTATTTTAAAGCGTTGGACAAAGGATGCTAATATCGGCATTATATGTGGTGTTAATGAAAACAATTCAGTACGTGAAAGTACTAAATCAGCAACTCTTCGAAGTATGTATGTGCTTAGTCAAGCAAGTTTATTATCTGACCTTGCAAAATATGAGAACATATATGAGTTTATATCTCCAGAGCTTGAAAAGATCATCAAAAAGGCCATAATGATGGACTCTGAAAGATAAACTAGAGTTTCAGAAACAAGATTTGAAGATGAGAGCATGTGTGATCCAACAACTAAAGAAGCTAAGTTCAATATTCGAGATCCGATAATGGCACAAACTAGAGGAAGACAAAAGGACAATGCTCGAGTTTCTCAACCTGGAAGAATCAAAAGCGGACTGGAGTTATCAATGAATCGTATCTCAGCAAAAAGAATAACATGTCAAATTTGTGGAGAAGAAGGTCATAATCGACGAAGTTGCAAACAAAAAATAAGCGACGAAGAAACTATTTTCTCTCGTTAAATTAGAGACAAGAGTTTAAAAATGTTTTTGTGTATATGTTTTATGTTATTTTCTACATGTACTTTTTTAGTTTTTTTTTTTTTGAATCAGAGGTAACATGCTGCTTGGGAGGCATTGGTTGAAGTTCCGGTAGCAAACAATTTACAATTACTCTCTCTTTCCTTTTCTTTTTTTAATTTATGCTTTGACGTTACTATGAATGTGATTTAAGGAAAGTGTATTTTGCTGACTTTTATTTGAATAATACTTTTAAGTGAACAATTGCCATTTGACTTCAATGATCCATTGAGTTCCTAGTAATGATTCTTATTATGTTTTTGTGTATAACTTATCTTTTGAGGTTGTGCTTCTCTAAATCGATCATGTATAATGTTATGTTCTATATGTTATTTTTCTTATTATATACTAGTAATGATTCTTTTTTAATTGGTCCAAGATGACAATACCAATACATGTTGTTCTTCTCAGATACCTCTTTCTCTCTTTATCTCTCTTGTGTTAACAATTGTTATATGGAATTGATTTTGTAGTAATTGGTTTCATGTAATTCCTTTGTTAATAATTAAATTGAACTTCAGGCGAAGAAATGTTTGATTTTGTGAGAGAAGCATACTTTAGTTAAATTGAATGTTGCCTATTTCTATATCACGTGGTTTTCGTTGCGTTATCTTTGTCTATGGTTTGTGTCGGCCAAACTTGATTGCGGTGGGCTGTAGGATTTTGTGATTTCGGTTGGTACGGATGTTGCGTTACGGATTTCGGTCATTGCGGTATGAATTACTCACAACATTGTATCAAGAACTTAAATTAGAGAATTAGTCATTATTCACTTTGTTCATGTTTTTGGCATCCCTAGCCCTTCTTTAAAACAATTTGCTTTAAGGCTCTTTGAAAAAATAGTTAATAGAAATAAACTCAATAAAGAAATAAGGTTGTTATAGGATGAGCAAAATGACAATTAAGTTTTGGACAGCAGCCACAAAATTAAGTTTTCGACTAGTATAGGAAAAGAGGAGATGGAAGTTGTGATGGTGAATAGCTTGGGAAGTGAAGCATAAAAATACTGGTATAGACAAAAAAATACGACAACTAGGTTTTGGAGTAATGAAATAGGGGTAAATCATGTGCAAGAGAGTCCTAAGAATAAACATGTAGAATCCTTAAAAACAAAGAATCAAATTGTTTTGGAAAGGAATTAACCAAAAGAAGAAAGAATAAATTATTTCTAAAAATAAAAGATGGGTCACTTATCAAACATGTGAGCATTTAATGAATTGATGAGAGCCGTTAGATTAAAACCGTATTAATGGCTAGGATTTGGTGTCAAATTTAATTTGATACCTTGGTGTCATTTGATCCTATCCCACAATTGCCATCACCAGGTACATCCACCACCTTTTCAATAAATGCATGCATTCAATGTGGGATTTGGTCTTTGTATGATATGTGGACTATAACCGGAATTGACTTAGGAAGATTAGGAGATATGTTGCTTTTTCTTGCACTCCTTCTACTTGTCCCTGTTGAATTTGTCTGTGAAGCCTGTGTCTGTTGATCCTGGGAGTCAACAATCTCTCAGAGCGAAGATGATCATTTTGTCGACTGAATGATATGTTTATTTTTCTTTGAAGCTTTTTTAGTGGTGACTTTTTTTTGCGGTGGACGTATAAAGGTCGTCTCTAGAAAAACAAGTTGTCGAAATTGTTCTTTGATATGCGCATTCATGTTGTATTCAACGTCATTGAACTGACCCTACCAGGTGGAATGTTGTTGAAAAGTAGATTTTTCAGAATATATAATCTGAAACACGTAAATAATTTTCGGATTGTATATTTCGGATGTTGTTTCACCCTACTCTTGTCAAGGATGGAAATCAAACATGATGGCCTTCAAGTTTTGACTAGTTTCAAATTTTATAATTCTAAACCAGTTTAGATTATAAAATCCGAACCAACGATAAATTTAGAAAAAAAAAAGGACGCGCAAGAATAACATAGGGTGGGGAAGTAACAGTCAAATATGAATACACACACACACACCACTAGTGTTGTCATATTTGCATAGTTGAACAAATGTCGTAGTGGTAGAGCACTTGTAATTTTTTGTCCATACTTGTCGAATAAAATAACAAAGTTCTTAGAACAAACATTATAATTATTCTCTCAAAAAATAAAATGAAACAAACATTATAAAGTTTTTTTTTGGCTCTTTTAAAAAAATTGTATATTTTTTTTATTAGAGGACTATCTTTACTATATGAGTCGGGTCTCCAATTTTACAGGAACAGCCCTGACTTTCGCGTATGTATCCATTACTTTAGAGAACTTAAAATATCAAATTATTTTATTTGTGTGTACCCATTAAACTATCCACTATGTGTTAATGATCGATTTCATCCGTGATATCATGCATATAATTATTTTATCCCTAACTGCTGCTGCTGCTGCTACTACTATTATTATTGTTGTTGTTGTTTTTTCTCTTGATAAGTTTATTATTACTATTATACTCATTTGATATTCCTTATTGGATTAGATAAGTTTTTAGTTCCTATATAAATATAGTCAATTTTGTTTTTAGTCTTCATAATCAAAAGTGACATGTTTTGGTCTCTATAAAAAAATTCAGTGTGTAGTTTTAGTCTACGTTAAATTAAAATTTGTTTTGTTATACTTAAAATTTAAATTATTGGCTGATTTTTTTACAAACTTGTATAAAATATTATAAAAAGATCCTCCACACATAATTTGCTCAAAATTTGATTTTAAGGTCCAAATTTTCATTTGTTTTATAAAACTTTGGTGTTTAAATAAATACATATTTAATTCATTAGAAGTTAAAAAAACTTAATTTTTTATAATAGATTTTATAATTTTTTTAACATGTCTATAAAAAATCATTATAATATTAAAAAATTTAAGCATAATTAAGCAAATTTTAATTTAACATGAACTAAAACCACGTCTTGAAAATTTTCATATGGACCAAATATGCCACTTTTTTTTATGAGAACTAAAAACAAAATCCGATATATTGATAGGGACTAAAACTTTATTTAACCCTTATTTATTTATATATTTTTTTGTTCATTTAACAACTAATTTTTAACATTCGTCTTTAAAGAAAAATTATTTATTTTAAGGATAAAATGTAGGTGTATTTCCTTAAATGCTTTTCGTATGGTTCTTCACATTAAATTAATTTTTTGTGATTATAACAAACTTTGACAAAATTATGGATTTGAGAAATCATCATAGGTAGTTATGAGTATTTTATGTGTGTTTACCGGTGTTTTCGACAAACTACGGGTTAGTTCTGATTATTACAAGTGAGACCGAACTAGAAATCTCAGGACATGTTGTGCAAAGGTGTTGATCGAAAATGGTTTGAAAAAGGCCACGAAGTGCACTCAGGTTACTTAGAGGGCAGGACATGTTTTAGAGTAAAAAAGGGCACGGTCTCTCGACAGGTTTGAGATTTCAAGTAAAAGGTAAAAGCTTAAACGCATAAACTTAAAGGAAATGTAAAATGCATTGCATTAAAAGTAAAATGGTCTACAAATCAGTTTACAAACATTATGTATAACTCGTTTCCCTATGCACCGATAGTTTGAGTGTTGTAGAATTTCTATAAATGATTTGCGACCCATTTTCCGACTAGGAATCTCTTATTTATACGTAAGAAAATAACTGGAAAAAGACTAATCTAATGATCAGCACTTCCTTCAGCTTGGACAACCGCTTGTCCCCACATTCCCACTAAGGAATCCACCTTTGAGCTTGAAATCGAATCTTTCCCGCCTTGATTGTTTGACTTCAACGCAATTATGCTTTCAGCCTTGTCTGTCGAACTCTTGACCATGCATGCTAGGCTTGCTATCTTGTTGAGATCCTCAAGTTAAAATGAGAAAGTCTTTGATTCCTGCAAAGTTAAAAGTCAACTAAATATTTTGCACATTAAATAAGTCTGTCAAAATTACAGGCTAACAATGTAAAGAACCACATGAAAAGCATTTAAGAACATGCAATGCACCTAAGTTTTATCTTTATTTTAATTCTAGGAATAAAAACTTAGGTGCATTTTATTGAGTGATTTTACATGGTTCCTAACTACTCCCTTTGTTCCAAAATAACATAGTCATTTGCAAAAAAAAAAAAAATTTGTCCCAAAATAAGTGACTTGTTTTGCTTTTCAATGCAACATTCATTGTTTTTTTTCAATTATATCTTTAATTAATATTAATTTCATCACTCTTAATTCAATTTGTATATTCTACTTTACATTTATGATAATGGTGAATGCACCAATATGTGTTTTTCTCTTTCTTTCACTTGTATATTTTTCTTAATATGTGTGAAATAAAATAAAAACTCATTTATTTTGGGACGGATGGAGTAAACTACTCATGATTTTTTCAAATTTTTTGACAAATTTTTTCAAAGTTTGTTATAGCACAAAAAGTGCATTTTTATCTAAGAACCATACGAAAAACGCATAGAAAACTCACATGAGTTTTGTCCTGAATTCTACCTATTTATTTGTTTCTTTCTTTGAAAAAGAAACTATTTATTTGTTTCTCAGCTTCTTCTTCATTAAATTTCATTTTAAACTATATTTAATTTAGCATAGCTCTTGTTAAATTTATTAGATAATTTATTCATTTTTTAAATAATATATTGATATAGAAAATTTTAGATAATTATTTGATTAAATTATTTTTTTTAACCAATTTTATATATTTATAAGAAAATAATTGTGTTTGCCTATATGTGTTCATTGTTTTCATTCTAAACACACACTCTTGATAGTTTTCAACGAGTTATATCACCACCAAATAATTATGAATTATAATATGAGCAATGCTTCTTTTTTTTTATTACTTCTTAGAGCCCGTTTGTTATAGCTTTTTTAAGAAAAAAAAATATTTTTTTAAAAACAGATTCAAATGATAAGTTGTTAAGAGTAACTTCTAAAGAAATTGATTTTTTTAGAGTAGAGAGAAAATTAAATATCAAAAAGGAACTAGTTTTGTAACAAAAAATCTCTGTTATATAGATGTATCCAAACAAACTAAATTATTTCTTAAAAAAAAAATGATTTTTACTACGATAAACAAACACAAAATAAATTTTGATTTTTTTACAAAATCTCTAAAAAATAATCTCTAAATTATTCAATATCAAAATCACTTTTATTTTAATCCGTAACAAACGGGCCCTTAGTTATATGGATTTTCAATAAATATTATGCATATCACACAAACACTAATTTTATTGATAATTTTTCAACTTAGAAATGATTTATTAAGTTTTATATTTTAGGCAAATATTAATAGCTTATTTAATAATTTACATGATATATTCTAAGTGATCTTTTCTTTTATTACTTTTGAGTTATATAGACTTTTATGAATATCACACACACACATATAACATAGTTAAGGGACTAAAAGAGTAATCAAAACTATATATAAAAATTTTCAATGTAAAAAAAAAACAGTTTCTCTTATCATCGGCCTAGTATGTTTATCAAAAACATCGATCTATTAACTTAACGATCAATATCTTTACTGTCCTGATTTTGTATATCAATAATTGTGAATTACTTGTTGACTCTCACACAGATTGACATGTATTGCCCTTGATTTTTAAGAGTTATCTACGTGTGTAATATTTTAAATAAATATTAAACTACCACTCCAAAAACATATCTATCTTTTGAATATCATAACAGATTTTTGAAGGTCAAAACCACTTTTGAAACATGAAAGACAGTTAATTCAAGCCACCACTCAAATCAATAATGACCTTGTCGATGCCACTGGACCCTCCTCTCATACTTCTATAAATTCATATTTGGTCTGCCTTTTAGCTTCATGAATTTTGTACAGATGCGCTTTCTTTAAAAAACATGTTGCAACCTATTTGCTTTGGTTGTGCGTTCATGTTTAGGGATCATTTTCGTTGATCGACTCCTTAACACTGTGTTTGCAATGTTTTTAATCATTTCAATACATATTAAATGGATGTTTGTAACAATGAATAATAAACTTTGATTCTTTAAACTCTTATGTATGAATATTTTGAATTCAATTGTATGATATTTTTTGTTCTTTGACTATGATAATTCTTTTTATTTTTATAAAATTTGTTTTCTTTAATAATCAATCTCAAAACGAATCCACTAAACACAAACGATACAATCCATTTTTCCAATCCATCCAAGCATCCATACCAATAAGGTTAGACTGAAATTCTATGTACTCGCATAAGTGCATAATAGATTTGGGCAAGTATTGCATCGTGAACAAAGATTATCAGTAGTCATACGTTCGACCAACCTTTCTACATTTGTAAGTAAATAGAATGAGATTTTTATTCTAAAGAATAGCTCAAATTCTTTGAGGATTGAGGATGGTTCCATGTCCAGCCTTTTTGAAGTTGTCACTCTGACTAAATTGACAGGAATGTTGATGCAGCAACAAACTATAGGTAGGACTTGAGAGAAATATACATCATAGGTAAGATTACATTACAGCATGGAAATATAGCAAACCTACTGAGTGGGTCAGGGGGAGTTGATAGCAGGTCGCAAATTGCTGCAAAAAACCACTACCAATCTGTATTCAATCCCGGAAACCATTTGCTTTATAAATGAACATGAAAACCGGAAACATTGTGGATTGATGAGGAACCTGGCCATGATTGAGCTCCATTAGGGGACCATAACTGGGAACCCAAGGATCCTATCAGAACTTGGCAACATCTAGGTTTCGAATCGAATCCCAAAAGTGATGTTGTTTTAAACGTCTTCACAACTACTCCCTCCGTCTCGCAATAAATGTCATATTTGATTACACGGTTATTAAGAAAATGATTAATATTGTTGATTTTAATAGCAAAATATGTATCATTTGCTAAAACACTCTTATTAAGTATGGTTAATGGAATAATTATAGATGATTGAAATGCAATAAATGGTATGTTAGTGGAAAAAAATACTCCCTCCGTCTCTAAAAAATAGTCGTTTAAGGTTTATGCACGATTATTAAGAAAATGATTAATTGTGTTGATTTTGATAGTAAAATTAATATCATTTACTAAAAGACCCTTATTAATTGTAGTTAGTGAAGTGGTTAAGTTGGATGAAATTCAATAAATAGGAGTATAATAATGGAAAAAAATAATAAATGTTGCATTGATATTTTAAAGTGACAATTATTTTGAGAAAAAGAAAAAATGGGTAAAGAGACAATTATTGTGAGACGGAGGGAGTAATAAGAATACAGCTCTTCACCCTGCACTTTTCGCTCGCGCCCAACATAACTGATCAAAATACACATGCGTTAGTTAACTAACGCAAGTGTAAAATTAACTTGACTTTAAAATTTCGTTTTTTTAACTCACGCAAAAATTAACACGTGCGTGAGTTAACTCACGCTAGTTACAAAAGTTGCAAATTTTAATTTTACTTGTTTCTTATCCGCTACTGCAGCCATAATGATTCATATCAATGAAAGTGAAACAATGTCATAAATATATGTGGTAAATGTTACACATGTTTGTTTAAGAGGTTGGTGGCATATTTTGAGCTTTAATATTTTGTGCATTAAACAAGTGGCTTGTAACTAGCGTGAATTAACTTACGCAAGTGTTAATTTCCGCGTGACTTAAGTTACGTAAGTGTAAAAAAATAAAAATTTAAGTTAAGTTAATTTTACACTTGCATTAGTTAACTAGCGCAGAGGTATTTTTGACATGGCTGCAGAACGCGAGTGTTTTATGCAGAGGAAGAGCAATATTCAAATAATAAATGTCGCATTGATATTGTAAAAAAGACAAATAATTTGAGACACAAAAATTTAGAAAATAGGACACCAATTATGAGATAGAGGGAGTATTTATACACTCATTTATAAAAGCTCTCCATAGATTAGAATAGCTCTCCAATTAAGAGATGTTGAGCATACACAACCGTTATTAGCATTCATGACTCTAACCCAATGTTTTAAGCTTGAAATTACTGAATCTTAACGCTTCATATTTGGGACCACAAAATTTCCCCCAGAAACTAAATGCACCTTCCTGAAACTTGCTGAGGATCCCCAAATGAAATCTCTAGATATTTTTTTCAGCTTCCAGGAAAACAAAAACAAGAGTGGAAGAGAACTGGACAACATAACCTGAAAATATTGATCAAAGAAGCTTGGGCCACAAAACTCTACTTGCAAAAGATAAAGTATTGGCTTTCCAACCATTGAAGTGTTTTCCACGTTTTGTTCAAGAGGAAAGAAAATAAAATTTTAGAAATTTATTGTGAAGCATAGGAGCTCCAAAATAGACTCTCAGGACACCAGGGAATTGGAATTGGCTCCGAGAAAGATCCTGATGATCTGGAATATTCTTGGAGAAAAACACAGAGTTCTGCACATTAACTTTTAACCTCATCAAATTCTTAGAGAATATCTCTAATACAATCAAATCATCAACAAAGCACATATGCAGATAATTTAGGACTATTCCCTGCCAAAACTTTAGGGACTCCAATTGCCAAAAAGGTACAACATCCTTAATCATATGGTCTCAAGTCTCTTCAAACAAAGCACAAAAAGGTAAGAAGATATTGGATCACCTTGCCTTAAACCCTAGAAAAATTAAAGGCCTAGATCATTAATCCATCCCAACTTATCCTTATATGAATTTGTAAACAAACACTTGTTGGCTGATAGAGACGGATCTCTTTTCAAAGAATTTACCATCACAAACGTTTCCCTGAGAAAGTATCTACAAACACATTCTCTTCACTTACGTAACTAGAATGTTTCCATCAAGTTAACATCGTTGGATTTGATACTATCGTAGTCATCGTGGCATAAGAGGAGAATCTATGAGACAACTTATCAGACCCTAGGTTTGTAATTCATATGCAAAATTTATAGCAAAATATTAAATCAACATTATTGTGACATTAGAGTTTACAGAGCAAAAAAGGTTACCAATCATGGGTTTCGAAGATAAGTAATGGGAAATCTTTACATGATGTAAGAAATACATGATATGCTTAATGATCATCCGGTCCCTTAGCTTATTTTATTTTTTCATTTTGATCCCTTAACTATTAAACGTTACTTCATGTGTTATATCACTGAATCAATTAAACCAATCAAACAAAGTGTTCCACAAGCTAGAATATTTACTACCTTGAATCAACACACAGAAGAAAAAGAAGTATCATCAAATCTAGAGAGAAGAAAGGAGGAGCATTATTACTACCACACACCACCCACATCACCATCAAAGAACTCCTTTGAATTAGTTTGTCCACCATTAAAAAACGTCAACGCCTTGCAGTAACAACTAGAAGAACGTCTACTCAATCTCAAAAAAGGAAATTCTTTCAAGTACCTGACGATCTAACTTCTATCTTTCTCCTGCGCGATAAACCATCACACCAACTCAATTCTTATTTATTTTTTTCAGATATGAGTTTTCTTGCTTTGGTTTTCTGGGTTTGAATCTAGGTGTATGGGATAATGTTGTGAAATTGAAGGAATTGTTTGATATATATATAGACACACAATTGAGAGGGAATTTTATAAATTTGATTGAGTTAGATGATATAGGTGATGTTAATTTCTAAATTTAAGGGTTTAATCATGTAGTCTTTGTTGAAGTTAAAATTATGAATTTTTGTAAAAATAAAATAAAATAGTTTTTTTATGAAGATGAAGAATGATGAAGGTTATATGAAGATGATAACGAGGGAAGATGATAAGTCAAATAAATTAGGTATTGATGACACAGCGTTAGATCTGATGGACATCCTTTTTCCAACAATCTTTTTTTTGAGGGGCTTAAAATTAACGAAATATGACCAAATTGACTGACATAACACAGATAAAGAACCAATTTAAGACATTTAATAGTTAACAGACCTAAAAAAAAAAAAAGGTTAAATGACAGGATCAATTAGCTCGATATAATATTTGGATTAAATCACGAGAGGAAAATGTTACTCAAAATAAAATCTTATATAACAGATGTTAAACTCTAAAGTCCGTATGAGACATCAAACTGCTTTTAACACAAATGACCTGAAACAGCCAAACCGGGAACTACCTATAGGAAGAAAAAAAACACCTAAAATATTCTCAACATGACACTATACTCGGTGCCTCGAAAGGCAAATTTTGATTTCTAGCATTTTCATACAGGAATATTTTGTACCAATGTACATAAAATATATAAGGAAGAAAAAGAAACATCGAAGGATAAATTGTGAAGCCACCAAAACACCACTAGTATGAAATGTGTAAAAAATGTGGGACTTTGTCCGTCAAATGAATGACCACTGACACTGACAATTTCGCCTCATAAATCACGAGGAAAATTAGTGATTTGTCCTTCTTCCAATGTATCCTTTCCATTTATCTTGTATGCTATCCTTATACGCATGACAAGAGATTTCTGTAAAAGAATAGGTGCTTACCGTCAGCCTGACAAGTCTGCTTTAAGAAGCGCTTGAACACAAAATCATAAGGCACATGATAGAGCACAAATATTTTGTAAGCGACAAGGAAAATTTACCTTTCCATGTTGGCTGTTAGTAACTTTCAAATTTTGCGTGATTGACCCTTTTCCATTAGCAGGGAGAGTATTGCCGCTTGCTGGATCCAAGAGCAACTGAAGAAACTGAAAATTGAAATACCAACATACATGATGATTATAACAAGTAAAACTGGCCAAGATTTTCAAAATGTACATATGTAGCATCCAAATCTCAACAAGTAAATACACTAATGCAAAGGAAATGATTCAAATAGTGACAGGTGCAGACACTTGTTTTGCTAGAACTCTTTGTTTTATGAGAAGTAGCAATTGGTTTGTGTTGTGAAGTTTATACAATACATATAAAGCAAAGGAATGGGAAGATATTTTCAATAGCAATTGGAAATCATGGAACTTAAGATTATAAATATCATGATACTATTGAAAGCAGTAGATCAGAATTATATGTTAAAATCTCCTATGGTGATGATCTTGACAGTACATGTAGAAGGCACAACAGCACACAGACGGGCATACCTTTGGAACTGCTGCCTGGAAAACAAAATCTGTATATGCATTAGAGGACAAATTCATAAAGGTGGCTTGGATATCGGTTGTTTGTGGGCTTCCTGGCAGTTTTGAGAGATTGAATGTCAACCTCAAGGAGCTGCTCTCGAATGCAGTTATAGACGGATAAACCGGTCCATTGTTTTCTATTCAAGACAAGAAAAATGGGTAATTAGACTTGATATTAATCAATGTTATTTTGCATTTGCTAAACAAAGCTTACCAGTTGCTGATGGGCCAGAGGCAAAACCATCCAATAAATCTGTCATAGAAGCAGCTCCAGCATTTAAAGATGCTCGTGAAGAAAGTGAAACTGATGAGAGATCATCCAATGATGAAATTGGTTCCCTTTCACTTGTACTGGGGGATAACATATCAATTATAGATGAGTTGCTTTGCGCAGGAGGTGATTCAATAGGTGCAGAAGGCGATCCAATCGACAAAAGATCCAGAAGAACATCTGTGCCGTTTTTTGAAGTTTGAATAGCACCTAAATATCATAAATAGTAATGTTAGACTGACCGTAACTATGATTGAATGTATCTTCATCGATAAACTTCCGCCTTCAGAAAAACAAAGATGCATGCGTCTATGTTTATGTCTCGTAATTTCCCTTTATTGAAGAAAGAACTATTGTGTTTTTCAAGTTGCACTTCATAAATTACTTCTAATCTCAATGTAACCAAACCCACAAAACACAGTAAATTTCATCAAAATATATCTAAAACCGATAGAAGAAACCCTATATCTTCTACAAGCATTAATAACAATAATTGCATTCTAAAATTTACCAAATCTACAACCATTAATTCCTTTTGATTTTTGTAAAGAAGTAGCAGTACTTTGTCTTTGATGTTCTTTAATACCTTTGGCTGGAATTCCCTGGAAGGAATGCTAGAATTTTCAAGGGAACTTCTTCATTTTTGGATAACATTTGGGATAGTTTTATGTTTCTCCAAATTTTACTTCTCTGTGGTGCTCTGCCTATGGTCTCTATAGAGAAGTTTCCTTAATAGACATGCAAAGAGATTGGCATGCCCTGTTACAAGATTCAATCATTCAGGTTCTACCCCCTCATATATTTTGTAATTTCTTTGGAGGATGGTTTGTCCTTTTTCTTTGTATTCTTCTGCTCCTCCATAAAATTTCGTTTTACCCCCTCATAAAAAACTGTCGATTGTATATTGATTTAACCATTGACCAAGTGGTTCAAAATATAAATAAAGCTACTTGCCTATTTGTGAAATGAACTACAATGTAAATTCTTGGATAAAGATATTTACTTATACATGCATTATTATTATTAAAATTTTTTAAGATAAACTGCAAACACTAACCAGACTGTTGTGACACAGCTGACTGATCAACACCAAGAAGATCCTGAAGAAAATCACCACCAAAAGAGCTCGGTGCAGGGGTATCATCTGCACTTAGATCAAGCAAATCTAGAAGAGGAGCCACAGATTTGACAACTCCATTCGGAAGACTAACTGAAGGTCCTGTTGGAGTTGAAGCTGCATCATGCAAAGACCCAGCCCTCCTAGCATTGAAAGTTGCCTCATCCAAAACTGGCATCCTTTCTACAAGTGTAGAACTGCACGTCGGTGAAACATTTCTGATTATGGGATTCCTCTTAAAACATGGCGGTAGAAATCCAAGTTCTCGACATATTAAAGTAATCAATTTGATTAGCCTCACCTAATATTTTGATGCTTTGCAATAATGGAATTGAATTCTATAGATCTTTGCTGCAATTCTAGTACTAGGTTCCCTTTGTACTGAACAATTATTTCTCTGATTCTCCTATACTTATAGAACAAACAAGAGATTAAAATTTTCAATGTACAAATAAAAGAGGATATAGATTATTATAAAGTATTTAAATTATAAAAGGACTGAAAAACATGATTGAAAAAGAGCCATTATTTGTTATAGAGATGAGTACACGTGCATGGGATCAATCAGGTTATATTTCAAACAATTTTAAGCCAGATCATCAGGCCTTATACTTAAATATTACATTACTAGAAAGCAAATGCAGTAAAGGTGAAATATATTCATTTTAAGGTATAATGTACAGATAGGTATTAACAAACATTTGAAAGCATATCATACTCTGTACAAGAAGGAAACCGTGAAGAGAGCTTCAATAAGGCAACCAAAGCCATTTCTTTTGTGGTAAGATCTGACGCATGGCGTTTTAAAGCATGCTCAACAACATCCACAGCATCTGATTCGGTGACCTGCTCATATCAAATAGATGAAGAATAAAAAGGCAATTATGGAAGACAAAGTAAAGAAAAACAAAAAAAAAAAACATTATGCAAGATTATTGATTGTATATTTCCCTATGTGCTACTATAAAAATAGTCAACAGTCCAACCATTGTTAAGGTGACCTAATGACCTACATCTCGTTTATAAAGAAAGGAAAATACAAAGGAATTAGGCATTGGCTCATTATTCCTACAAAATTGAATTAAGCAATGAGAATTTAAAAGAAAGGCGGCGACAAGCCAGGATCTAAATTTTATGGTTTTAGTGCCATCATGCCCAGAATTCTGCAAATTAGAAAAACAAATGCTAAGCATAACAATAACATGCAAAAAAATTAAAAAATCTTTCTCATTGCCATCCTAACATTATATAGGATGTCAACAAAAGAAACAGGAAAAGAACCTGATAATTTATTTCAACAGTGATCAAGTGGTACTGAGACTGATGGATTTTATTTGCTATGACATCAATATTGCAACGTTACACTTCTTATTATACAGAACTACATATACATCATGTATCATCATCTAAACAGGAGCTATACAAGAACCCTAATCAGGAAGGGTACTGCTAGAACATTTTTTTTTTAAAAAAAAACTATTAGAACTATATCATCATTTATCCATGTCATGAATATTCAAAAAAAATTACGTTTAGGGTAGCATCTATTGTGAAAAAATAGTAGAATCTTAGGTGGACCAGTAGGAGCCACAGTTAAAAAGGTAAATCAGATGGAGGGTAGCCCTGTAGTTAACTGGAAGAGCTAAGAAAAATTATATGTCAAAGTCAACTAGAAAATATGATATTTAAATGGTCTGTCATTAGGCTTGGTTACAATAGCCAATAGGATATTATGATGTTCTTTGATCCTTGAGCCAATCTCACCTCAAGAGAAAAGGCTTTTGTTGTTATTTAAAAAACAGTTGGAGCATATTTTGTGCGAAGCTAGCAGTACCAATATGAGTATCAACTTATTAAATTATTACTTGAGATCAAGTGACTATATCATTTTCATGGAACCGGAGCAACATTAGAAACATCACGGATAAAATGCCAACAATCTATTCACTTACTGTTATTGGATCTTCTATGTCAAGCATTTCAACATTATTGATTAATAAGTCGCCATACTCTCCAAGGCACCACATTGCAACACGAACAAAAGTTTCCTGATGGAAATATTCATCAATGTTATTGCATAAATGGCAGCAGGAGAAAACCAACAGCATTAATATATTTTGTTAACAAGCACCTGTTCTGTTGACGTCTGAAATGCCTTGTATAATGCTCTTACAGTATATCCATGAAGCTTGGAAGCGTTGCTTATGACAACAATTAAGGCATGCCATACTTCATCTTTTAGGAAATTTCCGGCCTACTAGCATAGTATAGAGATCAATACTCGCACTTAATTTCTATATTAATAGAAGGGCTCAATATGGACATTACAAGCATCAACTTAGTGATACAAATATACAATACAACCCTAAATTTATCTAGGGATGATTTGTGATCACAGCATAGAAGCTGCAATGCAGCTTGGTACTTATTATAGGATAGAGACATAAAACATGAATTGAAATAAAGTGTTATACATGGGCTATCGGAAAAATGTAATAAGTTGACATGGAAATCGATTTTAATGGGATGTAGCATGCCAGTTGTAGAGATGAGAAACAATTAACTACTTATCATACACGAAAATACATCACTGACTAATACCTATAAACTAACACCGAACGGGTTTTTCATCTTGGAGATTTTAGTTCACTACAAAAGCTTGTTTCTTAGATTCATACCTTGGACAGAACCTTAACCATCTGATCAATGTACCAGATCTTCTCAAGGGAAAACCTGAAGTGCAAATAATTGAATGTTAATTAACCAAAACATATTGTAGGTCAACTGATGAAAAATCCTCTCTAGTTTAAACTGATAAAGAGGAACATGCTCATGCGAAATGGGCAAAATTGCTTCTATTTTATTTACCAGAGAAAAGAAACAGGGTGAAGAAAGCACAGAAATATACAGAATGCATAGATTCCGGGAGCAAATACAAACAAGATGTTTGCTATTGTTAACCCAAAAATAAATGAAAAATCATTCGTAAAGTTTTTAAGAATTAATCATCAACAAAAGGGAAAAAATTTAAACAAATCAATCCATCTTTTATTAACGGAAAGTCATGAATGGCCCAAGAAACCTTTTAATACAGAAAAAAAAAATACATTTTCATTCTAACTATAATATTAAACAGTCAACTCTAGGTTTGTTTCCCCCCCACCAAAAAATATTAAAAAGAATATGAATGATAAAAAATGTCCTATGTGCACTGAAAAAGGAATGCTTTTGAGAACATCCTAGACTCACTTTGAAACTATTGAGCAAATTTTGGTAGTAAGGTCCTCCCTGAAATCTTGATCACTGACTTCAAGGTAATCTACTAGCTCTTTTGTTAAAGGCTTCACATTGGTTTCATTCACCAGAACATAAATAAGTTCAAGGGCTCTTTTCCGAATTGAAGCATCAGAATCCTAAACAAGAAGTCAAGTCACTAACTTTTCGAGGTGTTAAAGAAAACTCAGCTTCATCATCAAATAATAAAACAAGAAAGGGTGATGAATTAATACTTTTACACATTCCAGAATCGTTGCACGATGTCTCTGCACTGCCTGAGTGTCAGCACTCACAGCCTTCATCAGCATGTTCAGTGCCACATATCTGAAGGGAGAAGTTGAAAAATTTCATTTGAATAATGAAGTGCATAAACCACAAATAAAAACATTAAAATTTAAAAAGAAAACAAAAAAGACTGATTGAGTACAGGTCGTGGCGAACACGATATAGGAACTAGTCTGTAAGTTTTAGAAAGTACTGATTGTAAAATATATTGCAATATGTCAAGCTATTGTGAATGATTATCAACAGTATTCATGCCATATATCCCAGAAGAGAAAGTGTAGAAATACAAGCCTTCATGATTATTAAACTAATTCATTATGTATAAATGACCAAAGAAGGAGAAAATGATTTCAAATGATTCATTTTATAGGTTTGGACCCAAAATTAGAAGTCCTTGTGACTGAAGTTAAAGAGAAAACTGTTGTTAAGGGTATAAGTAGCTTCTGCATCAACCCACTTGGGTTGGCCTGGTGGTGTTGGCTTGGGACCTTGGATTGTGCTCCTCCTTAAGGTCGCATGTTCGATTCTCCCTAGTGTAAATTTGGGTGGGCTAGTTTAGCTTCAAAAAAAAAAAAAAAGGTAGCTTCTGCATCTCCATTAAGAAGTGATGTTTGTTTGTTAAGTAATATAAAATGCTTTTTGACAAATAACCCTTTAAAAATTGCACTTAGACAAAATTTATTCCTTAGTCCTGCCTTCACCCAAATGTTTTCCTATTTCGTAATCAGACATCTTATATATGTCTCTGCTTGCAAGCAGCCAGAAGCAAGTTAGATATTTCTCAAGACAAGCTAAATGTGAATTTGCTTCTGTCAAGCATGATTTTCACAAAGAAATTTATACGATAACTCAAACTTCAGAGTAGAGCGCCAAGCAAATTTCGCACCTGTATCGGATAATTAATTAAGCTTCAGATCTGCTATTTGTCATAATCATGCATAAGTCATGAGTCTTTAAATTCCCAACAACTCTTCCTCTTTTTTTATTTCTTTATTTTCAAAATATAGCTGACCTATGAAAAGCAAAACTGGTAAGGCAACAATTCACTCAATCAGATGATCAACTGTTCAGTCTCCTATGGATTGTCTTGGGAAGCTTTCAATGATAGTAAATGTGCAATTTTCAAAAGAAAAAAATGCTGATAAATCTTACTGGACTCTCAATGACATTAATAGATTCTATAAAGTATAGGAAGGAACCTACATCCCTTTTTTTATTAATAAAAATTAGGGAGAGGGGAAATTATTATTAAAGCAGCATTAATAGCCACTATATAACCGTCACTGAGGGGATTTGTACTCCGTCCCTGGAGGTTACAAGGCCAAACTCTTATCACTGAGCTAGAACCTCATGGCTTAAAGTGAAGACTAAGAGCTTTGATTCTAATTTTAACCTTTGATGGACTGATCCGCTGGGGTATTCTGGGGTATTCTGATTTTGGTCTTCAGAGGTTTTTGTTTTTTACCCTTTTGGTAGCTCTTGTTTTCCTAGTTTTTGGTTGTGTTGATGTACCTTTCTAGAACTTTGATGTATCTTCGTTGACAGCTATTTTGTGCATTTCTTGTTCCAGGATAGTGTTTTGTAATATTATGCGGTTTCTTTGGCTGTTTCGAAAAAAATAAATAGTCCAGATGTTTTATTTCCTGAAAAATACCTGGTATTGTTATCCCGATTTGACAAAAATCTTCCTAGGATATTGATTGCAAGCACACGTAATCCACCGTTATCTTCAATGCTCATTATTGTTTGAACACACTCATACAAAATGGCATTCCCGGCAACTTTGTTTGACTCGGTCTTCGTAGCCACCTAAAATATGGGTAAGTTGAAAAAATTTAACCATAAATTTAATAAAGAAAATTCAGTAAATAATTGTAAGGATTTGATAAAGAAAAATCAGAACTAAACAAATGCAGCAACAACTAATGAACTTAATTTGATTATTTCATCAAGTGGTTTGTGCGTGAAAATATTGAAGAGTTTAATGGTGCCCAAATTATGGATGCATAACTACAGCAGAACATTTAATTGGTCTAGGCCCCAAACATTTGAGCAAGCATTGACTCTCCAAGAGGCCATATATTCCCTCCCCCTTCTAACCCTCCCTGACATAAATAATTGATTAGTCTAATACTCTAATACAAACCTCAATTATCAGTGTAGTATACATAGAAAATAGAAAAACAGGCAAACAAACTATCACAGTAACATGCTTAAATATAAATTGTAGCTACCCATTCTCACTTTTAAGAAAACAGAAGGTTTGTTTGGCATGTGTTATTTTCTTTTCTATATTTGCATCCATATGTTTCTAAAAGAAACAATATTAGAAATAACAAATTTGATTAAAACCCTTTTTTCCTATATATTCCTGGTAGAGGCATCATTTCTTTCCATATAACTACAAAAAAAAAAAAAATCTTCTCTTAATGAAAAAACATTTATACTCTGGCTATAAAACTATAAAAACAAATTAACTTTAACAGGAAAAATGCTTTACTGATTTAATAACAGCGCAGCCAAAAAGGATATACGAGAAAGACTAAAGAAATAGCAAACCAAAATGAAATTAAAAAATAAAGAATAAAATCAGATGTTTAATGATCCATTTATTCTATATTCCTCAACTTCATCTAAATTGATTGCGAGGCATTGGGCTAAATTATTGAACAAAAATAAACAAAAGAAGTATAACTATGAAAACCAAGGGTGCTAAATAAACTATTAAGAATGTCTTAAAGTTGTGTGATTATTGAAGTTCAAAGATTAACCAATTCCCCACCCCCCAAAAAAGAAAGCTCAAGCCCTTCCTCTGTTTTCACAGTTCAACTGTGTGTTGAACTAGACAAAAATAGATGGTACCAATTGATTGCTGGGCATTTGAGCAAAGACTCGGATGCAATACAATCTTCGTATAGTAATGCTTGACAATATCAAAATGTCATCATATCAATGTAGAAGACGTTAAGAAACATCAGTTGGTATTAACAGTCTGCATCACCTTCGCCCAATGCCCACAACAGTCTTAGCAATTTGATATGGAGAAAAGGGTCTGTAATGCTTGACGATAATAAAACTTATGATATGCACTGACCTGGGCAAGTATGTCGTTCATAGAGTCGCTAGCATCTGCATCACCTTCGCCCAATGCCCGCAACAGTCTTAGCAATTTGATATGGAGAAAAGGGTCTGTAATGCCAGCAATATCATACTCTGGTGAATAAGAACTGTTTGCTAGATCCTTTAGAGTTCTCACCAGACCTTCTGTGCATTTCTACAATAATTGTTAAGTTTTTATTACACAAGCTGACCACAATCAAATCCACTTGCAGATATGTTTTATATGCCTTTACAAAAGAGTATACTCTGTTCCTTTTTACTCGCTTCAGTAGCTAAAAATTGTTTCTATTTGTTTGTCATTTTCAAAGTTCAATACAATGATATTTTTTTTAGTCCATAATATCCTTAATAATTTATTGGAGAGATATATATAGGGAAAATAAGATAATAAATACTTAATGGTATTATAGGAAAAAACAAAATAATATCATCAAAAGTAACAACACTAGTTGGCTTCATTGGTATGTGTAAATTACCTTAAAACGACAACTAAAAATGAATGGAGGGAGTAATATTTTTATGAAGTATACTTGCTTGCAAAGACTAACAAGCGGTGCCATGATGTAGAAAATTGCAAGTTAATCATACTGATTTTGTAATGCAGAGTCTATAGTAGACAAAATTACTTCAGTTCATATCATGAGTTCACGCTACAGAATATACTATGTCAGAGACAAAATAATTACACGAAAGGTATGAAATTACCTTTCTAATATGTTCAAGAGCTTCTGAGCTAATTTTACACAGCTCTGTACAAAGCTGAACCCCAGTGATCAAAACTCCATGATGCTTCTCTCTTAGTAAGCCAGTAGCAGGATTTACAAAATTTTCTGCCAAGTCTGGGACTTTCTTTACGATTCTTATAGAGCATAAAGCTGCCTGTATAAAAGTGAGTATAGTCAACTTACTGTAATGAAAATCTATAAATTCGGCATATTTGTAGGTTGTATGTAGGCAAGTTGTCCAAGAACAACAAGTATGTCTCATATTGTTTCTTTATTGGTACGAAATCCATACAACAAAAGATCTTAGTCCACTAATTAAATACCATCAAAGGAAAATGATGAATGGTGTGAAGCCTGTGCAACGAAATTCCACGAATGTGCTAAACTACTTGCCATTTTTTTCTCTTGGTATTACACCGCCTATTACTTTTTCATTTTTGGTTTTCATGGATTTACTTGGAAACTCAAGGATTTCATATTGAGGAAATATATACTTTTACTTATGATATATAAAAAAAAATAGGATACACTCTTTTGAGCTCCATTAAAATATAATCAATCCAAGACAATAGGAATAATATTGGAAACTATAAAAAATTATTTGGACCTTATATGTAACATTTATTTTGTTCTTTCAATTTTAACCTTCATTTAACTATTTTTACCATTTTGTCTCCGCGAGCATAGCTCAATTGTAGGGATATTGCATGTAATATGCAAAGGCTGAAATTCGAACCTCGGATTCTCTAATTATTTATCTCATGGGATGAATATCTAGCCACTAAACTACTTAACAAAAAATTTATTTTTTTACCATTTTATTATTTATTTTTCTCAACTCAAATGGAAAAACGGACAATTACACTAGTGTATATAGTTTTTTTTTTTGACAAAACACTAGTGTATATAGTTGGAATTCCTCTAAAAAAAAGAAAAAGTAAATGATACATGAATTAAACCTGTACAGTTAAGCATGTGTTGTACTTTTTATTTAATTTAATACTATTGTATTTTTCCAATAAAAAAAGGAGCAGACAATGTATACACAGAAGCGGTTTTGCTAAGTTCGTCAAATTTCGTCGGTTTACTTTCATACCATATAGCAATTTTGTAAATAATAATCCATTCTCTTGCAGAATAAAAGCAGAGAAATTTCAAAACTAAACTACTTTAAGTGAAGAGAAAGTTGTTGTCATGATGTGTAGGAAGCATTGTGAAGTCATAAAATATAAGTATCCATGGCCTGTTTTCCTCACCTGAGCATTCATCAATATATAACTCCAGATATCCAATATATACATCCAGTTCAAATGTTCCTAAAGTGGTAATAATCTTATGAAAGGGAGCAAGATAAAAAGTCACCTTTTTCCGAATATTTGGATCCCGAAATTGCAGCAACCTCTCAACCTCTGGTGCAAGGTCACGAGCCATTTCTGCTGAACAAATGTTCCCTAAAGCACAAAGAGCAAGTCCCACTATATACTGATTTGTATGATTGAGATCTCTGGGATTTAATTAAGGCTTCCATAATCCACCTTTGATATTGCTGGTCAGAGTATTTATTTGTAAAATGGAATATAAAAAAATGAGGAATAAAAAGAAATGAAATATTGACTTGAAAATGGATACTGTTTCAAAGAATTGGTGACCAGCATTAGAACTTCTTGTCTTTCATCAACAAGCAACATAAGGCCAAGGTAACCTATTCTCTTCTCTGGAAATCCAGGAGATGATATCAACTTGAGGCATTCCATTTGACCAAAATGTGTGGGGTAGCCAAGCATGTGGATGAACATTAGCTTGGACATATTCCGGTGCCTGTAGTGTTGGTCATTTTCATCAATTGAAGCACGAATAGCAGCACATTCTTTTCTTACAACAGTACGTTCCTCTGCCGCAGTTTTGCAAGCACGTATGGCCCGAATCATGTCCCTAAAAGAGGGGATATGAACAAGATGGTTAAAAGATACTAACAACAATTAAACTATTATGCACAAACTATACAACAAACATTAATCATCTTTGCAACGGAAAAAAAAAGGAATACATTGCATTTGATTTTGATTTTGATTTTGCACATAAAAAGTACTACGAAATTTTCAATTACAATGACAAGATATGTAGAAAGGAAAATAGAGTTTGATACGGTGACAGTATCCGATGACGATAATTTCAATTTCAACTTCCATGTATCATGTTATACTAGAAAGAGAAAAGTTACCCCAAAAGGGTTGGAGAAGAGAATCTCATCCTCGGTACAGATAAATAGAAAATCAGTACAACAGGACTTCCGAATCTCTATATAGTATATACCATCAAGGATAACCCAATGAAGCATATCATAAGCAGAACACCATAAGGAAGTCAATGATAAAACCCCAATCTAAGAACACTGTAGAGGCATAGCCTATTGGTTATTGTTTTGCAATTGCAAAGGGCCTAGGACAGCACATTGGCACAACACAGGGCCCAAAAACTTGTTCTGCACCCAAACCTTGTAAAGCCGGTAAGAGGAACCTACTCCAAATTGTTGCCCCATATTTCTAGTTATTCTCCCTATAAAATTTGGCGTATGCATGCACCTATTGACAATATTCTGAGCAATGAGTTATTGACTCCAATGCCATCCAAATCGTGTTCATCTGATTGGCTATGACATATCAAAGGCACCCAACTAAAACCTTATTCTTTACTAGGAATTCTGAACCTCATGGTGTCACTGCTTCAATTTTTCTTCCCATCATTTTATAAGATTCCCAAACATTAACAAGTTCTCTTCAATCCTAACACAACCTAAGTTTTCTAAAGTAGCAATAAATTCCCTCTCAAGTAACAACTCGCATTGCATCAATAACAACATCAACGTGACGTGATTTGAGTATGATCAAAATGACGTGATCCATAAACATACACGTGGAGGCAAAATTCTATGTAGAAATTCTAAAAATGTATCCATGTACGACACTGACACATGTGGATACATTCGGTCGCTTTTAATTTCTAAAACTATTTGCAATGTATATGTGTCAGTGTCGTGTCTAGTGTCTGTGTCAATGCTTCACAGACAAAAATACATTCTCACTTATTCAATTTTCAACAAGAAGCTAAACTCTTGTGAACAACTAAAAATGCCACATGCAACAATTTTAAAGTAACAATCATACAGGATCTGTAAATTGGCAATGTCTTATGTATAAATATGAATACTAATATAATAATAATAATAATAACAATAATGCCACAAAAATTACAAATTAATTAGCTTAATTTTTCGCTAATTGCATTGGTACTAAACAATTTCACAAATTTTTGAGCTAACTCTCAGTAAACAATGATTCTTGTTTTGATTACTAACCTCAAACGCGTGGATGAAGAGAACGGATTCATGGTTAGAAGTAGAAAATGGATCCAATTGAATTGAATTGGTGAGATCCGAATCGGTCACGAAGATTTGGATCTGAGAGTGTTTATGAATTTCTTTTCTCTTTGTTTTTGCTGTTTCTTCCACTTGCAAGCATTGTTCATAGAACGTTCATCGATTTGGTTTTGTTACTGTTTTTGTATCAATTTTCTAAAATTAAATGAAATGTTGAAGAAAAATCAAATGTTTTATTTTTTGTGACATTAATATTGTATTCCCACATGTTTACCCTTCTCTCTCCTAACAAATCCAACTCATCAACTAATAAAGAATGTTGACATGGACTCCATTCAACTAGAAAGTTTCCTTTCAAGATTTATAGCTTTTTTTTCTTTTTCATAATTGATTTACATCTTATCTTATTTATAAAAGAATGATGCTAGAAACAAACAATTTATCACATTCTTTCTAACATTTTTTTTATTGGTTGAGATGGATATGGATCTTACCACTTTGTGTATGATTTTTTTTCAAAGTAGCATGGTAATATGTACACCCTCCGGTCTTATATATAAGCAAAAAAAACAGTTTTCACGGTGATTAAGAAATGCAGTTAAGTGTGTTGATTTTCTAAATTTTGTGTAAAACATAAGTTAAATTGACTATATTGCCCTTTTCTTAAAATTAATGCACCAACATGATTGTACAACTGCATTAGAGAAATTTAATATTATACACCTTCTGGTTTCCCATCTCACGTGAAAACATGCAAGGCATTGGAAACATCAATTCAATTATACGCAAGGCATTTCAGCTTCTTAACACCTCATGAAATTCAATTATATGCAAGGCATTTCAGCTTCTTAAAATTTTGGTGTGCCGCCAAAATTTTCATTTGAATGAATGACATGCAATTTTCATTCCATGTCAAATTTCAAAAGTTTTTTTGGGATGATTCATTTTCCTTATCATGTTCCTATAAATAGGCTATGAACATTTACACTATCACCATCTATGAGTGTTCTTCAATATGGCTTTTGATATTGACTTGAACGAACCTTATAATGATGCCGACGGAGTCGCCGATGGGTCGCCGGTAAATGAAAACAGAGCTGTGTTACCCATCGACTTAAATGTGCAGCCTTACGATGAAGATTACATTTTCGACTTGAATGTTGTCCCGTCACTTGAAGATGATTGTGTAAATGATGCTGAAAATGTCACTGGTGGAAATGAAGCTGATAATATATTTAGAGGTAAATTAGTTAATTTCATTGAAGTTGAGGAATCTATAATGTAGTATAATCAAATGAGTTTTCTTTTTCTTACTTTATTTTTTATAAACTTTTTGTTTCAGGGACCCAAGATGATACAAATGGTGAAGATGAAGACATGGGTGACTTATTTAGTGAAGAAGATGAAGATATGGGTTATACATTAAATGAAGGTGAGACAATTAATTCAAACTATTACACACCATTGTTTGAGATATTATCATTGCTTGCTGTATTAAAGAAGATTAAAATAAACTAGTTTAGTATTAAAATTAAAACATTGTTTTCTTCTTACGTTTCTGTATTTTTTCTTCTTGTATTTAATAACATTAAGAACTTCTTTTTTTAATCATGCAGAGGCAATTATCGTTGAGGAAATTGAACAATCTAATAACAAACGTTCTTTTCTCGACAACAATCAACGGAAGCTTGTTTCTCATTTATTGCTAAATTCAAGTTATAATGGAAAATTTTGTCGTGGGATTGTCAGAACATTGGCATCTTATTTTTCAGTCTCTCAAGATGTCATTTATCGGATTTGGAGGCAAGTAAAAGAAACGGGTGATCCGTGTCATAAGAAATCAAAAAATTGTGGTCGAAAAAGGATCCAAATAGATTTCGACAAAATGCGCAATGCTTCATTAGCTAAGCGTAGCACTCTTCGATCTTTACAAACTGTCTTGGGGCTTAAAACCAAGACAACTTTGCTGAAGTACATAAAAGAAGGAGTCTTACGCCGACATTCAAATGTGCTCAAACCATATTTGAATGATAATAATTTGAAAGCTCGTATTGAATTCTGCTTGGATATGCTTGAGGAGAGTAGCATACCACATGATCCAATGTTTAAGCCTATGTATAATATTGTTCACATTGATGAAAAATGGTTCTATATAACGAAAAAGTCATCAAACTATTACCTTCTTGCAGATGAGGATGAGCCACATCGTATGTGTAGGAACAAAAATTACATCGGTAAGGTCATGTTTTTAGTTGTTGTGGCTAGGCCAAGATTTGATGGTGATGGTAATGAGACCTTCTCAGGAAAAATTGGTTGCTTTCCAATAGTTCACAAGGTACCAGCACAAAGGTCTAGCATCAATAGACCTGCCGGGACACTTGAAACAAAACCAATCACTTCTATAAATAGAGAAGTCACTCGAAAGATGTATATCGACGAAGTTTTACCGGCAATCAAAGAAAAATGGCCACGAGAATATGCACATGAAACGATTTACATTCAACAAGATAATGCACCTTGTCATGTGCCTCTAGATGATGAAGAGTTTTGTAGAGCGGCTTGCGATGGGGGATTCGACATTCGTTTGACTTTTCAACCTCCTAATTCTCCCGATTTAAACGTATTGGATTTAGGCTTTTTTTTCTGCCATTCAATCTTTGCAGCAACAGGAAGTAACTAATTCGGTTGATGCACTTATTGAAGCTATGGAAAAATCTTTTGATGCTTTTTCCGCCCAAAGTTCGAACAACATTTTTCTCACACTTCAATCTTGTATGATTGAGATAATGAAGGCGAAAGGATCCAACAACTACAAAATTCCTCACATGGAGAAAGAGATGTTGCTTAGGAGAGGCATGTTACCCACACAACTAAAATGTGACCCGGAATTATTTCAAGAAACTGTTGACTACTTGTATAATGTTGAGGAAATGTGAGGGCAGAAACTTAAACTCTTAAGTACTTGTATTTCATGATTTCTTTTGGTGTACTTGTATAATGTTGAGGAAACTTTTTTATTTCAAGAAATTTTTCAGTATTTTTAGTGTGCCTACTGAATAATTATTGTTTCTTCATTTACATAAAGATAAAATAACATGGCATCTTTAGAGGGAAGATAATTTGTTTAAGGCTACACGTAATACCACTAACATAAGAAAATCCACTTTTTTATGTTCCATGTTAGATTCACAATTCATTTCAATTATCTTGCCACACGTAGTGCAATGCATGCAAACAAATGAACGCAGACGTGAAAGTTGAGGAATTATAAGTAAAAGAAAGAAAATAAAATACTATAATCGGGACAAATATACACCAGTATCCAAAAATAACAGGTGTAACTCATTTCAGTATCCAAAAACTCATTCCAGTAGTTTCATTATGAAAGAAGGATTAACCAAAGATATCAGGTTACAAAAAAAAACTCATTCCAGTATCCAAAAACACTTTCTATGCCACAACTAGTTCAATGAATCTATGTATATTTTCAGCACATCTTCAATCCCTTTCCTCAACTCTTCATTCTTCAACTCCTCAATCTCAAGTCCATTCTCCAACTCTTCATCCTCCAACTCCTCAATCTCAAGACCATTCTCCAACTCTTCATCCTTCAACTCCTCAATCTCAAATCCATTCTCCAACTCTTCATCCTTCAACTCCTCAATCTCATCTCCAGAGTCCATTGTTTCTACTGGAACTTCATTCAGATCAAAGTTTTCCATGTTTAAGTTCAGAAAAGCTCTCTCACATTGTTGGACGAATTTTTGACGCAGATTTTTCACTCTTCCAGATTGCATTACCTCTGGAACTTCACCACAAACACTCATAGAAGACCCATCTTCATTAGGGGCTTTGTTCACTCAAAATTGTTCTTGTACTGCCCGCCAAATGCTAGATCTTCAAACACCCATGTTTGCTTTGTTGTGACCTCATCATCACTTTTTGACATCACTTCATCTTCAAACAAAGTATCTTGAATTAGGTTGGTATCTCCATCCCCATCAAGTGAGTCTTCAACAACAAGAAGAGAAATATCTTCCAAGTTGCTGTCAATGCCCAAATCAAATTAGGGTACTTCATCAAACCATTTTTGTGGAGATGCCATTTTTTTTTGAGTTGAAAAGAAGAAGATGAATGGGAGATAGAAAACCGTAAAATGAGTTTTTTATAATATTGGGTACACCAAGAGATATGGAAAGTTGTTATGGAGAATTGAAATGAATATATTATGAAAAGTTGTTATGGGAAACATGTGTACGTGTATTCCAAGAGGTGATTGAAAACCACAAAAGACTTTAAAGGGGTATATTAGGAATAACATTGTAAAAGTGGTTAATTTTGCTTATATTTGTGACCAAAGATTGATGTTTTTTTTTGCTTATATATGTGACCGAAGGGTGTATTTCATCTAAGACTATGTACAATGGTTTTTTTTTTTCAACACCCACTTTTTCAATTCCCAACACTCCACATCATTTTCTCTCTCTTAATTCAACATCCATTCAATTTTAACAACTCCAATGGTTTTTTCATTCAACACCCTACCCCACCATATTTTATTTCTTATTCTTATTTAATTTTATATTTTTGTTTTTATAATATTTTTGTTTTTATAATTACATAAAAATACAATTATCGTTTATAATTAAATTAAAAAACGCTTAATTTTTAAAAATTTTTTGTAAAAACAAAATGTATTAAAATAATTTATTTTTATTTTCTTAACTTAAAATGCAATACAACAACAAACTAAACACGCGGCACACAAATTACTTAAAATGCAAAACAATAAACTAAGCACACAACACACAAATAATTTATTTAGTACGATACAAATCATCTTCAATCACGAAACATTCCAAACTTTGTCCATATGTGCTTCACTAGATCTGCTTGCAATTCGTGATGAATATTTGTATCACGCAACTCGGATCTTGTACGCACGTGATTTGCAAAAGCGGGTAACACCTCGGTCGAGTATGGTTGCGGTGTACTAGATCCACTTCCCTCAGATTGCTCAAAATCAATCCAACGTTGAGCATATGTATCTCGTTCATCCTCAACAATCATATTATGTAATATGATGCATGACCTCATGATGATACCCAAATCTTCTATGTCCCACAAGCGAGCTGGTTCACAGATGATTTTAAATCGAGCTTGAAGCACTCCAAATGCACGTTCGATGTCCTTCCGACATCCCTCCTGAACTTGTGCGAATAACTTATCGGGTTCACTTTGAGGAAGTCTAATCTATTTGACGAAAGTTGGATAAGAAGGGTAGATATCATCTGCTAGATAGTATGCCATATTATAGGGATGTTGGTCCACAATGAAATTAACCCTTGGAGCTCTTCCCTGTTCCACATCATCAAACACTGGTGACCGGTCTAGAACGTTTATATCGTTCAACGTTCCCGGACATCCAAAAAAGGCATGTCAGATCCATAGATCATGAGAAGCAAATGCTTCAAGAATAACTGTGGTGGTTCCCTTATCCCCCTGGTAAATTGACCTTCCCATGCTTTAGGACAATTTTTCCACTCCCAGTGCATGCAGTCAATACTCCCGATCATCCCTGGGAACCCCCGCATTTCACTAACATGTAGTATTCTTTGCAGGTCATCTTGGGTTGGTGCTCTCAGGTACTGTTGCTCATACAATCGTACGATTCCTTTACAGAATCTACGCAAGCACTCCAATGTTGTAGTACCTCCTATTTTGATGTATTCATCGACCGCATCTGCCGCCACACCATATGCTAACATTCGCATTATTGTCGTACATTTTCCTAAGGGCGATATACCTTCTTTATTGGCTGCATCAACTCGTTGGGTGAAGTAGTTATCACTACTTGAAAGGTCTCCAACGATTCGAAGGAAAACATGTTTTTGCATCCGGTACCGACGACGAAACATTGCATCGTCATATGCAGGCTCATTGGCAAAGTAGTCATCAATTAGCCTTTGGTTTGCCGCTGCATGATCTCTTTTTAAATATTTTCTAGTACGAGATGTACTATCTTCCTCTATTTTTTTTCGACGCTCAATAAATCGGTTGACGATATAAGTGTCTTCAATAGCACAGTTTCGGAAGTAGGCTTCGATATCAAAAGGATCTATTGATAGTTTTTTGGAAGTAGAGTATTAGAGAGATTTTTGTGATATTTAGAAGTAGATTGAAAGAGAGTTGTGATATTGGAAGTAGATATGAGTCCCTATATATAAGTACATTATGTGGTGGACATTGACGGATTCAAAATAAGTTATGGAATACATTTAATTATCAGATAAGGACTACATTCAAATTGGGTGGTACATATTCAAACATAATAACCCATACATTAAAGTCAAAAGTCACGGGGGACTAGACAATACTGAAAATTATTAAAGAAACACTGTGGATTAGACAACACTGACAATTATTAAAGCAAACAACACAATAACCCATACATTAAAGCCAAAAGTCACGGGGGACTAGACAATACTGAAAATTATTAAAGAAAATTATTAAAGTCACGGGGGACCAGTCACTGACAAAGAAACACTGTGGTGAATTATTAAAGAAAATTATTAAAGTCACGGGGGACTAGTCACTGACAAAGAAACACTGTGGTGAATTATTAAAGAAAATTATTAAAGTCACGGGGGACTAGTCACTGACAATTGATTGAAATTAATTTGGAAACAGCTCACGCGTCAACTTTTCCAACAGCTCTTTCTTCCGGTCATCGAGATGCTCTTCGAAACTTAACTTTACATACAGTTTCATTTTCTTCAAATTGTTTTTCTCCTGTTGCACCAAGGTGAACTCTTTCAAATGTTCAATCTCTTGCTCCTTGATTGCTTTGAATTGAACCCACTCCTTTTCCACCTCATCCAAGGCAGCAGCATCCTTGATTTTCTTTTTGCCCTTTTTTTTAGCTGCCTCCCTACCCATTGTGCGAACACTAGATCCTACAGAGTTTGAGCCACAAGCATCACTATCGTGAGATCTCTTAGATCCACTACTTCCTGAGCCAATACTTCCTCCTACTTGACTACCATAACGTGGTTGATCACGGAGAGCGTGTCATTCTTCCATCAAAGTAAATTGAACATTCTTCCCACATGCATATAATTCCTGCGCTTTTGCCAAAACATCATTCTCCGACCAACCACTTCCTTGAAAACGCTTAGCGCCTTCATAAGCGCCAATCCATTTATTCAGTATTTTGCTCATATAATTAAAACGGTTTCGGCATGCAACTCCATCGCGCGGAGGATCAAAAGAGCAATACTCATTACAATACTCTGCAATTTTACCCCAATATGTGTCACCTTTCTGGTTTCTCCCGACAACGCTACTTGTTCCATATTTAATCCACCCACTAATTAGCACCAAATTTTGTGCAGTGTTCCATGCTGGTTGCTGGGCTTTCTTGCTCTTAGGAGTTGAATCCTCTGGATCTGGAGTGACTTCATTAGCAACTCCCATGCCACCAGAAGTTATTTGTGTTGAAAATTCGGGAAATTCAGATGCATTCGGAAAATTTTCATTCACCATTGGCATATAACCATTAAATGGGGGTGTTTGAGATGGATATCTCATCATAGATCCATAATATGGGAGAAGTTTGAAACAAATGATGACTGATTGAAATTTGGTGCAAAACCAAAATTAGGTATGTTTTGAGGATGCTGGTTGAAAAATTGATTTGGATTTTGATAATTGTTGGGATTTTGGTAGTTAAATGGGTAAGTAGAAGAATTTTGGGTGTTGAAACGATTATTATTGAGATCCATTTTACCGAAATGAAGTTTAAAACTTCAAAAGAAAGCTAATAGAAGGATAATAATAAGATTAAGATAGTGAAAAATATGGTTTTTTTTTCTGTGTCCAAATCAAATGAACCAAGTCTCTATTTATAGACAAAAAAAAATCATGAATTTTGGTATTTTTTTTATTTTTTTTAAATTAATTTACAATAAAATAATTGAGTTTAAATTATTAAGATGATAAAAATCCGGACAACCAATCAAAACATGACACGTGTCTCAGCTTATCCACTCACCATCTTCTCTCTCCGCGTCCCCTGTTGGGCGACGCGCCCTGTCGGGCCGTGTATTACACGCGCCGTTTTGCGCGAATGAAAACGCGCCACGTGTCTGCTTTGGCCAGGCTCAACAGAGTTGAATGCTTTCAACTTCTCTTTCTTCCAGCACACATTCAACACCACCATTGCACCATTCCTTTGTGTTGAATACCTCATTCAACATAACATTCAACTCCCATTGTAAGTGGTCTAACAAGAGAGTGAGTGTTTTAAAGAGAATATTGTTAGCATTATTCTAATATTAATATTTGTGATTAAATTTAGATCAGGTTTGAGATAAATCACTTCATTTATTATTATTATTATTTGAATGATTTTAAATTAATTACAATTAATTGATCTAAGTGGTAAGAGATTTGCTCTTCTTAAGCATGTGGTAAGGAGTTTGATTTATACGGTTGGGAGAGTAGAATCTTGTGTGTCCTCAGGTTCCTCGATGAAGATTAATTATTGTTAAGCAGCAGTTATTTTTATTTGAGTGTCTATTTTTATATTTTTATTTTTTCAAAATGTCACTAGATATAGCCTACATGAAATTTCTAGAACTAATTAGGGAGAAAATCTTTCACGGGCACATACTCAAATCAAATTATTTGGCACACTCACATAAAATCAACAAAATTAAACAAAAATAATTTAATCGTGTCTCATCCCAAAAGGCAACGCATCCCTTTATCTCTCTTACCAAGTTTACACCCAAAACAAACAAATAAATATGCGCTTATACCAAATACGTCCAGCATATCACCGCAATCGTCGACCCATCTAATATTTCAGTGCAACTACATGCTATTTTTTTTTGACAAAACTGCATGCTACATGTTTAGGGCAAAATCAAGTTACGAAATAAATAGAGGGTCAACAAAGTAATGCAATGAAAAAGAATGAATATATTTAAAATATAGAAATAGAAACCTTATGTAATGTAATATGAAAAGATTCCTATTTTATTTTTATTTTTAATGGATTAGATTTTTGTCACCCGGGCAAAATCAAGTTATGAATATTTAAGATTGATTTAGTGACTAGTTCGTAATTTTTTATATATTTTATTCGCGCTTAAATGCATTTTGGTTCTTCTATTTACATTTTTTAAAATATTTAGTCCCTTGTTTTTAAAACAAACGTTTTGATCCCTTTATTATAAAACAACGAACTTTTTTGGCCCCTGTCAATTTAAATGACGTAACATCCTCATTAATGACGTGGTGGTGAGTATACCTATTTAATTTTATTAATTATCAATAATAACAAATTTAAAAACTCTGTCATTATCGTAAACATCATAACATCATACCCATATCTAGGGGTTTCTTCATCATTTTTTGTTCTGCCATCATATACTACGTCTCGATCTCCTTCTTTTTTTCACTGTGTTAAATAACTAACCAATTTAAAATCAAAGAGCAAGAAGAACAAAAGGAACGTGGTGGAATTGACGAAGACTTACGCCTCCACATTGTCAACGAAGCGTGGTCAAGGAATTCTCATCGTCAACGATCCCAAGTCCAACGTTATCACATACAGTAATGCCAGATCGTAATGATTCAATGTTTTGATACCCTTCAATTTTGTTTGTGCTAGTTGTGCATACCTAATTATTATTTTTATTTATATTTGCGCTTCTATGTTTCACTCTTTTTATTGTGAACCCTAAAAACCCCAAATTGTTGTCTATCTCAAATGACTTCTATTTTTTCTAGTTCCACCTAATTGACACAAAAATTCATAAAATCGATTAATAAGTCACTTTATTTTTCAACGGCGTTGTTCTAGACCCATAACACCTTGCAATTTTCTTTCTCACACCATTTACTTTTTCTTTGTCTATTTTGTATTTTACTTTTTCTTATGTTTTCATCCTTTCATGAATAAATATTGATTTTGATTTATGGATTTTGAGAAAATAAACGAGGAGGAGAATGATGATGATTTATGGGTTGTGTAGTGGAAGAGAAAAAACATGGGATAGGAAGAAACATTCGTCAAATTTTTCTTAAACACTCATCATCAATATCCAAGAACAACCTTTGTCAAAGAAAAAAACTTCCAAAAAAATCATCATTCATCATCATCACTAACCACAAGACCCATAGTTTAAGTGAGATATAGGATGCACAGCAAGTATAAGAACTTTTGGCAACTTGTATGCATTCTCTTTTTAATATTATCTCTTATTATTTTAAATTTATATAGATCTCACAAAACAATTAAGATGAAGAACTTCAATTTTTTCTGTTTTTCCAGTTTTACCCCTCTTTTACCCTTACCTTCCACCCTCATATTTCACTATTTTCACATCAAACACACCCCTGATCTTTTTCCTTCCCGCTAAAACCATCATCATCTCCAACGATCAACATAGGATTTTTGAAGGAAAAATTTGTAAATGGTTAAGGTAACATCGTTCCTTTTCTTTTTCTATGTTTGTTTTCACCCATTATTTGTCCTTTTTTTTATTTTCGTTTTCAAATTTTATCATTTCGTTTTCAACTTTATACTTTATTTGATGTTTGCTTTGTTTTTTGTTTGTGAGTGTTGTGTTTTTGAGACGGTTGTTTAGATTATTCATTTTATGGTTTTCAGTTGCCGAAATCCGTAGGATGGAAGACAATATCACGCTAATCATGCATCATGGTGGTGGTTTAGAGCGAGATGAATATTGGAGGCTACAATATGTTCGTGGTGAATTCTAAATTTGGGAAAAAATGGATGCTGATGAATTATGTTTGTGGGACATTGCAGAGGCTACTTCAAGGATCAAATTGATTTCTGTTTATATAATTCAAGGACTTGTTTGATGGTTTAAATAATTCAGAGACTAATATGATGGTAAAATTATTACAGAAAAGTTACATTTCATTCATCTTCAACCTCTTTCCATTACAACTCTAGACACATCTAGAACAAATACAGTAACATGTTAAAAAACTCACAAAGCAAATTATGACTATCAAAAACTTAATCAACCTAAGCCCACTTCCTATACAATCAACATTCAAGCACTCTCACATCACCTTAAACATGGAGCTTAAAGATGAAGCTTGATTTTGATAACTCTTTCTGCCCATATGCTCACCCCCATCATTTCAGATTCAATTTAAAGAGTTTTGCTTGAAGAAATTTTGGGGATTCTGGTTTTCAGATTCAATAAAAAAAATAGGGTTTGGAGTTTTATTGAATTGGTGAAGGACATTACCACTAATTATTGGAATTTTTTTTGGAAATTTTGGAGTGTAGATGAAAAATTGTAAAATTAGGGTTCCAATTTTATATATTTAAAGAAGAAAGAGCCGTGAGGGAAGAAAGAAAGAACCGTTAGGGAGGAAACAACATTTTCTATAAATCAATCAATTTCGTCCTTAGAAATTTTGTCAATATCGACCAAATTAAAGTAGCATCTCACTTTAGTTTTTAGTGGATTAAGCGCACTTCGATAGTATTTTATTACAAGCAAATAGAATCTAACAAGTGTGACGGTGTAAAACAAAGCAAAAAAAAGAGTGTGAAACAACATAGCTCACTCTTTGATCAAAGTAAGAAAGCACTCAACAATGTCTTCTCCTTCCACATTCCTTCCACTCCATCTCCTCCTCCTTTTCATCCTCCTCTCTCTCCAGGGTAACTTTCCTATTCACACCCCCCTTTCTCTCATTTTTCATTTTCATCTCATAATTCATCATTTTTTATTTTCATTTTTCAGTTCAAGCAAAACTCGTCATTCCCGAAGAAGGTTACACCATCACCACCATACTCGACGGTCACAAGCTTCACATAAACCCATTTTCCATTCTCCAACGACCCATTTCCCAAGGTTCGTTTTTTTTGCTTTTTTGTTTTATGGGGTGTGATAAAGTTTTGATTTTTTTTGTTAGGTTTTTAATTATTTCTATTTTGATTGTGTTTTTGTGTTGCAGAAAGTGTTTTTAAGAGGTTTTCTGGAAATGGGTCACCTGGATATGATGATGGTGATGTGGGTTTAGCTAGGTTTGATAAACCTAGAAGCTTTGCTGTTGATTTGAGAGGGAATGTGTATGTTGCTGATAGGGTTAACAAGGTGATAAGGAAAATTAGCACTAATGGTATGTTTTGGTTCCATCTTGTTTATGTTATTTTTTTTGCATATAAAGTTTCAGTGTTTAGGTTTATGGAATTAGTTTGGAATGAAATTGTGTTAGTTAGTGACTTAGTTCTATTTTGGATACATAGTTGCATGAGAAGAGAGAGATCAGTTGAAGTGATATTAGTTTGAGTGAATAGACAAATTGGTCCTCGAGTTAAAAAATACATCATTGAAATTGTAACATGTAAGTCGAAATAGTGATTCCGTTAACTTGTACCAGGAGGGACGATAGCATGACGTGTTTACTGAATACGTGACCCCTTTATGCTGATCCCACATCAATGCAACCACACCATGAACTAATTTGACTTTGAAATTAAGGATTTCTAGGGATTAATTTTGCCATTAGTTAGTCCATTCACAAATGCAATTATTGATAAACTAATCCTCAAGATGACCTAACGTGTCGGATCAACATGTCTAGTTAGTGCGGCACAACATAGCTTCTAACAACAGAAGTTAAAAAGAGACCATTTCGGATTACATTTTACAATTTCTGCAATGTATTTACCAATTCGCAAAAGTGAGAGACTATTTTGACTGATGTCTACAATTTTGAGGACGAATTTTCTTAATCACTCAATTAGTCTCAAGCTCAAAATTGATATTTGATGATCATTATTAAATGCGTTATTGCGGTGGTGAATCCAAGTATTTCCAGTGTCTTGACCGAGAGCTAGACATTTATCCCTTTAGGTATGTCTCCCACCAGATGATGTTCTATACACACATGTTTGAATCAATCTCTTGACCACATGCTTAAGACACTCGGTTAACTTGGGGGTGGTGGATCTTTGTAAATTCTAGGATGGCTGATTTATTTTATATGCAAATAATAATGAAAATCATCTTTTGTATATTTTGGTTTCTGACTAGGTGTCACCACAATTGCTGGAGGGTCTTCAGAAAAGTCAAGCTTCAAGGATGGACCAGCACAAAATGCATCATTTTCAAATGATTTTGAGCTAACTTTCATTCCTGCCATGTGTGCTTTACTAGTGTCAGATCATATGCACCAGTTGGTCCATCAGATTAATTTGAAGGAGGAGGATTGTACCCTTGGATCTAAATCTGGTGAGAATTTAGAATTTGAGGCTTATTGTAATATGAACTTTTACTTTTCACTTTTTTATGTTTTTTAATTTACTATTCTTATTCGGTTAAAGCAATTGCAAATAAGTTTTTTCTGCACAAATTGATTATTGTAGAATGAACATTTGATTAAATCCATCATTGCACTGATTGATTGCATTGTAAAATTTAAATTTTTATGGGTCACAACTTTCAAGTTTGAAAATCCACCTTTGAAGTTAATATCATATTGATAAAAATATCATTAGTAGGTGATGCTTAAACAATCAAATGTCTGAATTTTCTAAATTTAGCATGCAATATCAACATAACAATCATGTATATGATTCCGTGGTTACTTGATCTAAATAAATTTTAATAAGGGATGTTTAAGTTTTGCACTAGTGTCTTGTTCATCCTAAACCAAACTGGAATTATATAATTGCTTGAGTGAATGCACAAACATATATCAACTGCATTATCATTTCTTCTATTACATCTTCCATCTCAATCTTTGAAAATATAAGATTATTAACTCACGGCTATGACACTTATGATAATGAAAAAGCTAACTCTTTTAAACAGGGCTTGGTGCAGTTATGACTTGGACTCTAGGGTTAGGACTGTCATGTATACTCGGCTTAGTGATTGGTATTGTGATCCGCCCTTATATCATCCCTCATGTAAGTTACTCCCAACTTCTTATGAAGATTTTATGTGGCAACATGTTTACTTCTACCAATTCTAACTGAACTATGTAGACAGGAACACACCAGCCGTTACCATTTCACCGCGACATGGAAGCATTGCCAAACCAATTTGGGGAAGCTAGTACCGACACTCTACTCCGGCATAAAAAACGCAGTTGCTAGCTGCAGTTGCTCCTCCGTTTTCATGGTCACACCGCGACTTTGGAAATTGAGCCTTTCTCTTCTTGCTCTCGTATTTAATAGTGACTTTGTTTCTCTGAGGCGACCACACTTTGAGTCTGTGTCTTTGCTAGATTTAGATGCTTACAATAGTGGTGAGATATCAAAGTCAAGTAAGTATTTTGACCAATTGAAGGACTTGATGAGTTTTGATGAACACCTAATGGATTCAACCAAGGAAGCCTTAAACCAAGGAAAGGGTACCTTTCTTCATCAAGAATCATCTGTTTCTAATTTGGGAATTGTGAAGAGGAGATGAAGTTTGTACTTTGTATGATGGTACTGTTTATGTAAATAGTATGCAAATATTTTGTCATCTAGACATTATCCTTTTGTTAACATTGCACTTTCATCCTATTTATATTTAGATAACAACCATAAAATAGTATCATTATGAGATTATTACATTACATGGTTAAATCCTAAACTGTTACCAAGATTCTAGAACTAGCTAATCAGACTATGTGGGCCGCTTTGGGTAGGCTTAAATCGGGTTACGAGTTTTTTTGACCTGTGGTAAAAAGTGATTTAAACTGGGTTTTGAAAATCATGTATGATGGTTGCTCAATAGACCTCTTAAAATTGCTCAGATTTCTGAAAAAAGTTGATTGAATGTTACGATCCGATCAAGGTTTACACACAAAAAGTTGTTCGGAAGTTAGGACTCAATCGGTTGAGCAGTTTGAGTGGTCTATATTAGCTGAGATAAAATAATAATAACATCAACAATAATGATGGTTAAAAAGATATTTCGTTTTTAAATGTCAATTATCTGCAAATTTAAACTTCTATGAAACAAAATTTTGCTACCTATAAAAATGTTTATTATGGGAGAGGGAATAACACATCAAATTTACCGGAAAGAGAGTGTGGAAAAAAAAATGAATTTATTTATGGATTAAAATGATGGTATAAAAAGAAAGAAACTAAAAAATTCCGCTTTCTTAATTTAAGTGTACTATTATAAAACAAAACATCAAAAGGAACAGAGGGAATGCTATTCAAAGAGATTTTTCAATTTCATACAAAATAAAAGGTGTTTTATACAATGCATTCTAAATTAAAAATGAATGGTTTTTGAAAGAATAAAAGTTTGAACAAGTTATGTGGGCAACCTATGGCTAATTTACGTTAAATTTGTTTTATTAAAAGATTAAATTGATACTTTCAAAAGTTATAGGATCAACTTATACGTCAATAAGTTAAAAAAAAATTCAGCTAAAATTATTCTATGAAAAACGTTTTCATCTCAGAAGTGTCTATTAGTGCAAAGTTAAACATTAAAACCAGCCAAAGAAACCGATGTGAGTTGCAACATAGTTTATGATATTATGTTTTACAAATGTATGCATAATAAATGAAGACTCAGTTACAAAACTCCCAAAAATAAATTCCATTTAGACCACTATTTAACCAAATACATAAATGAACATTTTCATTAAACAAGTAAACAAACATATATGTTTCAAAAAAAAAAGAAGTAAACAAACATATAATTTTTTTTTATGAATCTCATGGCAAGATCTAGCATTTATATTGTTTTGGTGGCTTTCTTTTTCACTACAGCATTAGCTTCACTCAACACGCCTGAAAAAATATTTTTGCATGAATGTATATCAAATATTGGAGAGGAATGTGGAAACCAATTTTTTAGCAAATTGTTCACTCGTGATAAGATTACAATTACCAGAGATTGTTGCTATAAAGTTATTCAAATGGGTTATTCTTGTCACGTTAAAATGGCCGTATTTTTTCTGGAAACTGATCCGGTGTTAAGACATGCAGATCGGATTGAATATCTTGCTAAGAGTGATCATATTTATCAGAAGTGTGATCATGTTACTCAACCTGAAGACTCTAAATTTCTAGCTAAGTGTGTAGAAAAAATTGGCTCTGATTGTGGAGAACAAGTACTTACCAAATTATTTACCGATGAAGGGAGCGTGACTATACGATGCTGCCAAAAGCTCTTGAAAATGGGTGAAAAATGTCATACAAATATGGCGAAAACTTTGATTCGTACACCGTCAATGAGGAGTACTAATGCACATGATTTTCTAGAGAAGAACAAGAAAATATTTGATGATTGCAAAGATACGGAATAAAAAACCTTTATGTGAAAGTGGAGAAATTTGTTCATTATAGAACATGAGAAAACGAAATGCATTCTATTTACATCTTTTTAGTTGCTTCATTTAACGCTCTTGGTAGGTTGCCTATGATTTTATAAGAAAAAAGCTTTTGTGTAAATGAAAACATAATTGTTTCTTTCATTAGCCATAATCGCATTTTTCAATTTGATTGTATAAAGTGCAAACTTTAATTTGACACTTTGGGACATTGCAAATTCTTACTACAGCTGAAGTTTTTTTTAGGTTGCTACAACATATTTACATTGTATGTTTTCGTTCTACAAATCTTTGTAAAATTCAAGAGAATCTAAAATATTTAGCCATTAAATCATTTTTTAAAAGCCAAATTATATTAACAAAACCCCTCAAAGCATATTTGATCATAGACATATTCCTTAAAAAAGCAAAATGATCAATTAAGCTAAATAATCCTAAAAGATCGATCAACCATTGATTTAATTCAAAGCCAAAACTTTTGGTTTTTACTTTAAACCATCACCAAAATTGTAATTTTATGTGATCCAAAATGTGACTAGCATTGATTTCCTTATGATTATAAAACTTCGAATATTTCATGCAACGCTACATTACTTGAATAAAGACAAGAAAATTATTGAGTATGAATTAATGCATAATTTGAGTTGTGTTGCATTGTCATGCATCATTATCAATTTATTGTGTTATATACCAACGTGAGTGCTTCTGTGTTTGGTGCAAGCGTTTGTTGGTACATGTTTTTATGCGTGTTTGTGTGACAATGGGAAGAAGTTCAAGAGGTTCTTGAGTTGAAACTAATTATTTTGAATTAAAATTACTATCGTCTTGTTTTCTTTTTACACAAGCTTCACACACCGTCTTTGTCAAAACTAATTTCAAGAAGATCTCTTAATAGATCAATTTGAGAAAATTTTGAAAACCTCCTTTGCGAATGAGAGAAACCAATGTTCACATGTTATCGTGTCTTGAACACTTTTTGTTGAAGTACCATGTCTTTTTCTTTGCATCTTGAGAATATCGATCCCTTGCATATGAATTTTTTTTAGGTACTTGGACAACATGTCTTCTTCTTTTAAACCAAAAATTTCTTTATGTAAATAATAACATCATTTTGTCAAGTTTCAAGAAATTCAAGTCACGCAAGAGTCTAACAAAATTACTTTCTAATCCTTCCATCTCATCTTCACATTAGGATGAGGTTTCTTGGAAATTTTAAGATGTCTTTAGTTCAATCATCTTTCCTTTCCTTATTTTGATGCATTACTTCATGATCTCTTAGTAATAAAATAATTTCTTCTAGGGTGACAATAATGAGATCTTTAGCTTGAGTGATAGTTGTGACCATAGGTCTTCATGCACTAGAGACAAAATTGAGTATTTTCCTAATTCTATCACAAGTTGAGTAAGTCTTTCTAAGAGAGCGCATTTCATTTAGTACAATTGTAGATCTTATACATATCATCAATGGTTTTACTTTCACTCATTTCAAGTACTTAAAACTTTTTGACTTCGATATCTATTATTGTTTTTAACATGAGATTTTTCTTGTCATTTACCTTTTCACATAATTCAATGGTCAGTGCATATGATAAAAATAGTTAAGGTTTAGAGTTTATTACTACCTTAGATTTATCATATGTTATCCATACACTTTTTGCTTTTATAGCTAATGTTGGAGGATCTGTCCTTAGTACATAACCTCATATATGTGGTTACACTCCACATTCCAGTGTCGAGATATGAGAAACAATTACCTTTCTTGAAGTAGTACCGAGTAATCTTAGGGTGTGTTTGGATTGAAGGTTTAGGAGGAGAAATGAAGAGAGAGTTACTTTTCATTTTTAAATTACGGACTAAATAACATATTTTTCTAAAATAAATTAAGTGTTATTGAAGTATTATATAATCGTTTATCATGTTAATATGTTAACTTTTTATAAAACATTTCATAGTGTCAGTAATTTAAAATTGAAAAGTAAACTCTCCCCTCCCTTTCCCTCATAAACCCTCCATCCAAATAGACCCTTAGTAAACCTGAATAATGGATGAGCAACGAAAGTGATGAAAGCGTTTTGAGAATAAGAGAGTTTGAGAAGGTTGGTTTTGCAATGCGTGCTTACGGGTCTCGTTTTTTTTCTATTTTTCTTTTAACATATATTTTTTTCCTTTATTTTCTCTTTTATTTTTTTTGAAAATAGAACGGGATAAAGGGAGACCAAGAATTGGGTCTTAACAGAGTCCAACAATAAAACAAATAAAAGGAAATTGTTTTTCCCACTTCAAACACTTTGTTTTTGTTGTTTCTTATTAACAAATTCTATACATGCCACCTTGGATGTGACCTTGTGGCTCGATTCAATCTGGCTCTTTAACCTCCCTGGTTGTAGTTTTGCTTGAAGTCAAGATATCTACAAAACACCAGAATACCTACATCCGGAGTGTAGGCAAGAGGCAGCCCGTCCCCGACAAGTTAGAGGCCCAATTGTAATCTTGACAATTTTCGTTAAAAAAAATTTTAAAAAAAAATCCAACATCACTTATAATGATAAATAATTAAGTTTTTTTTTTTGACAAAATGATAAATAATTAAGTTGTAGGTAAATATATTAACATTAGTTCAAACATGACTTTTATCTACCAATATATAGACATTTACCTACGAAAAATGATATTTAGTAACAATTTTATCGTAAGTAAAGCTGTTTTTTTTTATCCTACACCCCAACAATTACACCCTTACCCTACAATTGGAGGCCTAGTTCCATAGAGCTCCTTGCTCTTGCCTAGGAACGGCCCTGCCAAGAGGACTTGCCCCTACACCAGTATGTTGCCAACTTACTATCTTTTTGGTGCATTTTGAGAATTAGAGGCCTTTGTTGCCAAGTTACTTTTGCTCTACTTAGAATGTAAAATTACATGTATTGCCAATGTGCAATATAAACTAGCTAATAGAATATGACTCACACAATGATATGATTAAATGTGTTCATAAGCCATTGATGCTTATTGGTGGAATTGTAACAATATACTCTATGGTCATTGATAAAAAAAAATCAAAACTTATTTACGTATTAAAAATAGAAATTCTTTGAATAATAACAAGAATATAGAGAAAAGATAAAGAGATAAGAAAGAGGATTCTATTATTCTTTAGTGATAATATTTATGTTACATAAACTCTATTTATAAAGAAATACAATGATATGATTTGAGCTAATAATATGACTAAATGACTACGAAACATCCATTTATAATATTCGTAACAATTTGAGAGATAAAAAATAATTTCATTTGTTCAAGTTTCGTGAAGTCTATGCCACATCAACAAAACTTAACTCCTCTAGACCATATGCAATGGTAAATACCATTCAACAACCTTCAACACTTACTTTTTAATTCCCAACACTCCACATCATTTTCTCTCTCTTTATTCAACACTCATTCAATTTTTACCCTCTTCAATGATTTTTTCTTTCAACACCCTACCCCACCACTTTTTATTTCATATTCTTATTTTTTTTTATATTTTTGTTTTTTTTTATTACATAAAATTTTAATTATCGATTATAAATGTAAGACAACAAACTAAGCACACAACATACAAGTAATTTATTTAGTACGATACAAATTATCTTCAATCACGAAACTTTTCAAACTTTGCCCATATGACTAGTTGAAATTTGATGCAAAACCAAAATTAGGCATGTGCATGTTTTGAGGTCGTTGGTTGAAAAATTGATTTGGATGTTGATAATTGTTGAGATTTTGGTAGCTAAATGGGTAATCAGAAGAATTCTTGGTGTTGAAATTATTATTATTATTGGGATCCATTTCACTAAAAAAAGACTAAAACTTCAAAATAAAGGCTAATAGAAAGTTAATAATAAGATTAAAATAGTGAAAAACTTGGATTTTTTTCTGTGTCCAAATCAAATGATCAAAGTCTTTATTTATATACAAAAAAAAAAAATCATGAATTTTGGTAAAAAAAAATAAAATAAAAATTATTTGCAATGAAATAATTGAGTTTGAATTATTAAGATGATAAAAATTCAAGCAGTCAATCGAGTACTGCCACATGTCGGTATTCAACATGTTGATTGTGTTAATCACTTCTCTCCTCCAACTCACTTTTCTCCCATTTTCAATACCCCACTCCAATGGTTCAACATGTTGAATATTGCCTTCAATACCCCCGTTGCATATGGTCTAATGAGTAATCTGATATAAGGGTTAACTTCAGGTCAATTTTATATTGGAAGTTTTTTATATATTAGATTTTTTTTTTGTAGTTTTTTATATTAGAAGCTTAAATTGTCATTTATAACTTACCGTAAAAAAACGGAGTCATGCTAACTTGTGCTCTTATAACACATGTTAAACAACCAAAAAGTATAAACTTTTTCTTAAATTTTGTGCATTCAATTAATTAAAAATAAAAAAAAATTAAATTCAAATGCATTAATTATTACAAAATATTTTTACGTTTGCCTAATTAACTTACACCTTAAGAACACATGTTAGCATTTCCCTAAATAATAAATTAAGTGAAACATTTAAACTAAAATTATTCCTTTTCTATAAACAATGTTTTTCTTTTATGTTAACTCTATCAGTATAAAGTCGAACTTTAAAACCATTATGAGAAACATATAGGAGTTGCAGTATAGTTGTTAATGTTATTATGTTTTACTTGTATGGGTAATAAATATAGCCTAATGTTACAAAACAAATCCCAAAAGTACTCAATTTAGACCATTATTTAACCAAATACTTAGATGAACATTTTCATCAAACAAGTAAAACAAATATATTGTTTTTCAAAAAAAAAAAGTAAAACATATATATATATTAATAAAACAATTTTTTAAAATTCTCATGGCAAGATCTAGCATTTATATTGTTTTGGTGGTTTTCTTTTTTGCTACAGCATTAGCTAAACTCACCGTTAATCAACAACAATATTTGCGTGATTGTGCAGTAAAATTGGGAAAACAATGTGGGAACCAATTTTTTAACAAGTTGTTCACTCATGATAAGACTACAATTACTAGAGATTGTTGCTATAAAATTCTTCAAGTGGGTTATTCTTGTCATATCAAAATGGCCGTATTTATTCTAGAAAAGGATCCGACGTTAAAAAATGCAGATCGAAATGATTATCTTACCTAGTGATCATCTTTTTCAAAAGTGTGATCGTCTTACTGAACCTGAAAACCAGAAATTTTTAGCTAAGTGTATAGAAAAAATAGGTGCTGATTGCGGAGAAGAAGTGATTAACAACCTAACTCGTGATGGGAGCATAACTAAACAATGTTGCAAAAAGCTTGTGAAAACGGGTGAAAAATGTCATACCAATATGGCGAAGGCTTTGATTCGTACACCAGCGATGGAGAATATTGATCCAAATGTATTTCTAGAGAAGAACCAGAAAATATTTGATGATTGTAAACATACAGAATAAAATTAAACTATATCCATAGTGGAAAATTTTGTTCATAAGAGAATATGAAAACTAAATGCATACTACGTTTTATAACTGCTTCATTTTCCAATAAAAAAGTCTCTGCTATCATTGTCATGTTTAAGATATTGTATTTACTTCCTATATTTCATAACTATTTTTATTATTCTAGTTTTCATGACAATCATGAGTGGCTTATATTCTCTTCTAAGGTCTAAAGTTGATCATGCATGCCTGAGAAATCTTGAGTTATTGTTATTCCTTTCAATTAATTTTGTTCTAATGCTTTTATCACCTGTATAGCTTAGCTTTTTGGAAGTCCATAATCAATTAATTGAGACCATAATTGACATACAATTAGGACAAATAAAATTACGTTTTTTGTTCTAATGAAGTTACAGTAAAGATTAATGAGCTTTGACACTTGTATATTCATTAAAAATCAATTAAACTGTTGTCTAAATTTGGTTTTTCAAATAACACAATTGAAGAATTAACCAGTTGAAGATAGTAGTTATGGAGGACAAAATAATTAATAAAGTGGTTTTTTTTGGGAAACTTTTGGACATTTAACATTGATAAGATCATCAGAAAAGCATGCAAAATTTCTTGATCTGATCCTACCCTCCTAATTACCATTGTTGTTTAAACAACACGCCAGAGAAATCTATATTTGGCAAAACTGAATAAACAATTCATATTATGATCATAAGGAGAAATCATTGTACAACCTACACTTGATTTCATCCTCCTCATTCCAAATCAAAGCTGGAATGAGTCTTCATTTGTTCTAGATTAACTAACTATATATACTCAATACTTGTAACCCATGTAGCTCATTCGAGATCGAAAATCGCGATGTTCGTACAATGAGCCTCCATATTCAACAGGTGTGATGACCACAGATTCCTTCTTCCCCTCCTGTTCTTGAACTGCCCCGAAAACCACCTCATTGGTTGTCTCGTTGGTCTGCTCATAGAAAGTGTGGGGGACCGATGATTGGTATTGATGACGATAATGATGTTTTTGCTGCTGCTGTTGCTGTTGTTGTTGTGGTTGTTGTTGCTGATGTTGCTCTCCATCCCACCCGCTATAGAATGCTTTACTTTGCCGCAACTGTTGAATTTTTTCTGCATCTTTCGACATGAAAGGATAGGTTTTTCGAGGGGTTGGTGCCCTTGTGTCGATAGACGGTGGTTCATCTTCGCGAGGAATCACGAAACTTTCCTGTGCTGGCCAATCATTCACTTGCTTCTGAGATTGTTGGATCAGTGTTTGCCTTTGAAATTGGTGGTAGCTCTGTGGTCTTCTTCTGAAAACAGGAAATAATCCTCCCATTATCTCCACCATTGACGAGCCAGCATTTGCAAGAAGCTTCCCAAGAGATCCAAAGAAACTTTCTTCCTGCTTTTCGGGTTCATATACTGATGGAATCAATGGAGGCCTTACAGATTTCAAGGGCTTTTGATATGTACTTTGAGAAACAGAAGGCATTACTGTTAGTGGAACCTGAGCCTGCAAAAAGCATAAGATGTTTAATGACTGTGATAAGCACCGACAAATGCACCGGACACGACATTAACACACCAATACCAGCAATACTTGTGAAAATAGAATAAATGAATGTGTCAGTGTCAAATACTGATGCATGTCGGACACCAGGCACGTCTTCATTTGAAGTGTATGTGCTACATAGCTTATCAACAGAGAATCACATTCACTTATGACCAATTGTGTTATAAAAATTCAATATAAATGCATCAGAAGGAAGAACACAAGGCTAAGCACTCACATCCTGAGACTCTACAATTGTACCGAGCCTACGCTGCAGCAATGCCAGCATATAACCAAAGAAACCAGCCCCAACAAGCATCGCAATTCCTGCAAACAAAGGAAATAAATCTAAATTTGTAATCAAGACTCAACAGAATTTCTACACAAGTTTGTAAGATTTTTAGTTCTACCAAGAGGGAAATCACTGCCATATCGATATGCACAATCATCAAAGTGGAGTTGGATCTCCCTAATGGCTTGGTTTCCTCTGTCTACAACAAGCAGGGAACAACTACTTCCAACATAAACCACATCAAAGTCATCAGAAAATTTAGCTTCTTCACTTGGTCCATCGACATGGCCCCCTCCACGGCTCCATTTTCCTCCAGCAATTGTTGTGACCCCTGAAAAAAAGATATCTTAATTCAATGACAAGTGTAGCACTTTTATCATAAAGTTTACTGGATCTAGAAATGTTATTACAAGAGTACACAAAATTCAACCATTTAGGTATTAAGCATGGACACACTTGAAAAACAATATATCACCAAGAGGGAGGGGATAGAGAAAAATACCTGAATCACTAATTTTCCTAATTGCCATATTTGCAGTATCTGCAACATAAATATTTCCTCGGTCATCAACAGTTATCCCCTTTGGATGGTTCATCCTAGCCTCCCTGAGCCTCCCATCAACATGTCCAGAATATCCTTCAGCTGATCCAGCCACCAGCTTCGGTCTGCTATCTGCAGAATTGCAAAGAATGTTATATTTCTCAAGTGAATGAAATATACACATGCAAGGACATAAACTGTCACGGAACAATTATACTACAAGAGAAGCCCCGCTGACATATATCAAAATGCATTACATTGATGTGATACGTCTTCATTAAGGTCATAGGATCAGTTAGAATTGGTTTCTTTTTTAAACGAGAATTGTCTGTTTTGAGCTTGTCTACTAACATAATCACTTGTGACTTATGAGTCTGTTTGAGAACGCTTATAAAAATAATTCATAACATGTTTGTAAGCTGTTTTCAGCTTATTTCCAAAAACTCTCTAGGATAGGTCATTAAAACATCTTATAGCTTTTATGAAAATAATTTGACTTTATTTAATCTTGATATAGAACTAGCTTAAACATCAGCACTTACATAATAAGTGTTTATGCTACAAGTGCTTGATTAAGTTGTTTATCCAAACAGGGTCATAATCATGAACTAATAATCCATGAAATCATGTGACATAATCTTCGATATTTGGATGTGCATTGACTCAATTAACTGTTCCAAATCTTTGATGCAAAGAGGAGTTGAACTGGGAAAAAGTGGAAAAGACACAATGAAGATGCCACATATAAGTTGTAGTCCATTAAACAGGAGAAAAATGACGTAAAATTTTAACAACCCCTTAAACTATTCAAAAATGATGTAATGAAAAATATTGGAATGATCCACAAGAGTTACACAGCCACAGCAGGCTGCCATCTCAGACAGTAATGAACTTTAATTAGACAAAAGACTACACCCTGACCTGCCATGAATCGTCTAAAAACATTGCAATTAAGCTCCTTTTAAAAAAATGTAAGGGGAATGCCACGGCAACTCAAGGCAAAGAAAACCATCCAAGTTGCATGATAAGAAATGCAAGACTCTGTTTTTTTCTTTTAAAATAAAAGACTCTACTGTCGTGAAATAACAGTGATAAGCATGTCATAAGTTCAAAAGTAAGTTACTCAAGGCTCTGTTTCGATCGACAGCTTAATTAAGCGCTTATCATATAAGTGCTTCTAAAAAAGCTAATTTTATAACAAGATAAAATAAAGTCAAACTATTTTCAAATATGCTAAAAGCTGTTTTCATAATCTATCATGTTTTCAGCTTAAGGAAATAAGCTGAAACAGTTTTCAGACATATCATAAGTTTGTATATATATAATCTCGCCTAAACAGTCTCACTAACTTTAATGGTAGTAGATAAGCTCAAATAAACCAATCCAAACATGTCGCAAATTCTATATAAGCACTAGTGACTAGCCAATATGATACAATGAAGAGATCAAAATGGTAACAAGCTATCCACACCACACCCAAAACTAGCTCATCCGCATTCCAAATTCGGAAAAAAAGCATCACAACCACCAATCATAATGCATCCACAACATAATGCATCAAGTATCTAATCTCCAAAAAGTAATAATAATTAAATTTTTTACTTAATTTTCTAAATTATAAATCTAAAAAACAAAAAGTGAATTAGGCCAATGATCACAAAGTATATGAACCACATTTGAAGAAGACTTACACAAAGAGAGTGATGAGGAGATTCTATAAAGGTTACTATTAGCAGAATCAAGAATAAGAAGCTCTCCATTATGCAAAACCTCAACACCATAAGGCTCAATTCCAAGCTTACTTCCATCAAACACAGTTTCCACATTGTAACCACTCTCAAATTTCATCATTGATTTGCTCAAAACCCCTTCAACCAAAACACAAAAAAACAACAAAATTCAACAAAAAAAAAAATTAAAAAAAAAAGTGATTCATTCATAATCATTCAGCTTCAGCATGCAAAGATCCATATTCCATACCAGTTTTGGTGGTAGCTTTAAGGGACCAAACCCATTTAGAAAAAGCAGGAACAGCATTGGAGAGAAACCCAGAAACAAGTTCTGAAATGAAGATGAAAGAAATGAGAAAAAGATTATAACTTTGAAGAAATGGAAGCAAAATAAGAAATGGGTTGGTGAGTACTTACTTGCAGGTGAAGTGGTTGAAGGTGCAGCTGAAACTGAAACTGAGAATGTTCCAAAGAGAAGATGAAGAATGAGAGCTTGTAGCAAAATTTGCTTACTCATTTTGATGAAGAAAATGAAGAACAAGTTGTTATGGAGGTGTAAAAAGTAATAATGGGAGGTGATTGATGAAAGTGAAACCCTAATTCATGTTGAGAAAGAAGAAAATGAAATAGTGTATTTTATTTTTAATGTTATGTGGTTTTTTTTTGGGTTCTTAGCAGAAAAGAGAGGAAAAAGAGTGGAGTTTTTTTTTGAGTGTGTGAGTGAGAAGAGTGTGAAAGGTTAAGAGAGAGAGAGAGAGAGAGGGAAAAGGGAAAAAGATATTGGAAAAAGTAATGACAAGAGAGTGACTACAAGTGGGGCAATGTGTTTCTAGAGACTACACACCAAGGTCCAAAAGTTTGAAATAAGTTGATCCAATGGTGGATATCAATTTTGGTTGAGATTATAACTTTTTTTTTATGCTAATAATCAATGTCTTAAATTTGATTTGTAATAAAGTTTACTTTTTAGCTTAAGAATTTAGTTTTTTGCTTAAGAAAAGTATACTTTTTATTTTTGAGAATAAGAATAAATTTGTGTTTGTATTTTATGTTGAGCATGTGAATCCGGGTAGGTAAACTAGCAACTTGGATTATGGATTTATTATTATTAATAGTGGTATATATTTACTTACATGTGAGTTCAGTTTCTATGCATCATAAAAGTAAAATTATTTTACAAATGCATTTAATAATGTATTGTCATATTATTTATGTGTTTGAAAATAAATAAACTGTTATATTTATTAATTGAAAAATAAAGTAAAATTATTGAATTCACGTGTGTAAAATAATTTTACATTCACTGTGTAGAAATTAAATCATTATCTCTTATAAGTGCACTAAATTTATAGTCAAATCAGTTTTATTTACCAAAGCATTTCATTCGTAATAATTCATTTATCTTATAACAATGGTCTTTTTTGCTAACAAAGTGGTTGAACGTAAGTGTTTAATGAGTTTCCTCATTATATATGATTCGAAAGAACATGAGTGTGATTCATGGATGAAAAAACTTTTAGTCATACTTTACTTACTTTTCGATCGAATTCATTGATTATCAAAATCCCTTCATCCTAAGAATTGAAGGGTTTAAACAAATTTTTTTGTCATTTTTGCTCAAATAAATTTGTCCTGATAAATTTAAATAAAGTCATAATACAATAAATTTCAGTTTTCAAAATAGTTTTAGTTGATTTTTCCCCCTTCAATTGTATCATTTAACAAAAATACTATGTGCATCACTTTTAAGTTATTATTTTTAACTTTGCATTTATAATAATAAAACTATTACGTACATCACTCTCAAGTCATCATTTTTTCTATAAATATTTTACTTTTTATTTATTTTTAACACTCTCAGTTGAATATAATTGTTTATTTGAAATCTTTTTATGCCATTAAAACCAAGTACAAAGTACAACACACATCATCGACATATATATTCTCACTTTCTAGTCAAAATTAAGCAAACAACTCACAAACTCTTGTAATTCTCCACTTCTCAATGTTTAGTGTGTGTGAGTTAGACTCTATAGAACCAAAAAATTAATCATCAAATATAGTAATTCTCCTCTTTTGTTGGTTTTTCTGAGACTTTATTCAATGTCCCAACCAAAAAATAAATAAAGTCATCAAAGAGACGGGCAAGTGGGAAGATGGGGGTTTGAAAGTGGTTTTTGGAGTGAAGAAGAGAGTTTTCTTTATTGCGAAGAGACGCTTTTAACCAACCTCTTTTGTATTATTGATGAAGTTATTCTTTCTCACTAGGAGGATAATGAATTTGTTTGTGAGAAAGTGAAGGTAATTTAAGTGTTAAGGCATTTTATTTATCGCATAGTAACATATTTTCTTCTTTTTTGGTGGGGCTGGCCGATGAAATGTTGTTGAGGCATGTTTGGAAGAGTTATGCCCCGTAAAAAATCGTTGTTTTTTCTTGACAAATACTCATTCGTCACCTTCCAACGAGAGTAAATCTTCTTGGTATGGGGTGTTTGTCAATGGAGGAGACTCTTGTTGTGTGTGGTGGCCTGGTGGGTGTCCAAGTCGGAAGACCACTTCTTTTGCCACTTGTCATTTTGTGTTGGCTATTTAGTATAAAATTTTCAAGTGGTTTGGTGAGGTGTTGGTTTTACCCAAAAACCTCTTTAATTTGTTTCAAAGTTGGTGTTTGTTTTCGTCGAAATGGAGGGGGAGGAAAATGGGGTGACTTTTTTTGGCACATTACTCTTTGGTCTATTTGAAGAGCCGGAAATGAGGAGATTTTTTTCAAATTTGGTGGCCAAAGTGGAGGAGGCTGTGGATCACATACAACATGTTTCTTGGCAATGGTTCATTTCTAAGTCGTCTGGTTACGCTGGTTTGTTTTATGATTGATAGTTTAATCAGTGACATTGTCTTTTGCGGATGTAATTTGTTGCGGGAGGGTTCATATAATTTTTTTAGTTCTCCCTCTTTAATTTGAGGTCGTGGTTCATATAAACCCTCCAAAATCCTCAAAACCTTCCTCCGATACAATTTTTTAGTTCTCCGAAATGAGGAAGGTAGAAAAATTAACGTCTTGAAGCCCTCTCTTCTCAATGTACTCTATTTCTTCCACTTCATCCTTCATTTTCTTTAAAACTCTCCCCTCATTTTTCCTCCAAACTCCCAAACAAAATTTAAGGTGTTAAGAAATTCGATGACAAGGGAGTCTAAGTACATTCATTTTTTTTGATTTTTTCTGCCGGGAAGTTACAGTACCTACCATAGAAAGGTTGCCGCAATGTTAAATAGTTTCCACCTTAATTTCTAATTTCTTGACAAATTAAAATGAATTAAATTATTCACTTCAATTATATAACCTTTCATAAAGGAACATGTTTTGTGGTCCAATTCCAGCCTTCAATGAATAAGGTATTGTCAAGGTGTCACTGTCTTGATAACTTTTTCCCTTTGTTTTAAGTTTTAACTAGTAGTGGTAGTAACTAAAAAATCTCTTGGGAAAATGGAATGATAAATTATTAGTATGATGATGATTAATTTGTAGAATCATCATGTATTACCATTCATAAAAATTCCTTGCATCTTTGTCTCTGAATGTGCTGTCTAAGAAAGGAAGGTACAAATGTACAATAAGACATCATATAAATGCAATATATTGGTTTAGGACTTAGGACAAAGCATGTAGTCATAATATAATCCATGAAACATTGATGTTGTTTTGAAGGTCATGATGCTTACAATGTGTTGGCTACCACTCATATAAAACTCAACTCTGATCAGAGCAAGCTGGCAATGATGCCATGCCACGTGAAGACACTATTGCAATATATATATATATATATATAGCATTGGATTCAATATCAGATTCAGTCAATATTTGATTTTATATAGTTATAAGGAAGAAAACAAAAAGTGACATTGCAAGACAAAATAACAAGGCCAATTTTCTATTCCTTAGTGAAACAACCAACACAAAGTATTTAGTATCATTTTTTCCACACTTCCAATCGCACTTTGAAATGAACAGAAGGATCTCTAACTGAATCACAATGAATAAAACAACAAAAATTCACAAAATTATTTGTTTGCATGCTTTGTGGAGATAAATTTTTGTAGGTGCAGAGTACTTTCCCCAACAAAATAATCCTTGTGCTTCATTGGGCTGAAAAATACCAAGTTTATGCTAAAATATTGAGTTTCATCTTCTTTCTCTAATGATATGTTTTGATACAATGTTTGAAGGGCTAAGTATGTGTTTTAGTATTAATAAAAAGAAGTATATATTATAGGATATATCGTGACTTTAAAAAAATAAAAAAAATAATATGATAAATTATACTAATATTCCAATTACACTTAATTTACTTTTAAAAATATTTAATTGTTTTCTTAGTATAGAAAAGAAAAATAAACACTCCTCATTTCTCCTCCAAAGTTCTTCATCCAACTATATTCTAAGATAACACTAGATGAATTCCCAACCTACTCACAGTACATGTATATTAAACTGCTTAATGTTGGAAAGCATGGATATTCAAGTACCAATTCTAAACCTTCTTATTGATGATAGACAAAAAGTGAGCAATAATTTCTTTCTCTTTTTCTAGAAAATCTCAAAACAATGAGGAATGTGTACTTTTTTTGGTAGATGAGGAATGTGTACTTGCATTATTGCATATAAGGAAGAGCACGTATACATGTACATCACCACTTTTCATAAATTTATTTAACATTTTTACTCAAAATAAATAAATTTATTTAACATCTTATTTTATTTCTATATCTCTTCTTATCAGGGCCGTTTCGATAAAATCGGAGGTCATGTTCAAATGTTAAAAATGGCTCATATGAAAAGATTTTTTAAACAATAGTAATCATCTATTTAAGTTGTTAATAAAATAAAAAATAGTCATTCTCATTGAGTAAAAGTAAGTTTGTATGGAAGGAATTAGGGATGGAAATAGGCCAGGCCGGTCTACAGGGGACTAGCCTACGACAGGTCAGCCATGCCAGACTTTTTTCTTAAACAGAGAAGGCCTAGGCTTTTTTAGCAACCTATTTAGCTTAAAAGGTCAGGCCACATGCCATTCAAAAAGTCTCTTAGGCCTATTAGGCCGGTCTATTTAAGTAAATATGAATAATATTATTTATTATTATATTATATTTTGTACTTTGAATTAAAATAAAAATTTATTAACTTTTTCAGTAATTTAAACTTATTAGTATACATTAATTTTTTGCATCTTTAAATGTATTATTATAAACTAGAATTGAAATATGATACAATATATAGTCAAATTCCCTAAAAACTCATCTTGATTATCAAAAGAGAGTTAAATCTAATTGATATATTAGTTCGCTGATCTATTTAAACTTAGATCACATTGCGCATTTATAGATGTTCATATAAAATAGGCTTTTAAACAGGCTAGCAGGCCGTAACAGGCTTTCAGAAGGTCAAGCTCAACCTATGATAGGCCGCAGGCCAGTCTTCGACCTTCAAAATATTTGGCAGGCCAGGCTCAGGCCTTGCAAAGCCTAGCTCGGCCTAGCCTATTCCCACTCCTAGGCGGAACTAACTAACTTGTGTTGAACTTCCCTAACCACTAATTGTTTTAATATTAAAGTCCGGGTTCATAATAAAAAAGAACGCCAAAAATTTAAAAAGAATAGTCACTTTGTTTAGTGTGAAATGAATCTTAAGTGTATTGGTTGTTGTTTAAAAAAGGGAAATGTTAACTAGTGACAAACTAAAACTAATAGTAACAAATTAGTACTAATATCAGACAAATGCTCATGATTGAACCTCAAGACCAAGGATCCAAGTGAATTCCATTGATTTTTTATATTTTATTATTTATACCTAATACTTTTGGGTGCTATGTTAAAAAGAAAAATTTAAAGCTCCCAAGATTGCAAGGCCCGACACCGTAGCTTATCTTGCACTTGCTAAGAGCCAGACATGCTTCTTATCACATCATCAAGCTATCATACCTATCATTTTATTCTATTTATCTCTCTCTCTAGTGGTAGAGTGGATATTGGATGTCTAAGAATTATTTTTCTATAGAAAAATATTTTTTTTCTTTACGAAGCCAAAAACAAAATATATTATAAACCTCCCTTCTTTTCTAACAAGTTGATAAACCTTTTTTTTTGTTTGTTTTGTTACAGTTGATAATCCTCTATTTGAAACAATGTGTATCTTAAAGGAATTAAAAAGTATCAATAATGCAATAACGAATGAAAACAAGCAAAATGCTAAAAAAACAGTTTACATAATGATTAACCCCATATAAACTAAGGGGTTAAAACACCAAGAAATGAAAGATTGGAAACTAAAGGGAAATTTCTTTATATTTCCCTCATTTTCATTACCTAATTCATTTTTCCAATGTTCAGTGCCTCTAACTAAGTGCTTGTTTGATGAAAACAAAAGTACCATGAAATTATCACTAGACATTGGTTGTAAAGCTCTTTATAAATGACTCTTGAGCTATATGAACAACCAAGAGATCAATTTCGTTCAAAATAAGTACAAGAAAAGAATCTAGTTAGTGTGACTGTGTGACATTCATCTAACTGTATGTCTCCTATTGTGACTAATCCAAATTCTAAAGAATCAATTTAGAATAAGGGTCATCAAATTGAAAATTGATTCTCTTTGTTAAAAAGAAAAATATTTCATAAACACTCATCAACCCGTTGACACATTGAGAGAAACGAAGTAGAATGTAATGTCATATATATGATATGATGAAAACATGGAAATAGAGAGAAAATAATTATGTATTTCTATATGTAATAGGAAGTTGGTATATTTTATGTTGTGAGCAAGGGGTTGAGAAACTGACCTATCCTAAATTATACAAAGGTAATTATAAGAAATTATTGGTGTGTTGTATTTAAAGTTGTATAACTTGATTGAAGAAAATAAGAAAGAACTCATAAATAAAATTTTAAGTCTTTTCTCTTTAATGGAGACTCATTCCTTCTTGAATTAAAATAATTAACTATATTTTTATCACTTTTATCAAACACATAATTAAAGTAGTCATTTAAATATTATGAATTTAACTCAGCTGATTGATAGAAACATTGCTTAATATAAGTAAGGACTGAAGTTAGACCATGGACATTCTAATTTATCATCTGATTCATCTTAAAATGTGAATTTCTAATCATTAAGTTACTTGATAGAAACAAGAATAATGATTTAAATTGTTGGATAAAAAAGGTGCCTTTTCACACCGCCCCATTTTTCTGCTTTGTGATTCCCTAATCTTGCATTAATTTCAACGATGAAATGATATCTTGATCATGACTTCTAAGTGCATGGGATTTTAATATTTGCGGCATATCCTTCAAAAAATAAAAAAATAGTTGCGGTATAGTATATGATATCCAAAGTAAGATATATACATGACATAGCTAATTATTCCCCACCATGTCACAAGCCAATTCTTTCATCAAATATATGTAGAACGCAAAAATAATATTCAAATTACTAGTTAGTATTTCAATACCACATTTCACTAATTCAAACTGAAATTAAATTCGCATTCACATCTTATGTGATCAACAACTGCAATATTTTACCACAATCACATTTTACAAAAACACCAACCTTCAAAGTGAGAAAAATGTTTGGACTTCGAGAAATTTAACACTTACTTGTTGAGCTTGCGAAGAAATGTCACGACAAACGCAATACCTTTGAGTCCGATTTGATGAAAATAAATTATTGAAAGTAAGGAGAGTGTTTGAATGTCAACAACTCAAAAAAGAGAAACAATTTGATTCAATTTAAATGTAAGTGGAACTCAAGCTTCTATTCTAGTATCTTGTTGATGCAGATTGAGTCGTAACTCCGAACTAATACATGGGAGTTAGGATCTTATAGATTTGAAATTTAGGACTCGAGGGGTATTTTAGGAAAAAAATTAAAGAGCCTGGAAGCTATAATATTTAAATTACATCATAATAATTTTTATAATATTTATTCTGTTAAAACTATAAGTATGTTATTTGAACATCTACTTTTTGATAATTTATGAGACAACTAAAGATATATAGAGCAATGTGGGTATTAGCACAAAAATCAAGACCAACCAAAAAATATTTTAAAAAAATATATTGCTTGATTATACAAATGTTCATAAAAATTTACCATCTAAAGCCCCTAAGAGGAACTAAAATGACTATACATGATAGGTTATCTGTACATGATAACAAAAAGTGAGTTGAAATTTTTTATCTCAATTCAATTGAATATGCTCTAATGCAGCAAGATTTACCATTTGGAAAGACCTAGGCAATAGCTTATTAAGAATTAGGCTACTTCCCCAATAGAACTTCAAACGCCCATAAATAATAACTTTTCTCATCATGGGTTACCACAAGTTAAAGAGATTTCAAACCATAATAGAATTATGTATGTAACCAAATACTGTAACTATACATGTTTGAAATTTCGGTGCTGCTCTTTCAGTACAAGCAACGATTAATCAGGTCGAAAAATTTAAAGCAAAATCAATGCTCAATGAAGCACCAGTAAATATATCAATTGATGTTACCATGTACAAGAGAAAAATTGTCAGATCATCCACGAACCACACCTCAACCTTCCTGATGCCATGCAAACCGATTCAGGAGCCCAGAAAGAATCTGATCCACACCAGCAAAGTCGCACTATTCGTCAGGTTAAAGATTAATGCCCAAAAATTTCTGATTCACAGGATCAGAACCCTCGCGTAACAAACCAATGATGCTGTATTGGCCTGCCTAAGAAACTGTGCTCTCAAAAGAAACTTGGAATTGGGCAAGATGTTTGGGCTTTTGATTTGTTGAGGTAGCAAGGCTGTCAAGCAACTTTACAACATCAGTAGTGTCATCAAGAAAATATTTTGCCTTGCTAGGCTTCCTACCTACAGTGCAAGCAAAAATCTCGGGAGCTGATGGTAACGATGGGCACGAGACTGTACTCAAAATGCTTTCAAACATGTCTTCATCAGACCTATCATCTCCAATGCACATCACGAAATCTGGAGGATTACCGGCGTTAACCATATTCAAGAGAACCTTCTCAGCTACCAAACCTTTGGTTACTCCCTGTAAAGGAGAAAATTCATGACATCAATTAAAACAATTCAAGCTTACGAGTTGTCTTGATATAAATAGAGGAAGACGCAGTGAAGAAATTTGAAAAACTCTACCTGTGGCTTAACTTCAACAATATGTTGGCCTCTTTTAACAATTGCTGGTTCATTAGCAAGAACACTTTCCAAGTGATCCAGTAATTCTTTGGCTTGGCAGGAGCCAAAATCAGGGTCTGCATCTTGATGATGCCACACCAAAGCACTTTCCTTGACTTCAATATTAGATCCATCAGTTGCTTCTGTATACGACTGCATGACAGGCAGCACCACCTGTTTCCAATCAAGATCCGCAAACAAGTGACTTGTTTCCCATTCAGAGTCGCTATTCCACCTGCACAAATCAAAAATACATTAGCATCATGTTTTGCTATTTACTTTTGGTGGGGAGAGGAGGAAGAAACACAGGAGACATACCTTAAAAAGTACCCATGTTCAGCTGCAAGTCCCAGCAGTTTGCATGATGCAAACCATTCATTCAGAGAATCTCTTGCCCTTCCACTAACAATAAACACAATATTTTTGGTATCATTACACAGAGAATTAAGCACAGATATGACTTCAGGGCTGGGGGTTTTATTAATATAAGATTGTGGTACAAGAGTGCCATCATAATCAAGAAAGATGGCCCTTCTACTGGTTCTTTTGTATGCTGATACAATATGGTCAATGGACAGCTTCCTAAAACCATGAGAAAGTGAAATAACTCTGAACCCCAAGCCCAGACCAATTCCCCAGCACCTTTTAGTGTAATGATCTTTGCAGGCTCTCTCCAAATCCTGCATAAAACTGCACGCCCAATATGCCACATCATGAGTACTAACATATCGATAGTGTTTCTCATGGCGCAACTTCTTCTCAGAAACCCCCATATTGAGGGCTAAATTCATAGCATCAGCAACTGCATCTATATCCCAGGGATTGACCCTGATGGCCCCACTCAGAGAAGGTGAACAACCAATGAACTCAGACACAACAAGCATGCTTGTACGAGGAGAATCACTTTGTCTACCCACAGCTTCATCCAGCTTTGCAGTTCCCTGTCTGCAGACAATATATTTGTATGGGACTAAGTTCATCCCATCCCTTACAGCATTGACAATGCAACATTCAGCTAGAGCATAATAAGCACTCTTCTCGAAACGAGGAACAGAGCGGTCAATGATAATGACTGGCTGATAATGTTTTGAACCATAAATTTCATTGATCCTCTTGGCAATTAAATATGCTTCTTTCTTTGCTTCCTGAACATCCTTCCCTGAACCCCTCGCAGGATTTATAATTTGAACTAGGACAACTTCACCCTGCAAATTTGGGTTCTGCTGCAGCAGTTGTTCCACAGCTAGAAATTTCAGATTGATACCCTTAAAAATATCCATGTCGTCCACACCAAGAATAACTTTCTTATCCTTAAACTCATCCTGAATCTCTTTTAGCTTAGAGGATGTAGAAGCAAGATTTAATACAGAGTCAAGCCTACCCATGTGAATTCCTACTGGCAAAATTTTGATAAATATAGTGCGGCCAAAGTAATCAAGTCCTATATGTCCGCGCTTAGATTCATAGTCCAGACCTAGCATTCTACTGCAGCAAGAAAGAAAGTGACGTGCGTAATCGAATGTATGAAAACCAATTAAATCCGAATTCAACAATCCTTTGAGAATTTCATCCCTTACTGGCAAAGTCCGGTAAATTTCAGATGATGGGAAAGGACTATGAAGAAAAAACCCAAGTTTAACTCGATGAAATCGTTTCCTCAAGAAAGTAGGCAAAATCATCAAGTGGTAGTCATGAACCCAAACAAAATCATCATCAGGATCAATCACTTCCATGACTTTGTCTGCAAATATTTTGTTTGCAGAAACATAAGCCTGCCAAAGCACTCGGTCAAAGCGATCACCGTGATCTGAGCATATGGGTAGCATATAATGGAAGAGAGGCCAGAGCTGCTGCTTACAAAAACCAAGATAGAACTTTTTCTGCAGGTCATGGGGTAGAAAGGTGGCCACGCAATTAAAGTCATCCAGTAATCTCTGAGCAATTTCATCCTGCTCACTAGCATCTATCTCAACCTTGAGGGAACCCACATAGATTACCTCAGTATCAGAAGAAAACCCATCTTTTAATTGTAATAGAATTGAATCCTCGTCCCAACTGAAACACCATTTAGCAGTATCAATATCTCTTTTAGCCTGCAGTGGCAACATGTTTGCCACAATGATTTTCCGCTCCCGACATCCAGAAGAACTGACATCTGATTCACCATCAAGGTCAGAAATAATCCCAGGAACAGTCATAACCCTTGGAAGACTTCTTGGGGTGTGAGGAATATCAAGCAAGTCTCCACCAGCTAAGTCTAAAAGATTAGCATACGATCTTGATGTCATGACTTGTCAACGTTACTTTTTCAACAATCTTCTTTCTATCAATTCATACAAATAAATAAACTGATTAACACAACATTTACAGCAAGCATGCTACGGATAATATATCACGGGACTCCACGTAAAATTTTAACATACTACATCTTACATGGTATCAACAAATACATGCATGGATATGCTTTATATAACCCTTGTGATAAATCATTCATTTCAGGTATATTCACTAGCTTGGTTCTCATATTGTTGGTTAATCAAACTAATTAACAAAATGTTATCAGTGCAAATATAATAAACAGCGCAATTCAGATGGAGAACTGTCGAACAAATAGCACCAGGACGTGATAATAGATGAAAGATGCATGATATGAATAAGTGACGACAGGTCAACTAGGAATACTAACTCTAAGACGCATGGATTTATCTCGAGAAAGAGTTTAGGTAACATTAACTGTGCTCATTGTCATTGCTGACAACTAGACAAAATTGGTGCACATTGTACAAACAATTATCAAGCATTTATTTCTTTATAGGCTTCCAAAATTAAACAAAGTAACTTTACTTGGAATCAGCAAAAATAAGGCAAAAAAGAAAACCAAAAAGTGAACCACTAACAACACTTAATCATATACTTGTTGATCATTTAATTTTTTCAACTAGATGAAAACAAATCATGTAAAAAGTAAACCACTTACAGCAACACTTTGTATCATTTTGGTAGAAAGTAAAATACTACACATGAAATGTACAACACTTTGTATCATTTTTTGGTAAAAAGTAAAACACAATACCAAATGAATATCATGTAAAAGGAGACCTATTTAATATTAACACTGAACATGAAAACAAAAATTCAAAATTCGCAAAAAATTACATCTTACAAGTGGACCATGTATGCAAGGAAATAGTAATCTTGTTCACGACATTTTGCTTCGATCTAAATTGTTTATCCGAAAACACAAACCACTATGAACATGATAGATAATGTGATTTCCTCTAAACTACTATTACAGACAGATTCAAATTCCAACACATTACAGTTGTCAAACAGCAAAGCAAGTATAATTCCCAGCAAGATGGATGTAAGAAATCTTTCAAGATCCAATTTCATGTGCCATCATTTTCCAAATTTATAATAACATGTACAAAACCACTGAAAAAGAAACCCTTTATTCAAATACAAACAAATACGATATAATCACCACATCCAAAAAAACACATAATGGTCCAAAAATTTCAATCCAAGTACATTCATGAATTATACCCTACCACCTTTTTCTTCTGAAAAAAACACATCAAATCAACCCCAACAAAAACTTATCTAAACAAAAATCAAATTAAAATTTTCCCAATTTCAATTATCTTAACATTTTATTTTCCAAACCAAAAAAATTAATAATTTCCACAAAAAATAATTTTTTTTCACAAAGTGTAAACTTATGGGAATCATCAAAAACAGTACAAAAATTATAAAAAATGATAATCTTTAAATAAAATTAATCAAAAAATATAATAAATAAAATTATTGGGTTTGGAACTGTTAGATCCAAACACGATGAAAAATAAAATAAAAAATAAAAAATGAAACAAATCAAACATAATAAGACTTGAATATTCATATTCATATGCATAATACAGAAATTGAAGCTATTATTCACATTACAAAACTGATATAGTAAACAGCGATGTCGTTTCACAATTTGGAAACGAAACTCACACAACACAACTAGTATTCACACAAAAAAAAAACGCAAAAACGAAACGATCAATAATATTTGATAACAAAATCAAAGAAAAACGCCAAAGAGTTTAGAAAAATGAGTAACAACAACAATTCAATTCAAAAAACGGATCAGAAACGAAAAATCTTCAGTTGTGAAAAGAGGTGAGTGGAGAGAGCTATGAGTTTGAACTTACCGGCGACGGTAACGGCGACGGCGAGATTCCGGTGAGGTGAAACGCGTAGTGAAGAGAGAGAAAGTTTTAGAGAGAGAATGAAAAGAACAAAATGAGAACGGCAACTGCAAGATTTTTCGTTTTTTTATATTTATATATATATTTTTGAGGGTCAATGTAGAATAATCCACTCTATGGAGAATGGATATAGTTTTTAATTAATTAAATGTATAGTATTAATTATTTAGGATTGGATTGGATAAAATTTTCATACTTTTCGAAAATTAATAATTATTTATTTACCATGGTTTCTTTTCTAACCATGGTTTAGTTTTGCTGGTTTTACTTTTTTTTATTAATTTTCTTTTTAAAATTCGATCCATTAATCTGAAAAGTTAATCTCACTGTTCACTTGCTCTTGCTTGCAGATGACCTATTTAAAGTCAGCTCTGTAACCAAAATTGACACCTAATAAAATTGAAATCGAAACACTTTGAAAGTAAAACCACCATATCAATGCTTTTTTTTTTATCATTATTAGCATGGTACGTAAAAGTTTAAGTGAATTGAGTTTTGAAACTCACCACGTTTGAGGCTTGAACATGCTTCTAGGTTTAAGGAGCATTCATAGATGCACTTACATATTTTTATTAAAGAAATCTTACATCGACAGTGGATGTTAAGTATATAGCTAACCAATTTCTTAGCAATTGAATCAACTTTCATCAGTTTAATAATGTTGGTTTTATTATTTGATTTGATTATTTAATTTCTTTTATATGGTTTCTTTTTACAGTCGACGAAAAAAATATACTGTTACTTTTTTTAGAATGTTTAAATTTATTTATTTTAATGGTTCCGGTTATTACGTAGGTGGTGCGAATATTTTGATTTATTGTCCGTGTACGTTTGATTTACATTATTTTTATTCTCTTTCATGGCTGATTCTTTTATGAGTTTTATGAGTTTCGTTTTTGTGTAAAAAAATATATTGTTTCCTTTTTAAAATATTTTTATTTATTGGTTGTGTGCGTGTGTTTTACATGAATTAAAAAAATAAATAAATAAATAAAAAACTGCGTCAAAGTGGCCTGCCCTTTATCCACATCCTTATCATTAGTGTGGTTGAATATTATATTTCAATGTTACAATTTATCTAGAAAGAAAAGTTTATTGTGAAAATGAGAGAGAGATGCAAGTTGAAAATACCATTATTGGTTAGTACCAAAAAACAACTTTCAATGGATATGGATGATACAATACATTTTTTTTTTAAAAGGAAATGTGCTTATAGTTATTGATTTCATTAATACCAGAATATCAAAGTACAATAGGATTAGGATTAATTCATAATGTAGTTTATCATGGAAGGATATAACTACCGGTGAGACCTACATTACCCTCTCTTGTTTAAGGATAATTATCCTCTTATTATATCAACTAATCAAAATGTAATATATATATATATATATATATATATATATATATATAGACAACATTAAATGTCAAATAAATGAGTCAATTTTTTCTAAAAATAAAAGAGTTAATCTTAATCATAAGGTAACTTTTAATATTTTTAATTTTTATTTAATTATGTTAAGGTGTTCAATCTTAATTAATTTACACTACAACAAGACTTATAACAAATAAAATTATATATAAATTTTCTTTCATCTGGATGTCCTTAAATTCATCACTTACATTCATAAAATTTCTTCCATTCCATAACCCCGAACGTGAAAACAAAAACATCTCTTTCCTTTAAATTTCTTCTTCTTTTTTCTTCCAATTGATCAAATCTTGTTTCATTTTCATTCTTCTTCCCATTTTTATTGTTCAATTTTGTCGTTCCAAACTGCCGCAATTTTTAATTATAGTGAGAACTGTCGTTGTTTCTAGAACCGCGTCTGGTATTGTGACTTCTTTTATTTATTTATTTAGGCAGCCAACCTAATAAAATCTGCTAACACGCATAGATCTGCCTCACTATCAGCCAAAGCATTTAAGTCCAAACAAAAGAACAAAAGCCTCATGACATAACCATTTCAGCAGCAACCGAAAGAAAATGCTAGCAAACTCCTACAACATCACAACGGCAACGCCTACAAGCAGTCCTCAAAGTACAACGGATGACTTATGCAATTGTTATAATTAACCACCTCACAACCGAGAAAAATCAAATCAAAAAGAAAAATTAAGTCGCCATACCTGACGTGGTTCTGGAACTAACGACAATTATCATGATATTTAGAATCAAACGAAAGACGACGATTCTCACGAAAATTGAAAACTGCGGCAGTTTGAAACGACAAAATTGAACAATCAAAATGGGAAGAGGAAATTTTATGAATGTAACTGATAAATTTTAGGACATTCAGATGAAAGAAACTTGATGAGAAACTTTAATTGTTCTAAGCAAGTCATGTAGTGTAAATTAATTAAGATTGAACACCTAAATATAATTAAGGCAAGAATACATTAGGGGTCCTTTATCTTATTTATTTGTAACACTTTGGTCCCTTATCTTTATTTTTTTCCGTTTAGGTCTTTAATCTATCATAAAAGCACATATACATCTATTTTCTCATTTTTTATTTAAAAATACATAATTTTATTTTTAAAAATATATTTTTATTAAAAATGAAAAAAATCTAGATATATGATGAAGATGTTCATCATCTTCATCTTTTTCCTTTGAATCTTGATCATCTTCTTTAAATCAACAAAAATTCTACTAAAATATATCTCCAAAGAAAAAATCCTATATTGATGGATATGGATCACCGCAAGGAAACAAAAACGAAGGGATTTCTTATAATTACAAAATATCTCTCGAAAATTATATAGAAGAAGATGATATTCTAGATATGGAAAAAAAAATTGGATAGAAAGTATTTCATTTGGATGGGACTGAATGTAAAAAGGAATAATAATTCCAAATTTTGGTTCTTTTCAAATTTAAGCGACTTTTATTCTGCAATTAAGAGGAATCCTTGGATCTTACCAATAAAATTCTTTGTTTTGCCGCTTTATGGAAGCTGGTTTGACTATAAAGACTCTGATAAAATAGAGGTAAAAACGGAAGAATACGTGAGTCCAGTAGATGATGTAGATCTTAAATCTCGCTCATACTATCCTAACGGATAAGATTATAAATACAGGACCGATCTAATGGGAGAACGAGATTTCTTACTATCCAAATATTTGGGTTTTTATTTGGACTGTGATAGTTACGACGAAGAAATATGAATGGATAATACCAAGTTCTTTTGTCTCCTGCTTAGAATGAAAAACGTTAAAAAAAGCGTAATAATGGCGATTAAAAAGCGAGAGCTAGATATAGAAATGCTGGTTGATTCAATGACGAAGGATTTTTGTTATACAGAATGTAGGGACACTAAGGACTTGAAAGGTAGCCTAATGTTTTTTATTGAACCTATTCGCGTGTCTAGAAAAAACCAAGAACAATTTCTTCTATATCAAACCTTAAGACTACCGTTGATTCATAATCATAAGAGTAAGAGGCTAAAACATTGGAGTTGGTGGAAAACAAATCGTGTTCATCAAAAGAGAAGACAAAAGAAATATGAAACTCTTTCTGATTTGTTTGTTCCTGAAAATCTTTTTTCCACTAGACGCCGTAGAGAATTGAGAATTCTAACTTGTTTGAATCCTATGGATAGAAATACTGTGCATAAAAAAAATAAGAAAAAGAAAAAAAAAATGTTTCTCAAGCTAAAAAGAAACATCTTGATAGCGAAACAAAAAAACTAATGAATTTTAAATCATTTCTTTGGCCAAATTATCGATTAGAAGATTTAGCTTGTATAAACCGCTATTGGTTTAATACCCATAATGGAAGCAATTTCAGTATCTTAAGGATAAGTACATATCCTTGATTGAAAGATTAATTTAGGATTGAAAGATTAATAATGATAAATAGAAGAAAAATTTAGAATCTATATTTTTCTTCTATTTATCATTATCATTATCATAATATTTTTGTAACATATCTGAGATGTGAATATATATATATATATATATATATATATATATATATTATTTTCTAACTCAATATTCAAATCCGGCATAAAAAATAACCCCAAAATTGAGAGCAACTTTGCACATCAATTTTGTTGTTTTCAAAACAATCTTAACTTTCATAAAGCCTAACCCTTCCGCCAGTGACTAAGCCTCCATCATCCGCCTTGCAACATTTGTGAAATTAAGGTTTTGATTTTTGTGTTTAAAAGAAGATTTGAGGTGAACATAACATTAATTCATGATATTTAGAGATATATTTGTGTAAAAAAAAATTTGATTCAATGAAGATGTTAAAGATTCAAAGGAAGAAGATGAAGATGATGAACATCTTCATCATATTTCTGGATTTTTTTCATTTTTAATAAAAATATATTTTAGAAAATAAAATTATGTATTTTTTTTAATAAAAAAAAATGAGAAAAAGGATGTATATGTGCTTTTATGATAGATAAAAGACCTAAACGGAAAAAAATAAAGATAAATGACCAAAGTGTTACAAATAACTAAGATAAATGACCTCTAATGTAATCTTGTCTATAATTAAATAAAAATTAAAAGTATTAAAAGTTACCTTATGATTAAAATTGATGTTTTTTATAAAAAATTGACTCATTTATTTGACATTTAATGTTGCCAATGTGTATTACATTTTGATTGGTTGATATCATGAGAGGGTAAATACCCCCTAAACAAGAGAGGGTAATCTAGAAAAAAACCATAACTACCTCATTTGTTTGTCATCTATTGAATTCGATTTGAGAATTTGTAAATGAGCATTTAAGAGACGTTTACAAATACAAACTATAATAATGTGATTGAATTCTGAAGCGTCGTCTCGATTAGAATGAAAAGCATCATTGGTTGTTTTTGAACCCACCACAAAATCAACATTATCCATCCACATGTCTTTTAGCCATTGCAAGGTGTGAAATAAACTCAAATCTTCCCCCACAATGATGGGGAGTAAAGGTGAAAAACTCAGTTTTTGCCAAGACAAAAGCTCATTCGTCATCGGAGAAACACATACCAATACATGTACACTTCAATTCATTAAAAAAAAGGCGTCGATATTGCACTTGGTCCTACCGTGTTGTGGTCTATGTGTTTGTGCTTCAATAAACCCCAAAAAAATGGCACCCATTCGTTGAGAATGTTATTGTGTCAGAGTTTGCAATAAAGAAAAAATAGCATTAACAGACAAATCAGTTGTGACAACAACATGGTTAACCACGTCCCACAACCTGGCCATTTGTCACACTTGAGCTGCAAAATAACAATCAACACACAACATGTGCACTTCATGATAAGGGTTACAACTTATACAATTTGTTTGGCACTGCACTCGTTTATCTTGAAGATGAACACATGCAAGCAATCCCGTCACATCCGCCAAACTAGATTTTTTTACTTTCGGAGGCACTTTTAGGTGCCAGATACCCGAACGCCGTAAATGAGAAGTATCTACTAACTCCTAAACGCAAAGCTTGTACGCATTTCTGACGGAATAAATATCATCTTTCTCTGCTTTTTAAATCAATTGATCATTAGGAGTCTGATCAACCAACGGGGTTTTAAGTATGACATAAGTTATATCCTCACTAAAAACTTGTCGATCTGATTCCTCATTCAAACTTTTGGAAGAGTCGTCAATTGAACAATCCATAGTAAAATCACGAACAAAATGTGCCTCTAAGATGTTGCCATTTATACAACAGCCGTTCAACAACCAAGGTTAATCAAGAATAAGAAAAGAGTTACCTAATCATCTCCATTTGTAAAAATAAATGAAGGATGTCATTTAGAAAGAGATACACACAAAAAATAAGTTGTGGGTCCTACCACTAAGTGGATCCCACTATCATTAATTATTTTTTTAGTTTTTGTGTGTCTTTATCTCTCCAAATGAAATAAATGGAGAAAGTAAATGGAGAAGATCTTAACTCCCTAGAACCACCTCAGACAATGAAACGGTCGCGCATAATTCGTCGTCAACCATAGCTTGGATTATGACCTAAATTAGCCATGAGGGAACTCTTAGCGGGGAAGTATCGAGCTTTAAAAATGAGAGAGACAAGAGACTCTGGATCCCTTTGAAATTTCCATCCTTGCTTGCCGAGCATGGCTATATTGAAAGTTGAAAGCTCCTTAAAACTAATGTTGTAACGCCCTATTTCTATTAAAGCGATAAAACACGTGAACATACTAAATATTCAAGAAATAGACGTTACGTCTTCAAACATATTTCAAAACAACATGCATGCACATATATAGAAGTTCTCAACAGTCGCAGCGAATATAAATCATACATCACATAATTCAACATGTCCATATAAAAATCTCCAAATCCCGACATACAGGAAAAAACTCCAACAACATAAATAATCTCAAACGAGTAAAGACAACGACGTCCTAATTAGAGCATAATCTAGACTCAACAGGAAAAATAGAGGAAGCTTCCGCTATCCTCAAACGACTCACCAAGCAAGCAAACTCACTAAACCTGCACACCATATACTCGTCCACACAGATAGGTAGGCGGTCCACCACAGACCACTGGGGGTTAGCTTCACATCAATAATAATCAAGAATAAACAAATATAATTCAAGGATTCATGCATAACACATATACATAACCACCTATCCTAAAATACTATCATCACACAAATATTGTACCCCATTCCATACGCAACATGCTATCACAATTCTAACATAGCATAGCAAACATATTTAAACTCTAATCAAGTCATCGACATAAGCTCATCATTTATCAACACCTATCAATGAAAGGATTACTCACCTTATTTCATTTAGTTTAATCAACTCAACAAATACAATTCATCATTTCAAGTATAAGCAAGAAAGTCATCATCACCAAAAGATCATAAAGTCACATTTATATAAATCGCACTTCATTATTTTCACCGAAATAAACATCATCAATTAAGATCATCAAATTTACAAGTATCACTATTAACAACAAACATCAACAAGTACACATCTTCACATATTCACCAAATATCACCAAGTGTACAATTCATCAAAGTTCACCAAACATATAATCAAATATGAACGACTAAACATAAATTAATCAAATTAAGCTTCAATTAATTAACAAGAGCATTCAACCTCAACATACACATCAACACAACAAGTCCAATTATCACAAGTATGTATGCATCAAACACACTTATCACCAACACAACCATCATCAACACATAAGCAAAATAGGACTCATGCCAATTCATGCTATGCGCCTAGACTCAACTTCTATATGCATGTGGTACCAATCTCCTCAAGGTCGTCACCTTATGATGCAACAAACACATCAAAGTCAACGACTATACGGATATCAACATCCGACACGACATATGATGCATGAACATATGACTCAATCAACCATGCATATGTTCATAATAATTCGACGGCTATATTCAACGGCTATAATCAAGGGCTATATGTATATACATGCACTCTTCACCAATCACATCAAATTAGCATATATGAATTCACCACCAACAATCAACATTAATTAGCATATATGAATTCACCACCAACAATCCACATTAATTAGCATATATGAATTCACCCCCATGTATACATTCATCAACAATTCAACATGTATACATTCACCAACAATTCAACATCGTTATAAAACGATAACTCCATACAATTTCTCATAATTAAAGTAAAGGAGAAAATTCACCAATTCATGATAACCATCATATTCAACATCTAGCAATCGTTCACGTATCCTCAAATATTCATACAAAGTCATTTACAAAAGAACTCCGAGATAATCGGTCTTAAGGAATAAATTTGACAAAGTTCGTCTATGGTTAAGCAAAATAACCAACATATACTTTTCAAAGTAAAGCTACCCATTCAAGTTTGAAAATCTACATTTCAATCTTAATCAATCATGTGACCATGAACATAGGCCACTTACAAACTATCAAACATTAGTTCAAAGATTAGCCTAAGTCCACAATATAAAACCCAAATTCGTCTCTCCCTTTATTTTTCCCAATTTTTTTTTTCTTCATATGATTAAGACCTTATACTATGACTACATGCTTTCCCTAAGTCCACAAGAACCGTAGCTAAACCATGTAATCGCATTTCTTCACCAAATTCATTTTCCGACAAAATCTCAAAAACCGACAAACGTTATAAGTTCAAAATCAAGTCAATCAAAGATTCTAAGTTTTAACCAAGCCAAGTATGTTCTAGTTGAAAATTAGTTAAAAACAACAAAATATCATCTCAAGACGGTCGTGTCGGTACCCTACACGCCTGCCACCAAGCACCGGAACATAAAACAACGTTTCCGTTGTTCCTGTGCGGGCGCCTGGCGCCAGGAGTGTAGAGCCCAGCGCTGGCTCTCTGGAAGTGGGCGCCCAGCGCTTCAGTCCAGGCGCAACGCTGCGAAAACGCACGTTCTCGCATGTTTTGGCCGCGGATTTATGCCAATTTCGCCCCAAATTTGAATGTTTAAGTTCCCCATTCGTTAAAAATGATTCAAGGCATGACCCGGGACTCTAACAGGTCGATTACACTCGCTTTCACGACATTTAAATAACTTGTGAAATTGTTTTTAAAAGAGTTTTCTCAAAACAACAAGCTCTAGCAACAACAACAACCATTTTCACCAAAACAACCTATCCATCATCAACATTCACCAACAACAATCAATTCAACGATACCCAATCCACATGATCAATACAACAACAACAATTAATCATAATCACATCTTACAAATCATGTATACATCCACAATTCAACAACAAACATCATAATTCACCAATTTCATCCAATTTCACAATTAAGCAACATCATATCATAGATCATATAATTTTCATGTCAACAACTTAATCAATCAACAAATTCATATACCCAAACATATCTAGATCATATGAACAAGAATTCGACAACTTAAGTTCATGAAAATCACTTATTCAAATAAGCACTCATGCAAAGAATTAGGGAAGGGAATAAACTAAGAGATCATTATTGAAATCTAACCCCCTTACCTCTTTTCTTCACAAAGCTAAGCTAATCATTCACTCCCCCTTGCTCCTAGCTTGATTCCTCTTGGATCTTCTCTCTAACCCTTTCTCTATCTCTAGCCTCCTTAGTTTATGAATATGAATGAAAAGTTAACCTAGTTTCTCTCTAAGTTAAGCTTATATAGTCACCACCTAAATGAGTTAGGTAAAATCTCCCCTTAATGGGCTTAACACACTCACATCTAATTAAAAAAAATGTTACTACTCACTTAACTTAGTAAAATGTCTAATTATTACCATATCAAAAAAAATTACTATTAAGTACCTCTAGTCTTAGCAAAAGAAACTATTCACCTCAAAATACTTAAATAATTGACCAAAATACCCATCAGTCTAAAACGACTAAAATACCCTTTTAACACAGAATTCCGATAATCCCAACCAAAATACACACAGAGGCAATTAATCACATACAAGCACATGTAAACACATATAAAAATTAATTAAAATAAATCTAACGAAAATCAGATTGTTACAAATGTCACCACGAGTTTTGTGAATCAACAACTTTTTCCATGACATCCAATGAATACCTCAATTATTGGAATCACCATGACACCACCAAAGCAAATTCATCATCTTTTCAATGGTACAAGTAAGTGAAGTAGGTAACTGGAATATGTTCATAACATACGACATAAGGGCCTAAAGTACTGATCTGATCATAATTTCACGACCCACTTTAAAAAGCCATTTACTACTCCAAGAATTGATTTTTTGCCAAACATTATCTTTGATGTAGGAATAAGTTGGTGTTCAATCTCTTCCTATCATAGTCGCTAGCCCCAAATATTTAAACATATTTGTGAAACATTTATATATTTTTCAAATTATTTTATAACATTTAAATTTTTTAAAATTAATACAGTTAAATAATTTTATATAATTAAAAAAATATTGGAAGTAGTAAACAAACTATTTAAATTCTTTAAAATAAATCATGAGTAGCTAAACAATTATATTATATAATTTTTTAAATATATATATATTATAAGTTAGATAACCTAAATATGGTATATATCATATTTTTTTAGGTGTGTATATATTACGTGTAAATGATAAAAAATATAAATTAATATTCATATTTCGTAATTTTAATTATTATTTATTTTTAAATACTACTCTATAATTCTAATTTTTAGATACTAATATTTGTCATTTAAAAAAAATATAATTCTATTTTTTAGATTATATAAGTTATAAAGTTTTCCCTCCAAAAAAATTACAAAATATCTTTGTGACGAATTTATCCTTGTGACAAAATCATACATACTTTTTTTAAGTTTAAATAACAATATCTCTTTTTTCAGCCTATGAGCATCATCCATCAACTCATTTGCAGTTAAAATTCATTTGCAGTTAAAATTCCATCATGAATCTATCTACCATGAACAAAAGTTGTCTCAGGCTTTAATATAACACTTGCGACACCATAACGTAGTCTATTACACATTAGCCAACACTTTATACAAACTCTCAACCAAAGATATCAGCCTAAAATCTGTTACATGTTGATGGCTTTCCACCTTAAGGATAAAAGCTATAAAAGTATTATTAATGCCTTTTGACAACTTGCCCTTTCGATGAAATTCAGAAATGAAATGCATAAAATAATTCTTTAACTTACCCCAAAAAATCCTTTATGAACCCGAAATTGATAACGTCAGGCCCTTGACTCTTAAATGACAAGTTTTCATAAATATCACACTGCCTGTTTCACATCTTCAACACTAAAGGGTTTTGTTAAACCATCGCTCAATGCCAGGTTAAGAGTTTTAAAAGTAAGATTCTCCATTCCTGACTTATCCAAGTTATCATCTCGAAAATGGTTGGTAAAATGGCTGAAAACCACACCTTTGTGAAGGTGAGAAAAACACAAGAAGGTGGATTGAATTGTGTTAGCTTCTTCTTCTTTTTAAACCAAATCCATAGTTCAGAGTCTGATAGAGTTCAGAGTCTAATGTAGCGGATAAAGTAAAGATATATATATATATATATATATATATATATATAGAGAGAGAGAGAGAGAGAGAGAGAGAGAGCAATTATCCTAGTTCCTTCCACAATCCGGAAGTAGTCCAGTCCACCTTGCACTTTCAAAGAGATTTTCGCTATAATCCAATTTGATACAAATGCTCAAGCACACAAACAAGAGACTTCAAATACTCAAGCACACAAACAAGAGATTTCATATGCTTAAGCATAAAAACAAGAGACTTCTAAACAAACAAATTACAAAGAAAAATGTTTGAATTGAACACTTGATATACAATCATTGGTGTTCACAATACAAAACAAATCAGACTCTTAAAACTCTAAAATTTCTAAGATATGAAAGTTGTTAAGAAATTATAAGTATTTGATGCACAACAATTTCAGCAGAGTTTTGACACAGTTTAAAATATTATAGAGTCTATACTCATCTTCAAGTCTTCATTCCTTTATATAGAGTATGAAAGAGACGTTGTAGAGTTGTCAACGTATCAAAAAGTCGTTATAGAAGCTAGATCAATCACCAATGATCTGTTGCTTGATTTGGTTAATGTCCTAGGAGGGAATAACTTGAAATCCATTCCTTGTTTGGAGAATTAACCAGCGTAGACACAGCTGTAGCAGTACTATGTGCAGACAAGAGTGGAGTAGTGGTTGTACAATTGTACTGTTGTCCTTTTTCTGTGCTCTTCAGTGGATAAACATTCAATGTCTTCTAATTTCTCTGAAATAGTCGTTGCTCTAGGCATCTATTCCTTCTACAATTTTGTGTCTTCAAATACCCAACTTTAACTACTTCTAGGTTCTTTACTTCAGACTTTGATGACGTGAGACTCTGGCAGTCACCTTCTGATGAATCTGAAACCCATCACACATTCTATTTGAGACTCATTCGTAGAGATCGAGACGATTGAATTGGCTCTTCGCAAGAAGGACATAATGTCATAGAAAAATTTAGTGTTAGCATTACCCTCTTTCAACCAATTGATTCATAATTTCTGCCATTACAACATACTTGTATTAACCTCAGACAAAGAGAACAAGTTTGCTAATAAGGAATGAAGTTTCTCCACCTCTTCTACCTCGAAAGCATACTCCTCTCCTTTACGATTAAGAGTAGTTATACTATCCTATAAATCACTGATTCTAACCTCAGTTTTAGGTATGATTTTGATGTCAAACTTTTGACTGCTTTTGGTAAAAAAAATTGAGAGATAAGTTTATGATTTCTTTCTTCACCAAAAATAAATAAATTTATTATAGACAACGTGTAAATGGCCAAACTTATTATTTATGTAAAGTTTAACTCAATGAAACTATTTTCACCCCAACCAGCAATCCATGATAAGATCTTGAATATTTGTTTAAACAAACATTTTGGAAATGTTGTCCTCCATAGACTACATATAAAATCAATCATATGAAATCTATCGTTAATTACAGCATAAGTCTTGTATTATGATTTAACTTTCAATATGTCGTCTTTTGTGTACAACAGTCTTACATGTTCAATAGGTTTGGTCTTTCTATATACCTATCTTCTCATGCTTAAATACCTTTCTACCATTTAACTGGCCACTTTCTTCCACCTGTCCCCTTCTAAATTTGTTAATCGATTTAACTGGCCACTTTCTGCGGGTTTAGTGCTACTTGTGCTAACCGTGCTTTTAATAAAATTTGCTAATTCAAAAAAAAAAGTGGTGAATAAAAACAGTAAAAAGATCAATGTGGTGAGTGATGTGATAAAAAGAAAGATGAAGAGAAAATGAAGTATTCACTGAATGGAGACTTGATCACAAACACAAATAAAATATTGTTTGACACCTACACATAAATTGAAATGTTTTAAAGATAAAGTAATTTAATGATGTGACTAAATGCTTTCATATTTATTTTTCACATTTGTGTGATTGTGTCTAAACATTTTACATTTGCATTTGTGTCTAAGTAAAACTTGCTCTAAATAAATGTATAAAAAGTAAACGTGTATAAATACAGATGCTCGAAATTTATACCTAGTCAACCAAAAGCATGTGTGTTGTGCGTGTATAGAACTTTTTAATTTGGTTTTTTTTTGGGACAGAAAAAAACTATCTCATTTCATTAATAAGAACATCTCATTTCATTTCCTAATAAATTCTACCCTTGAGTTGTGAAAATTGTGAAGAAGGATGAGCATGTGTTCCTACATTCTCTGATAATAGCTCCTAAATCAGATACATCATTTCTAGTGATATGGAAGCTATCTACGACCCTCTTAGAGTCGAGCTCGAAAATAACATTATTCAAATTCTGCTATTTTGTCCATCTGATAGCATATAAAAGAACAAGAGCCTCTCCCTCAGACACATCTAAGAGCGGCGCTGACCAACCAGTTATGGATTTCACTAACCTCCTACAATCATCCATGATGCATATCCCTATACCAACCTGGTTGCTTTCTTTGAAGAAAGCAGCATCCATATTGTATTTGAATTGCCCTTCATCTGACTTTCTCCAAACTGTGTCGTCAATACGTTGTTGATGTACACCCACTCTATTACGGTTTTCTTGCGCGTTTTGCCAACCAGTTAGAAGACTAAAACCTCTGTCACGAACTGTTGCACTAGTCATGACATCATTCCTCCAGATACAATCATTTCTCTATATCCAAATAGACCACATAACGCAAATCAAAATGACTCGTTGACTCAGATCTAGCACATACAGGATTTCAGACATAGTGACCCTAAAACTGAGATTTAATTGAGCCTTTTGTTGAATTTGGCTCCACAGCCCTAACTGCTGCCAACACTACATACTCTTTGGTTTTTATTTTCACTAACTATTGAGGATTTATCATTTCACTATTATTAATATATATTGTACAAGGTATAATTTTGTAATATAAAATATGAGTAAATTTCTGTCAAAATAAATAAATATATTGGCAGTTGCGTATGTTGTTTGATTTTTGTTAGGGACCATATGTTAGTTTCATGACCTACCATGACTGACTTAAAAATTCGATCTTTTAGATTTGTATAGTTAGAATTCCTAATTTCTTATTGTTGAACAAACACAACAGCCATATATTGTTCCAAGCTTTTCAACAACCTTTCAGATATAGGTATTTCCACAAAAACGTGTTGCTCTTTCCAATTTATTAGATAAAAATAAATATTTTTTAGAAGATCAACGTCATAGCTACCTACCAACCCTTAAACTTTTTTTGTTTTTGTTTTGAAGGAAACCCTTAAACTATTATCCACCTTAATTTTTCAAATATAAAATCAAGTAAAGAGGAGAAAGGACTCCTAATATATGCTCCTCATGATATACTATAGGGTCAATTTAATGGCCCTTGAAGATAACAACATTAATATCCTATCAGAAAGAGAGAGCGAGAAAAAGATACCAAGACTAACTCCAATGAATATTTTTTATATAGGAGTCTTGAAAGGTTTTCAGCATATATTTAGGATTAAAAACCAAGTTATGTAAAAAAAAAAATTAGTGAAAGGAGAAAGTAGTATAAAGAAAAAGAGACAATTTATGGGACTCGTTTTAAGTTCTTTAAAAATGGACCTATTTTGCCGATTATCTTAGATTCATTAGATTACAAATTTACTTATCAACTTTGAAGATTTAAGTTCGATATTCTAACATATCGAAAATATAAAAGAATGCACCCGCTGAAGTAACACATGTTACTTACTTAAAAACATATGTGAATAGTGAGGATCTATTTAAATAAACCCAATATAATGAGTCACACGATATAGAGTCGTTCAAGCATAGAATCCCTAAAAAAAAAAAGTATAAACATGCATGTTACTAGGTTGTCATGCAGCACACTTAGCATAGTGCATACTACAAACTCATGGAGACTTACGTTCAAATCATGGTTCTAAAGTTAAAGAAAAACATATTCAACTCCAATAACTCACTGCATTAAAAATAGATCAAATTACACCTGAAGAGTTATCCTCAGATTACATTCAATAATTTTTTTTCAATTATTAGACTAGTGGCAAGACTTACACACCATAAATATAGATAAACAAGGAATCTAGTGTTCGAACCATGATTCATGCCTTCTAATATTTATAGAGATATCAATTAAACTGCATTTACCTACTCCTTTAATAACATTCTATCGAAAAAATATATAACATCAATTTAGATGCATTTTGATGACAAAAAAATAATTATAGATTGATGTCAAAACTTATATTTCCTCCTTCCGATCACATTTATAAGAAAAAAATATTTTTGTTTAGATACATTGAATAATCAATGTATCAAGTCACATTTATAGGTCAAATACATTGAATATTAACTATAATCCAATCAGATTACTTATTTAAAGACGTGAATATGTATGTTTTTTTAAGTGTATAGAACAAAATTCAAACCAAAGAATTAAGTTTCTGATGATAGACAGCATATAAGACTTAGGCTTGAATTTGTCGAACTGACCAAACTTATTATTTACCTAAAGATTTAACTCCATCAAGCTTATTTTCACCCCAACCGACAATCCATGATAAGATCTTGTAAATTTGTTTAATCTAACAGTTTTGAAATATGGTCTACCATATATCTCGTATAAAATGAATCATCCTCGTTCCTAGAGGATAAATATTACTACCATTTAAGACTATACACCATTATTCTATTCAATATATATGTACAAGTTTTGCCCCTCCTATATATATCTACCTTATCTTGTTTAAATAATTTTCTAATTTTGGTCAAATTCATACAACGTGCTTGTAGTCCTTCTTCCACCAATCCCTTTTAAATTTATTACTCGGTTTAGAAAAATATATCCTTTGTCTGCCAAAAGCATGTGTGTCGTACGTGTATACATTTTTTTAGGGGCTATATTCATACACACAAGTAAATGAACCAATGTTCAAACCATGATCACTGTGTCCAGCTAAATAATTTCAGCATTTTTAACTATTTGAGCTATGATTGTGGACTTGTTAGTATGCTTTTTATTTTCACTAAATAAATATTAAAGATTCATTATTTTATTTTTTTGACAAAATTATTATTTTTTCATTATTAATATATGTGTACAATGTATAAATGTATAATTTAGTGATATATTTCTTTTGAAAGGAAAGGAGTAATATATTTCTTAAAAACAACATGAGTATATTTCTGTGAAAATATATAAATAAATATGAGTATATTGGCAATTCCTCTAAAAAATCGAGTATATTGAGTTATTTAGGGACTATATAACAGGGGTGTTCGTGGTGCGGTTTGGTTCGGTTTTGAGGATTAAAATCATCTGAACCGCAAGATAAAAAAAACATGTGGTTTGATTTGGTTCGGTTGACTTTAAAAATAAAATATGAACCAAACCAATGCAGTTTGAGTTGGATCGTTTGGTGCGGTTTTTTTTACATGATACAATTTTTTGTTTCTAACATTAAAATCAAGTTAAAAAGCTGAAACACGGTCATATTTTCAGCAATGTTTTAATTTTATCAAATATTATAATTTTATTTTTATTTTACAATGTTTCCAACAAAATAGACCAAGTTCAAAACATGGACAAAACGTAATCCTACTTTGTAAGAAATGCAACAAAATAAGATTTTATCATTCTCTGAAATTTCAAGTAGCACATAAATACGTTTTTTAAATCTAATTTGGAAGCTCAAGATTCCTTCAAAGGTAAAAAAATTATGTGGCGAATTTGTAGGAATTACATATCAACTCATGCACGTCTAAAAGATAAAGGAGTCACATGCCCTATGAATTGTACACCGTGTACGGTGGGCAAAGAAGATACACTTCATTTATTTTTTCAATGTCCAAGTAGCTTAAATGTTTGGAGTATGCTTCATTTCTTTCCTTCTATTTCTATTTTGCTACAACAAGATATGGATAGCAAGAATATTATCTTCAAAGCATTACATGATTTATCCAAGGACGGTGCGACTTTATTTTGCTGTTGTTGTGGAGTAACTGGAAACAAAGAAACAACAAAGTGTGGAATGGGGTAATTGATGCTCAAGTTTATGTTGTCGAGAGAGCAAAAGTTACGCTTCATGATTTGCAAGACGCACGTAGGAATTGTAATACATCTTGTGTACAACCGCCACAAGAAGGAAATGTGAAATTGATCAAACCAGCTGAAGGAAGATTTAAGTGCAATTTGATGCTTCTTTCTCCTAGCTTTCTAATAGAGTGGGAATAGAAGTTTGTATAAGGGATGATACATGCACTTTTGTTTTGGCGAAAACTAAATGGTTTACTCCAGTCTGTGAGGTACATGTTGGCGAAGCTCTTGGGCTGTTATCAACTTTAGAATGAGTTCATCACTTACACTTGAGACCTATCGATTTTGAGCTTGATGCAAAAAAAGTGGTGGATAGTTTTTCTACACATTAGGATGTTACAGAATTTGGGATGATTATCCATAATTGTAAAACTATATAAGCTTATTTCCTTCACACACAAAAAAAGCAAAGAAGGAATCTAACAAGAGAAAAATATGTCATTTTGTAAAAGTTTCCAGTATTGGTCTAGGTGTGATATGTTTAATTAACATGTTTTCTTATGTTGTAGTTTGATTTGATTCGGTTGGTAAAATGAAAATCGCAAACTAAACTATGTGGTTGAACAACAAAACGATTCGATTACATCCGAATCGAATACGGTTTTTTACGGTTTCGGTTTGAATTGGTTCAATTTACAGTTTTATATTAGGTTGATTCGGTTTTGAACATTCTACCATGACTGACTTAACAAATTCGATTATATCGATTTTTATGCTTAAGATTTCTAATTTTTTTAATATGTTTTTCCGGACTTTTTAACAACCCTTGTGATATAGGTTTCCACAAAAACATATATATGCTGCTCTTTTTAAATTAGATGATAAAAAAAAAACAATATTTTATCGTAGATCAACATCATATACCATCCTTCTTCCCCAAAAAAAAAAATCTTACACCAATTCCCTTAAATTACCAGGCCAAATTATCATACAACTTAATTTTTAAAATAAAAAGTCAAGAGAAGAACCCCCTATATGTAATATATATGTGCTCCACATGAGGAGGAAAAGGTTTCGGTATGAGGGGAGAAGTGGAAAATAGATAATGTATTATATTTGAGAGAGCAATTTTTTGAATATAGAAAATGATAAATAAATAAATATTTCTACAAGTAATTATTAATTAATGAACAAAATTGACATGATCAGTGAAAAAAGGGTGAAAAGGAAAGAAGAATGAGAAAATGAAAATGGGAATTGGGATGGATAAAATAATGGGGTAAAAAAAATAGAGCTTTGCATTAGATGAGACACGAGGCAAGGCACGAGCGAGTAAAATGACAGCAAGATAAGGTAACACGTTGTTGCAAAAGCTCTTGAAACGAGTAATGAGGCACGTGTTTGAGTCGTGGGCCATGCGATGCTGACTCATCTCCACTTGTACCAAAATTTTGACGGTAAATTTCAAGACGTCGTTTCCTGTAGAAGATTTGAATAAATATTCAAGTCTCATACGATAGGAGGCATTAAAAAAGATTGTATTTTTCTTCTTCCCACACCAGTTGGTTCAAATTTTTGCTGTAGTAGCTCCCTCTCCGACATGCCTTCCATTCAATTGTGTTCCTTGTTGTTGTTGCACCATCAATGTTGTTGGTTGCTGTAGATAGGAGTTATTGAGAGAGAAAGAAGAATTGATAGGAGAGAGAAAAGTGACAATGAAATAAAAGAGAGTATTGAGCGTTGACAGCATACAATAAGATGTAAAAATTCAATGGTTGACATCAATTTTGTAAAAACAAAAAAATAAAAAATTCAAGTCACCTACGACAAGAGACCTAAAGAGGTTGTCTGCCGTAGCTTTTACCTAAATTTCAAGTATCTTCAAGTTTGGTTAAATATTGATACCATAAACTTAATATTTGTTTCTTAAATTTTTTAACTAAAAATAATGATAATATAATAAATCAATACTAGTGGATCGAGTTCACAAGTCTGCATGTTTAAAAATTTAAACTCAATATCCGAACTAAACTTTACCAGTTTTGACCATTAAATCTGTAAATGATCAGGTTTTGGTAGTTAGTGAGTTGAGTTGGTTCGGGTCACTAAACTCAGGGATCGATCTACACTGATGACCACCCCTATTTTAGACTACACATTAGATAATCTCGTATCTTTTCTTCCTTTCCCTCTCCTCTCTCTCTTAATTATATTTTCTTTTTTAATGAACAAAGATAATGAGATTAAGATAGAGATAGAGAGAGTTAGGAAATGAAATGAGATAAAAGAGATGGAGCATATCCACATCCTTTGAACTAGTAGTATGATTATAGACTTATCAATTAAATATAAATATAAATATAAATATAAATATTTTATTTATCTATAAGTATATATTGAGAGTCTCGGCAACATATTGTTTTCTAATACTATTCTATTTTTTTTAGAAGAAAAAAGAATAACGATAAGTATTGGGTTACTAAAGGAATTTAGATAATCATTCACATTTAGTATATAACAACAACATGAATGTAGTACACACCATATCTTTACCCACAACTTTAAGACATCATCATATATTTATTCAAAATTTTAAGAGTTTTGTTTATGAGTCCGTTGATTTATAGTGTTCAACCTCAACTTTTTTAGACAAGTGTGACTCTCTAATCACATTTGCACTTATGTCGTTGTCGTCAAAAGCACCAGTGCAGTGGGACACACCGCATGAACGACATTTCGCATGAAGAATTTTGACATAAAAAATTGGTTGAACCTTTGTCGAACCTCGGCTTTGATACCATTGTTGGGTAAACTGGGGGAGTCCAAGGGGTCATCCATATAAAGGTCAAAGCAATTACACAAATGAGAGAGACACCACATCTTTACTTAAAATCTTTTGGCATCAAGTTTATGACTCTCTTCATTTATAAAATACTCATTCACTTTTCCAAACAATATGAGACTTTTAACCTACATCATTACCTAAAATATGAAATTACAAATATTACTTTATCAATAACAACTAAAAAACATAGAAATATTTGTTTTTAATTACATATTACATATAAGCAAAAAATTGATGTTAATAGATAAAAATAAAATAAAAGATGCTAAAGTGATGTAAATAATGTCAACTATAAAAATAAACAATTAAAATTACATTAACAAAAAAAAGTGACACTCAGCCCTAAAAAAGCAACACTCTTTTGAAGTTTTTTTGTTCCCTCCCAAATATAATCGTTGTTATTATTATGTAATGTAGTACCATTTTAGAAGCCTAATTTAATAATATTGTTTTTTTTTTAGGAAACTAAAATGAATTATATTACCAACCAAAAAGTGTCATTCCTAGTACAATGAGTACTTAGGAGGAAACAGCAAAATTCAAACAATAATTACAATATTTACTGTTCACCAGAAAACAGAAGAAAATAAAATCTATTAGCCTATACCAAGCATGACGAACAGACTAAGCCACCATCCATGAAAATTGAAAGGAAGAGTAGTAAACTTCGCTTTCAACCACATAAAGGTGAGGGACTTAATCTTGTCGACCACCTGAACTATCGTAAGAATTTTATCTGTAAACAACCTGTTGTTTCTTTCTTTCCAAATTTCTCAGACAGTAGCAAACCATATAACCTATAAGATGGATTGACGTACCTTTAATGAGCCACCAAAATAACTAAATTGAATAAAATGCTCATGCAAATGTGTTCTATTGGAAAACATGCTCATGGTGAACGTACCTATGAGATGGATTAGAAATATTGTTATTTAATTGAAAAATATAATCTTTTTTTATTGATAAATATTACTCCTAGCAATTAGTTGTTATAATAGTTTTTCTTTTCTCCGTTTAGATTTAAACTAAAAACCTTAAACTCCATATCCTTCGCTTCGAAACAAGAATCACCCAACCTCAAAAAATGTGTTCTATTGAAAAACATGGAAACAATATATAGAGCAATATTTATATAGTCACAAACACAAATAAAAAGTGATTAGGTACACACATATACCTTAAAAAGGATAAAAGAAAAAATAATTAAATGATGAGACTAAATTCTTTATCATTTATTTTCTTTCATCTATCTGAATATACCTAATCACTTTTTATTTGTGTTTATGCTCAAGCAAGACTTGCTCCAATATATAATGTCTACCATGCCCTTAAATAAACACATAATCTCTGAAAATTTATCGTAGTATACTTTTGCTATTCATTTGCAATAAATATATTTTAAAAAAAAAACTAGCAATAAATGAACGTATGTAAAGAACGAGATTAGTTTTTTTTTTTTAAATGTTAATGAATAACTTTTTAAAGATTTTTAATGATTTTTTTTATTTTATAAAAAATTGTGTATTAAATACATTTTTTTTTTGAGAGAAAAACTAGTGTATTAAATACATTAAAAATTACAGTATTTGACTTTTTTAAAGATTTTAAATTTGAACCCTTAAAAAGTTTATCGAGAACATTCATTAGCCGAACTGTTTTTGTTTAGGTGAATGAGAGTAGGTTTTTGTCAACTAAATAATGAATGAGAATTGGTGCATTTATTAATTATCATCGTTTGGATAAGCCTATCCATTTGATGATTTGAACATTTCCACTTACACATTTTATCCACTCAATTTTGTCATTTGTGTAAAAAATAAATACTCATTTTCCCCACCTGATCTCCCTATATTGCCCTTGCACGTTTATTCAACTCACTTACATCTGAACATTTTTTGTTTGATCGTGAAAGGGTGAAATAAACTTTTGAATGAATTAAAATTTTTTAATTCAAGAATATTTAAAGGGTGTTTTCATTATTGTATAGTTTCTCTCCAGCAATTTTATAATCAAACCTTAATAATCAGAAAATGATGGACTACCATGCTGCTAACATGCATGCACTGGTTAATTACTGTTAAAAATTTAAAATGAAAAACATGCATGCATATATATGATGCATTGGTGAATGGTGATGGACCACTACCTCTTTTAAGTTAGTAGTTTAATTTTAAATATCATATAGTATTTGTCAACAACACATTTCACTTTAGCAACCGATCTGCTTATAGCTAGGTTAATTTCTTTTAAAAGAAAGTACAGTTCATTAGTATTGTGTATGAGTATATACAATATACTGTATAAAGAATGTCTAAAAGTGCAAGTTAAGGAATGCAAATTATGGAAATATTAGCATACAATTATTAGTATAATTTTTATTTAATAACGTTTGGAATTATTTTTCTTGTCAAGTATTTATTTACGTGTGTAATTATAGTCATCATAATTCCACCAAAGTTAACTTCTTTTTCCATCCGTCCTTGCTCATGTTCACTATAAATGTTTCATAATTTACACTTAATAAATGATAAGTGGACAACAAGCTGCACCGTTAGAAATGAGGGTTGCTATAACACTCTCAAAGACTATGACATTATTTCTTTCCCTTATATTCGACCAATTTTTTTTCTTCATTCTAAAGTCAAATTATGTCAATTATATCGCACGATTGCAAATAAGAGATTGGCTTTGTTGCTACGTGAGATGGTATCTATCAATCGATCAAGTTATTTTGTTGTGAGGATGACGAGGAGGCCCTTTTCCCATGCTATGTAATTTTATGTTGCTTCACTTGTATTTATATCTCATCATATTTAATGTAGATTAGACCTCAATCGAATATCAATAATACTCCATCCATCTCACAATAATAGTCTTTTTAACACTTTTTCTTTTTCTCAAAAGAATTGTCACTTTTAAATACCAATACAACATTTATTTATTTTTTTCCATTATTATACCCTTACTTATTGAATTTCATCTAACTTAATTACTCCACTAACTACAATTAATAAGTGTATTTTAGTAAATGATATTAATTTTACTATTGAAATCAACATAATCAATCATTTTCTTAATAATTGTGCACAAACCTTAAACGACTATAATTTAAAAACGATGAAGTATAATTTTCAATTCCACTTCTAAAAAACACCAAAAACCAAACCAAATCAAACTAATATTAATTTAGCCGGTTTGAATAAATTATTTTTTTACTAAAAACCAAATCAAATCTATCCTTACACTTCTTCTTCTTCTTCTCATTAACAATTTCCTTAAAAATGTTGGTGTAAAACAATAATGGTGATAGCGTAATTAAAAAGCAACATGAATCCTAAACCTATGTCGACTGCTACCATTTTCCTCATCTTAACAAAAGTCCACCTCACGCGCACACCACATCATTCCACGTGGTTAAAGAAAAGAAAAACAAAGCCAACTGTAAAGGGACCCACAACATAGATACGTGATTAAAAAGTAGAAAAAACGCGTGTGTAAAGCACGTGAAGAGAAGAGCGAGTTAGAAAAGAAGATAATGTGGGGCCCAGTTATCCGTTTGCGGGTAACGCGGAAAGGACAGTTATTTATTCAAATTGCCTCTTCATAATTTGGCTTCTCACTCTCGGGAATCGTGTGTGTGAGTTTGTTTGTGCTTATCCAAAACAAAATCAAAATCAAATTATTACGAGAATGCCATTATGGTATGGAATGTTCTAGACGTATTCATTCATGCGATTGCGATGCCTTTCTCTCTAACTCATCTCTACCAACTCCATTATTATTATATCTTTTTTAGGGAGTATTTCTTAAGAATAATTAATCATCAACTTTTTAAATAATTAAATATCTTTTTAATTACAACCGTTTTTTAATTGTGCTAATGTGTATAAATTATGATTAATAATATTTTTATCAAATTTTAGTTTTGATTAAAATTATATATATATAAATATTTTGCACTTCTATATTGCAATAAACAATGCTAATTTTTTCAATAACACCAACAATATAGCAAATATAATATCCTCGTGAGCTTAGCACTTTTCCACAAATAAATTGTGTGTGTTTTAGACACTAGGCTATTTGACCAAAAATATAATATAAATTGTGTATGTTTTTAAATGACACCAACAATATAAATATACAAATTTATTATTTTTTTACAAGTAAAAAAACCTATCCAAAACCATATATGAACAAATCTTGCTCAAAATTTTTTTGTTCGAAGAAATCAAAATGATATATAAAACCAAATTACTATCCTCCCAACACAGGGTGTACCTGAGAAGAAAAACAAAAATTACAAGAGTATTTCAACAACAAAATCGAGAATTAGCCACAATCCGCACATAATAATGAGTTTTGGCATCAATTATGAAAGCTATAATGGAAAACTAAAGCATGAGCTTTGAACCACCAAAGGATAATAATTTGATTTTTTCCAGAAACCGCAATGGATAATTCATTGATTCTCTTTACCACAAAAAATTATGTCGTTTCTTTCCTTCCAAATTACTCAAACAGGAACAAACCAAAACAAATGCATGAGAGAGCAGCTAGATTTAGCACCACTAGAAAGGGTACCAAACTCATAAAATGATCAACAATATATAATGATCCGCAAAGTAAACACAAAGCCAATTTCAAACCAATTGCTACATATGACTAAACAAGGGATAAAATAGAGAAAGATGATTTTATGACTCTAAAAACCACAACCTACAACACACATTTAAACTTTCGAAGAGATAACACCTCTACGATATAAATTTGGCACTCCAACCTTATCTATTTTGATGAATAAGTAAAATTTATTCCTAAAAACTAATTAAAAATAATTTGATAAAGCTCAAAGTCAAAATCATAGAGGTATCCTATGTTTGAGCTCACACCACTACTCCTTCAAGTGATATTATACTATATCACTCTCGTTTTTTGTTAGTTAATAATAAAAGCAAAGGCCAAACGATAACTAATATCATATGGATTTTTTGAATTGTTTTATGCTCACACGTATAATGATGAAAAAATCAACATTATTTATGAAGTAATATGTCAATTCGCCACACTTCTACTTTTTCATAAACCTTAGCATGCACGTCAATATCCATAGCTAGTCCCTTCAAAGGGGTTAGGTGAAGACCACTGAATTCCACATGTCGTGTCCCTAGAAAATAACTAAAACATTTCCCTCAATTCAACCATTCAATTTTCCACTTTTAATTTGTCTTTCATTTTTCCCTCTTATTTCAATATACCTCTATTATCCAAGAATAATTTCAAGAATTAAACTGACCAACAAATAATAATATGGTTAAATATATGCAAATGTAAATTTTCTTTTAGATTTTCATTAATTTATTTACAAATATCACAATGCATTTTATACTTATACATATGCCTCTATCATACGTTCTCTCAACATGAATGAAGAGAAAATCTCATTAAGAAAAAAATGCTCAATGAATCACAACTTTACAACAAATTAAAACCCCTATCTTACCCCACAAATGTTTTCATATACTCATGATTGTAAAACACACAAAATGTCCAAATTAAACTTTGCCTAACATTGCACTATAGAAGAAGACCAAGTAAGGGAAAATCCAAATCTTTGTCCCATTGACTTTAATTTTAGTAGAAAGGAATATTGAATTATGGGAGAAGCAATAGCAATAGCAATAACTTCCGATCAAATTACAAATATGAAAGGGACATGTAGAGGATGTACTTTTTCCTAAACACTATAGTTTTCTAATTGCTCCATTATTTTGTCCACTCAATCAAAACCATTCAAATTGCTAATTAAATGAATGTGGCAAAGTGGAAAAATGATATGGCGGCCATACCATATCTTTTATTTACTTTCTAGCTAGTTTCCAATTTCCATACCACTTTTCTTCTTATAGCATTCACATTATTCTGGGTAAGATACCTGAAAAAGACATGACCCATCTATCTATCTTCTTTTCCCCTTTCCCCTCTTTTTTCCCTTTGATTTATATATATTACGTTATTTTTTTTTAATTCTATCCGAATATATAGTTGGGATAAGTGCACAAACCAATAAATGAACAAAGTACTCCTATGATTAACACCATACACGTTGAAGTATTTGATTGTGTTTGGTTGTTACATTATTACATATGAGACATATTTCATGTGTCCCTTTGCGTCAAGAAATGGGAATTTTACATTTTGAGGTGGGAAAAGGGGGGAGTTGAAGTTGAAGGCTAAAAGTATATATTCAAATAATGACGAATGGAATAATTGGCTGAGAGTTAATAAAAGTAGAGAATTGATTCTAGCACTATCTTTCAACTTCTCGTGATCATTATGATCATATGTAACTTGCGTTAATTTCAATGTAGTTTTAATTAAGGGAGAACAATGATATTCATGTAGTTTGGTTGAATATATACCTATCATTCAATCAATCAATGTCATGTCATATTTTTATATTGATTTATTTTAAAAAAAATCAAATACCAAACAAATTTTGTCTGGATGATACCAAAATTTGTGGTACAACTCTTCAACACAAATCAAACCATCTATTGATAGCAGTTTCAATATTAATGACCCGTCTAACACCGTAAAATATTGGGTAAATTACACCAACCTCTCATGAGGTTTTCTTAAACAACACAAACATCCCCTCTAGTTTTTAATTAGACATTAACCTCCCTTATTATGTTATTAAATTGACAATGACCTCCCTTTCACATTAATATTGTTTGATCTTCGTTTACTCCTTCTAACTCACACACCCTAATGAAACAAGAAACACTTGCAACATAAACCAAACGATCATATGAGCATATTGGGGAATTAAAAAAGAAGCACTACCCATTTCTGCATCGAACCTAAATTAAACGGCCAATAGAAGCATGTATTCCATTGATGGTCGATTCTTCAAAACTCCCTATTTGACCTCAAAAAAAATTACAATCCCATAAAGTAAAATCAAGATATATTTAAGCTAAAACCACCCAATTGAACAACCCAATTTCAGAAAATAAAAGGTTTCGCTTTTGAATAAAAAAACATCACAACCAATTTAAACCTAAAACACAATCACATCAAACAAATTTTAAAGGGGTTGTGAAGTGATGGAGAAAAGAGGAAGAAGATCTAGGCGAAAAATGGCATAATGAGAAGGGAAATCATGGGTGAAACTAGTGGGGGAAAAAAGGATCGTATTTAGTGTTCTTATATTTGCCTTAAGAGCTTGGAAACGTTAAGTGAGAAGAATCATTTTGATCTAACAGAAGTTTAACGCCGTGTTACAGAGAGGGGAGGTCAATGTATTTTGGAAACTAGAGGGAATGTTTTTGTTGTTTAAGAAAACTTCAGGGGAGGTCAATGTAATTTACCCTAAAATATTTGGAGGGGAGAGAACATGTGTACTTTTTCCGGTGGAAACTATAGAAGGAAAATAAAGAAATCTTTTACATTTTTTAAAAGAGTATTTGTTTTTTTTTTGTTTAAAAGAAAGAGTATTTTTTTAAAGAACGATAAATTAATACTTATGATTAATATATTTTTAATTTTTTTTTGAACAAGCCAAAATGGAATTGAATTACTAGAAGTGATTCATCTCGCACAAGGTGTGCAAAAGAGAATCACTTATAAACTATACAATGTCAGCCGCCTCTGGAAGCGTCTAGAACCCACCGAATATACTAAAATACCCATGTGGCTTGGAAACCAAGCCACCGAAACCCAAGCCCACAGTATGCTATAAATACCACCCTTGAGAGCACTCTCAGGGCATCCAACAATCAATCTAAACCCTAATAGACAACACAAACCCTAGTATTCATTACTCGTACTTTTTTGCAAGTAAAGTTGGCGCCGTATGTGGAAACCGGAAAAACTGACCCGTGCCACACCTATTCAATTATGCCGAGGTAATCACGCAGTTGATGTCGCCGCCGCAAACCCCATCTTTGATGATGCCGCCAAAAAACCGTATCAACCTCATCTACGGAGGCATCGACAACAATATGCATCGTTATTCATACGTTCAGGTTACCTCGTTTCAATTTTTCATTCAACCATCAATATTCATATTGATTTCAATTGCTTCTTCCATACTATTACTGTTCGCCTGACTTCAATTGAGTTTCTTTAGCGCTGCCTTATTTTCGATTAAAGGATTACTTTCAAAACCTAGTTTTTCGATTATTATATTATTTCTTTTGGAGCTTTTTAATACCACATGAGCCTCTATTTTAAGTATTCAGCCATTACTTTTGTTTGTTATTACGCTGCGGTTCCAAATCCAAATCAATATTATTTTTGGCGAGTACTACATTTATTCCAAATCCAATTAATTACCATACTACGGTTATGTTGCTGCTGTTCCTTTATTTTTCAATGTTGATGCGTTTCAATATTCTTACTCACCTCATGCTCATCGACATTATTATTTAAATTTTGTTTCTGATGTGATTTTAACTGGTTGATTATTTCTGTGACAAATTATTACGAATTTGGAGCTGTATAAAACGCCTCTGAACCTAGCGGCGATCTCGAAAAGATGATGACTTAGGAAGATCAAACCAACATCTGGTCTCGAATTCTAGACAACGTCATACTCTTTCGAAGTGATTCTCCCACTCTGAAGCAATTCTCTGTCGAAGGAATACCAGGTTCTATGTTTCCAATATATTTTGAGAAAATATATTTATTTTTGAAGAAAATCTTATGTTCAATAAATTTTGAGAAAATGAAAATTTTACGTTCAATATATTTTGAAAAAATATAGTTAGATTTGAAGAAAATCTTATGTTCAATATATTTTGAGAAAATATATTTAGATTTGAAAAAGAATTTTATGTTCAATATATTTAAGACAATATGTTTTCACTTATTGATCCGAAGAAAATTTCTTGCCCGATATATTTTGAGAAAATATATTTCACAACCTTAATTCGAAGGCTCTTGTCGATTTGTTTATTTTGCAATTATTTGTTGGTGCATATACATATGGACAATATTTATGATTAAAAGACTCCTTTATTCATGATAACTTTGGAAGCGTGGAAGAATTGTTATATTTCAGATAAATCAAGGATGATATACTAACAAGCCCGCCAAGGGCTAGATGAACGAAAGGAGAGAACTCACCAAACAACACGTCAAAATGATATATAGAAGCAACGGTCCTGCCATTAAGAGTTTGAAGATGAAACACGAAGTTATTCTAAACCTTTCTCAACCTTTAAGATTTGTTTTGCAGGTTTTTAACGAGGCACCTTAATGTCTACAAATACTTTGCCATTTCTGTTTGTTATTTTGTTTTGGTGCTACTACTACAATATCCACAGGAATCTACAAATCGACTAGAAGCCGTAAGACCCAACTGGGCAGTGAAAACTCAACCCCAAAAGGGCTCTGAGATAGAAGACGTAAGACAATTATTATCGCAACCAGTAAGACGTTTATTAACGCAGCCAGTAAGACGATTATTATCGCAGCTAGTAAGACGTTTATTAACGCAGCCCGTAAGACGATGATTATCGCAGCTAGTAAGACGTTAGCCCGTAAGACGATGATTATCGCAGCCAGGAAGACGTTTGTTAACGCAGCCCGTAAGATGATGATTATTGCAGCCAGTAAGACGATTATTATCGCACCCAGTAAGACGTTTATTAACGCAGCCCGTAAGACGATGATTATCGCAGCCAGTAAGACGTTTATTAACGCAGCCCCTAAGACGATGATTAACGCAGCCCGTAAGACGTTTATTAACGCAGCCCGTAAGACGATGATTATCGCAGCCAGTAAGACGATTATTATCGCAACCATTAAAGACGACTATAGTCACCCAAGATAAACGACGAAGTTTATCACAAGCTCAAAGAAATTGCAAACACGTCGCCAAGGATGAAAGCCGACACATATAAATTCAAACCAACAAAAGTCGCTGAAAACCCTGAGCCGACAAAAGTCGTCGGGACGATCTGAGCCAACAAAGTCACCGGATAAAATTGAGCCGCCTAAGGCGGCAAATCATGAAGACCTTACGCCAACAAAATTGCCAACAAAGTTGTCGGGACGATCTGAGTCACCTAAAAATCCTCTCACGCAGAGGTCATCTAAATAACAATGGGTGGGATGAATAAAACCTCCAAGCCTTATTGAATTCCATGAGAAAAATCTCCAAATGATAAACAAAATCTCATCAAGAAAATAATGTTTGGACGCCATAAGCCTTATCAAAACGCTTAATAGGAAAAGTTCTACGTCGGACGATAGAGTCAAAATTCAAACAATAGAAGACAAAGTGTTAAAAAGAATAAAGTTTCGACATCATCATCACTTTGCCTTGTCCCAAGACTCGTGCTTGGTGAGCTGTGAGCCATCAGACCAACTTCAAGAAAACTTTAGACACATTTTAAGAGGGATCATAAGAATCGTGTACAACAAAATGTACAAATGCACTTCAAAAGACTTTTTAAACCTTGGGTATGCCTTTCTGAAAGGCACCGTCCTGTAATAAATGTCTGGAAGCACAATAATAGCAGATAGGAGCAATCAAACCTATATATTCATCACTTCGCCTATTGGAAATTACATCAAAAAGACGCCATGATTCGAACACGTCACAACTATTGAAAGGTCGCATAACCTGCACTGTTCAATCTACTTAAAAAAGATAACGTTCTTACCAGTCATAAAATCATCTATCCCGCCATGCAAGCAGGAGAGACATCAGGAGTTTTACCACGGAACCGTCTCGCCTTATCCTAAGACTCGCGCTTGAGGGACTAGAAGGACAGATGTGATTGTATGAAACAACTTCTCCTACAAAGTCAAGACCAATACAGGAGGGATCCGCAACGTAAGGATAATGCGTACCCTCTTAGGAGCTATCAAACAAATCAAAGACATCATAGGGCAATTTAGGTATAGCTCAAATCAGTTTGCCTTGTCCCAAGACTCGTGCTTGTTGGGCTATGGACCGTGAATAATTTCATAATAAGCTAGGGGGACCTTCAGAAAGGCCCCATGACCTTTCCTGAAGACTCCTATGCTTACCAAAGATATTAATCACTTCGCCTTGTCCCAAGACTTGTGCTTGTTGGGCTATGGACCGTCAATAATTTCCTAATTGGCTAAAGAGACCTTCACAAAAGGCTTTAAGACCTTTCCTAAAGGCCTCGCCGCCCTACAACAGGTTCTTAGGCCCATAAGGCGCCTAAACCGCCTTAGCCGCCTCTGGAAGCGTCTAGAACCCGCCGAATATACTAAAATACCCAAGTGGCTTGGAAACCAAGCCACCGAAACCCAAGCCCACAGTAGGCTATAAATACCACCCTTGACAGCACTCTCAGGGCATCCAATAATCAGTCTAAACCCTAATAGACAGACACAAACTCTAGTATTCATTACTCGTACTTTTTTGCAAATACAATACCCATACAAGACATAGGGTGTTGCCACCAATCATGGTAACTGAAAGAAAACGTATGCAATTTAGCTTTTAGCCACTGGAATGAGAGTAATTTCACTCTATCAGCTATATTGTTGATTAATGTAGCCTTATGAGTAAAAATGCGGTTGTTCCTCTCCTTCCAAATGGTCCAAAAACAAGCCTGCCAAATTATTTGTAAAAAAGAATGTGAAAAATGCAGTAAACCAGCCATATGTCCAAACTGAAGATAACGGTCTCTACACCCCACCGAAGCGACGTAGGATAAACCAAGCCAATGTAAAACCCGTGTCCACACTCGACCAAAAGAATAATGTCCAAGGAGAAGGTGTTCGGCATTCTCAGGTGAGCCACACCCTCCCACACAAGCCATGTTATCTGAATGCAACACCTGTCGACATAACAAATTATCTTTCGTTGGTAACCTATTTCGAAAAAGTCTCCAAGCAAACAACGACACATTAAGCGGAGCTTGCTTATGCCACACATCATCTTGAAATCCCCTTTCAAGAGGCTCATCCATCGTCGTGAGAAACTTATAAGTTCCCTTCACTGAATAGCCGTGAGCGGCATCAAGAAGCCACCTCCACCTGTCATGAACATGAACCTGCAAAACAACATCATGCAGTAGGATAGAACATTCTGTAACACTCTCCTCCTCCCATGCATGAAGGCGCCTATGCCAGCCCCACACATCACCCCCATCCTCCCACCCGTGCCTCTTCATGTCCTCCACCGTCGCTCACCTGTTTTCATCCAACTCAAAAAGGCGGGGGAAGCAAACCCGTAATGGAACTCCTCCCACCTAGTTGTCAGTCCAAAAATAAGTGTCACTTCCTCCACCAACTACCCTACGGACGTTATCTTCAAACCAACTCCCCACTCCCAAACCGACACCATTGCGGATACCATACATCATCCGACACCATTGTAAAAAATTTATAACATCATAGACTAAATTTAAAGAATTCATATAAATCCTCCAAAATTCCTCGAAATCCTCCTCCAATGCAATTTTTATGAAGAAAGATAAACCCTCTAAAGCACTCATTTTCCAAAGTCATCTATTTCTTATACTTCTTTATTTTCTCGAAATCCCTTCAACCCCTTTCCTTTCAAACTCGCGAACAAAGTCTAAGAAAAAAAAAAGTAAGACTAATTTAGTTCTTAAAAAATTAAAATCAACTTTTAATTCTAAGAGAAAAAGTCCGAGAGAACCCCCCAAGACCTAAAACCGAGGGGCATCAAAAAATTGGGTTTAGGAACTACACATGTTAGCACTTCAATTGCAAGCACTGTGACTAATGAGTTAGTAAGTGAGGTGATAATACACGGAGGAAGACTCCAATATTTTTTTGTTGAAAACTTGGAATCCGATCTAAAGACCGATTAATACGAGGGATCCAATCTCACCACCCACTAATAGAGAAATAATCTCTTATTTATAGTGTAGTTCTAAATTGATACGCTTTTGGTTGTTGCTATCTTCATGTTGAATTTGTATCAGATAGCTCAATTTTTTTTATGGGAAACTAATTCCAAGATAAACGAGAGCGCTTATTATATGTGAATATACTCCATAATTCTAAGACGGTAGGACACATCGATGCCTCTAAATATTTATTTTGGAGGTGAGTTAGTTTTCTAGGATGACGTCGAAGGTAGATTTCCGCGCTACATGATCCCTAATGCTGAGGTATGCACCTCATATGGTTTTGTAGCTAGCTAGACCTCATTATTGAGTTAGTTTGGTGCTTTTGGATAATTAGTAAGATAATTGTTTCCGCGCTATAAGGATAACTTGAATTGTTTGAGGTTTGTTGCAAGGGATTTGGCTATGTTAGTAACTTAGACATGTCTAGTGGCTTCATTGATGCCATTACCTCCTTTACTTGATAAAAAAACACTGTTAAACTCTAATAGACAAACACTAATATATTTAGTTTTTTCACATTTTTTGGGGTAACATTCATATTCGTTTATACTTTTTTAACAAGGCCACATGTCATAATCATTTATAATGAAAAAGTCACATGGCACCTAAACATAAACGCAACTAATACAATTGAAGGTCAAAAGAAAAATATAGCATAAAAATTCCTTTTTGTGGTTTAGAAATAAGTAAAAAAAGGAAATGGATTTTTCTGGAATATTCTTTATGAAGGAACTTGCTCAGAATATTCTCCGTTTGTTCTTTATATGCCACCACACTTTCTGTAATTTCACAATTTTTCTTGAGAACATGCATATGCTATACAATTAATCACATGCATAGTTAACCTTAAATATATAACGAGCTCATGTAACATATTTATATCTAAATAAAAAGAGTATTATTTTGTAAAAACGATCTAAAAAGTAAATGAAAACTATACAACAAAATTGAATATTATTAGATGTTTTTGGATTGTTTTTTTAAACCGAACCAAATCACATTTATAATTTTAATTATTATAAAATATTGCATTAATCTAGTATTTTTTGGTTTTTAATTTTTTTTAATAATACTTGTTAGTAGTTTATAATGGTACGTAGTTCACTGTTCATACAATGTTCTACGACAATAACATTCAAAAGTTTTGTTCTAGATTTTATCAACATAAAAAAAAAATTCTCTAGACATGGACATTTGAGACAAAAATAGTATATAGAAGAAGTGTATTACTCCCAAAAATAGGGGTGTGAATAGCTCCTTTGCTTACTCCATAACTTGCATGCAACAATCGATATAGTTCCTTTCGTTACTGGTGCAATGTATCCACTATCCACAACAATGTTATTAAACTTTGACTGACCATCTACTCGAAGTGGTTATAGTTTCGATCCTTGACTATTGCATATGGGACTATTGCGTATGGAGAGAATTCGATTGGAATGCAAGAACTCACTTTGTGTGGCTCACAAATGATCAGACGTAGATTAGTCACGGACTCACGTTAATTGAGGAAAGGACAAACAAACGGTTCGTGTGCCATCCTCATAAAATTTTCGATATGACTGAAGACATGTAAACCCACACACACTGTTAACGTGCCTCAAAACAGACTAGAGAGCTACTTTTACCCCTCCCCCTGTTAACATGTCTCAAAAGACTGAGAATAGATATATCCTCTTAAGTCTTACCCCCACTCTTTTCTTTAACACCTTTTCTCGCGCATAGATGGGTGAATCGGGAAAAACAAGTGATTTTTTGCTCGTCCTTATGGTTCAAATCTATCGTAAATATGCAAATGCGTGTGCGACGATTGCTTGCTTCTCTGATGATTGTAGGAGATTGGCTACATTTGAGTTTGAGCAAATGAGAAAATGAAAGAAAGAGTTTGTTCAATAATTTAGGAAAAGTGCAACTCAAAAGGTTTGGTAACATCACTTTCATGATCTTTTCTACTTTTCTGCTTCAGTAATACCAAATTTTGTGACTACTTTTCTACTTGCTACAACAGTTTGAGCTAAAGTTTCTGCCTAGCTAGCAGACATAATTAACATAGTCCATTATTGGCTCCAATTCAGGAATTAGGTTGATAGATTCAATATGTAGATTCATCATTTCCATGTGTTAAGTTTACACACTATACATTCTATTATATTCACATGATTTTAGTAGTTTCTGCATTGTCTTAATATTTTTTTGACAATTTCACTAAATATTTCTTTAAATTTATATGTTATAATTATGTTTTTCAATTACAATTTTTGTAGTTACTTTCATATCAAAGCAATTGTGGACCTGCACTTCCTATTAGGCATCTTATTCCCCTTCAAAATCATATTGAAGCTATTGTTGAAGGACTTACGGAAGAGTGTGATGAACTCATCTCCACAAATATGCATACAATTGGGAAGTTATAAATTCTTGATTTTGATCGACTTTGTGTGATTTTCAAAAACCTAAAAAAGAAAGTTGAAAGCGCAGACATGACAAAATAGGATTAAGAAGCTACAATACGCGTAAAGGATTGCTAACAAAATATTGTTGTAGATTGTTCCTCCTATTTTTGTGAATTGTTCCTGTTTTAAAGACATTTAAATAATGTTTTAATTGATAATTTAAATAATATTATAAAAATATTATAATAATTTTAATTTTTTTGAAGGATTAAATAATTTAAATAAAAGGTAAAAAAGGAAGAAAAGTATTCGGCCAAAAGAATATCTCTAAGTTTTTTTTCTTGACAAGAGAGTGTGTCTCAGTTATCAATAATTATTTTTCTTAAAAAAACAACTAATTTAATTATTTTGTGTATCGTTATACTTAAAATTTTGGATGTACCATTGAATTTGCCTTTTTTTTTTGAAGGAATTTGCTTTTTATTTTAGTTGTTTTTCTTATACCAAAAAAATAATATAAAAGATGCCTTGTTAAAAAGGGAAAATGATAGGTTGACACTCTATGGTACACACTTTCTACCACTGATTTGGTTGGAGCAATTTAGTAATTTCACTTCACTATCATCACACAAAAAAGAAGATCATGTGTCACACGTCACACATTTGTGTATTTGTGTAGATGTTAAAAGGGTGGTAAGAGCGTCAATGTACAAGTGCTCTAAAAAACAAGCAAATAAAAAGAAAAATATCTTCCAAAAAAAAAGGTATGTATATATTTGATAGGTCACACGTATTGTTTTTTCCATTCCCTTATGTGCAAAACCCTTTAATTAAAAACAAAAAAGTGTGCAAACCCTAACACTTATTGGAGTAATAGTCTCATAATTAGTTATTGTAGTCTATCCTATAAATGTAACAAACTTTAGATTTTCTCTCAATATTTGTAACTATATATTCATAATAATCAATTTTCAATAGCCTTAATTCACACTTAACATTCCTCTCTGTAAACATTCACACCCTCGATGGCTTCTCGAGTTCACAATGACCCGGAGAATGCCAACTTTACGCCAACTCTGATCGCCATGAAAGTCCCTGCTACCGGTGCTGTTCCTGTCTATGTAGGTTAAGTGTCTCATTCACTCTGACTGTGCTCTTTGCCCTTGCCTTCGTTGCTTTATGCTTTATTTTCCGGCTGGAATATCCTCACTATTCAATTGATGGCATTGCTGTAAAGGGAATGAACCTCACTTCGCGGTCGTCAGTGATTTTACCAGAGTTTGATATCTCCGTTAAAGCTAATAACGGCGACAAAAAGATTGGAATCTATTATGAGAAAGATCATAGCAGCCTTGAAATGTTTTACAGAGGCATTAGACTCAGTAACGGCGTTCTGCCGATGTTTTATCAGCGGCCAAAGAACATGACAGTGTTTCCAATGATGCTGAAAAGTAACGGCATTGTAAGTTAACTTTGAAGGTGAGAGCACTGTGAAAATCAAACTGGGATCCGTTACATCGTTGTTTAAGATTATAGTTGAGCTTGACTGTGTTGTGACTGTTGATCAATTAACAGCACAGGCGAAGATTGTTCACAAAGACAAAGACGTTTGTGATGTTCGACGGTATTTTAGGGGTTTTTTCTAGATTACCTTTGAAAAATGGTGAATAATTTACCCACCATTTTATCTTAGGTTATGAAAATTGTTATTTGGATTTAGTGCAATTTTTTATTATCCATAATTTTTTTATGAAAATACTATGTAGTATAAGAATTTCATGATGACTTCGGTGAGGGTCCAGATTGATTAAAAATAAACATAAGAACATGATTTCTTCTTGTTACATTATGTGAATATCCTTGTTTTCTATTAAAATTTTCAACTACAATCACTGTATTTCTATACGTAATTGAATTTGCATGTTAATATAAATTATGTGCACCTTCAATCCACATATGCGTTACTTTTATTGATAAAAGATAAATATTAGTAATGAATATGAAGTTACTTATATCGATAAAAGTTAGATATGAATGAATATAAATTTAGATTAACAATGAATAAAGTCTATTTGACAATTCCTTAGAAAAAGAGAGTCTATTTGACAATGTTTTTAAAACCGGACCGAAGGTCGCACCGGTGTGAACTCTAGTTCATAGCTCAACCGGTCCAACCGGTTGAACCGTTGTAGAGCCGGTTGAACCAGATACTATACCGTTACAGAATTGCTTCTGCCTCTTTTTCTTTTCTTGTAAAGCTCCCAGTTTGCCTCTTGTACATACACAATCCAGAATTTGAATCACCAAAAAAGTGACACAGTAAGTTAGCAACTGATAAATGTTCAAAAGCTCATCCATCATGATATTTTAATCATATAATGATACAATTTATTTACTATTCTTAATAGTTGTATAATACAAATTTATAGATATTATAACTTTGGATTTAAGTCCCATCAATTAACATTTTGTTACTTCTCCTTGTACAATGTTATATTATTCTGTGTAGTGGGGACCTCTGATCTTTATAAATGTACACTGCTAAGCACCAAGGAGTATTTTATATTGATACCAATCACCAAGAACAAGAGAGCAACCCAAGCAGTCTTATTATTTATACAAAATTGCAATTTGACATAATCAATTGAATAAAGTATTTTAAAGATTAGGACTGGTTATATGAGTTGTCAAAAGTTTTGTGTCCTCTAGAGTCTAATTAATCTTTAAAATATTAGCTTCTGCTACGTCAACTTTAGCTTGATTCGCGGTTTCCATTTGTGTCTTTTGCCCTAAGTAAGAGAAATACTCGTGAACTGGCACATCTACCAATTGCTTAACATTCGCGTCGTAAATCAATAACCCGAACTGATTCAGTTCGAGTTGAACTTTCTCGAATACTTCTTTTTAAACTCTTTTGTTCCTCTTAAGACCTCTTCCATAGTCATGAAAGCAGAGAGGACATGTGTTTCGCCTTCGATGATTCCTTGAACAAGTTCATTAACATGATTGGATAGACCTGCTGTGAAATTAGTTTGGCGTATTTATGAAGGCTTTCATGATCGTCCACACGAGGACCGATAGTGAAGACAGCAGGGAGAATGAATTGGAGTTTTTCGGCACTCATCGCTTGAACTTCAAAGGTGTAGTTTACCGGTGAGAGGTTGAAAACGTTGTAGGATTGACCGGGAAGAATCCATGCTTTCTTTGCAAGTTTGATGTCTTTGTTCCATGCTCCGGTTATCACAAGGTATTCTGATGCTTTTGCTACCTTATACATTCTTGAATTTGATTTGACTTGATTTTCAAAAACCTAAAAAAGAAAGTTGAAACTAAACGCTTGTGAAAATTCTTTCTTGTGGCCTAAGGTGTTATTAGGGTTTACTGTGATAGGATTTATATATAGTGAGATTTTGTTAGACACACCGCCTTAAAGGAAACCACGGTGAAAAAGATAATTTTGTTAACCCAAGCTAGAATAATGCATATAACTCGTGATTTTTTTTATGGAATAAGCTAAAATGAAAACACGAAGGAATTTTAAGTTGTAACTACCTTCCTAAAACACCAAAGAATTGTAAGTTGTAACTACCTTCCGAAGAAAAAGAATGGTTACATGCACGAAGAATGGGAAGTCAAGCAATGACATAAAGAATGTGAGAAGAAGAAGGTGGGGTGGTTGAGACTCTATAAATATAAATTGAAACCATATCAAAACAAAAAAAATCAATATGAAAGTTTTGTTTGTTTTCACAACAACGATGCTCATGGCTTTGATTGGTGGTTGTGTGGCAGCCGGTAGAGGTAAAAACCTACCGGCTTCCGCACATGTGGATTGTTAGTTTGGTTGCTGATGCCATGACCACTCCGATTGCGGCATCTTAAACTTCTTTCTTACTCCTCTAGTTCCTGAGGTTGTTCCAGTCGAAAAAGTCAAGAATGACCCTGCTGCTCACACATAATGTTTTATAGATTGTCATTGTAGTGAATATTCTATCTGTCACTAAGACTAATCAATCCAATATAAATAATAATAATAATAGTGTGTGGTTTATCCATCTAAAAGTTTGTCATAAACATTGGGAAAAACAACCCCGGCCTAAGATTTCAGTATTTATAATTTATACTTTTGTAACTAGTTGTCCGCGAGATTCCAATTGACGCCATTGTTACCTTATTTTATGGTATGATATAGTAGTATCACTTAAGACAGACAATGAATGAACACGAGTGTGTAGGCATTTTTGTTTATATCAAAATTGAGTTGAGATTCTCAAAATTTCTCAAATCTCAATAGTCGATTTTTACTTGTGTCTTTTTAAATTGGAGATGATATTTTTGTGTTACCATCTTGGACCAAAGCTAGCATTAGCTGCATTAATTCTCCAGACGGTGAAAATTAAGGACCATATCACAACTAAAGTCATACAGTTAAAGTATCTTGAGTCTGTTACACTACAACTTTGATTGCGGGTTTAGATGGCAGGATTTTAGGGACAGGGGAAGGAGGGGAAACCCGAATCCCCGACCTGTTTGCGAGTGTGTTTTTGAAATGAAGGGAAAAGGAGGCTTATGACCGATATTTTCTTAGTTTTGGTAGTATTGCATAATGAGGTGGTGGATTTCGAGAATCCCTCAAAACTCTAAAAAACCGCCAAAGAGTTTATCGCAAGGTGGGGGATATCGCCCCTTTGCCTTCACTTTCCTTCTCCCTTTCCCCTTAAAACCATCTCATCCCTCTCCCCTTTCATTCCTTACTTCAAAACAATCATTTTTTCTTTAATGTCAAATGTTAGTAATTAGTTATTAGAATAATATTTACTCTTTCGTTCAAATTTGAGCTGAGGACCTCCAACTCCTTATCGCTTAGCTCAAACCAACCTACAAAACATGAAATAGAGACAGAAGTGAACTTTAGGATTTTAGAGGGTGGATAAAGTGGAGTAGAGTGTTTCATGTGTAATTTCTGATAGGAAAATAACACTCCTGCCTCGAGATTATGCAATAAATTTTACCGCAAAGTTTGAAAAACTTGCGATGTTGTATGGAAGTGAGTATTGGACTGCAAAGAGTTGATATGGAAGTAAATTTGTTGCTGCAAAATTGAGAATAGTACAATGAGTTATTGAAAGCGCAGACAGGACAAAATAGGATTAGAAAGACACAATAAGCGCATAAAGGATTGCTGCACAATAAGATCATTCCTCCTATTTTTATGAATTGTTTCTATTTTAAAGACATTTAAATAATAATTTTAATTTTCTTTTGAACGATTAAAATAATCTAAATAAAAGGTAAAAAAGGAAGGAAAATATTCGGCCAATAGAGTATATCTCAGTTATATATTGGTATAAAAGATAATTTAACCCTATAATTTTTGAGAAGGAATGGAATTTTTATAATCTTCATTATTTTTTAAAAAAAAAATTTTACGGTATAATCTTCATTACTATTTGACAAATGTTGCAATGCATATACAAATATATTATTTTTTTTAAATCACAACCCATATACAATTATAAGAACCGTACATGTTCTAAGTACAAGAGTACTGATCCCCTCCCCCATGGCGGTGAGAGAAGGAGTACCTTGCTGACGTCGAGTCTAAGCTATAGAAGTAGTTCGACTTGGAGGATCCCTAGTCCTGTGTATTCCTAAGTGGTTAGGAAATCAGAGCTACATAGTTCTCTTGAGAATTGACAATGTGGAGAAGAAGAATTGAACGAATGAATGAGGGAGGCATGAATGAAGCCTCTCATATCTAGTGTAGTCATGAGGCAGTGAGTGAAGGAGAGAGAGTTGGTAGGGAGTAGTGGGCAAGTTAGTGGAGATAGGTGTCCCACTACTCCACCTCTCCTAGACTTAATCAAAGTTTCATGTGTTTCATGTGGGAAGGTTTTAGTCAAAGCATCTTTAAAGTAAAGCCAAAACGAGTCCTCTCTCGCGGGAGGGATAGGTGGGAAAGGGGGAAAGCCCAATTGCTTGCTTGGACAACCTTAGCTCCAACGGACAGGATCAGAATCAGTTCGACGTTCCAAGAAGTCTGCAAGCTTAATAAAAGATTTTAACTGGCTTAGTCGTTGCTTAAAGGGAAAGACAGAAGGAACTATTCTTTTGATCCTATGACTCGAGGAATTTCGAGTTGGAAGATCCCTCCTTACTAAAGAGAGAGTACCGAGGAGAAGGCAATCCAGGTGTACTAGCCATGTCGACGGGGTCACCCCTTCTTCTAGGGCGGTCATGTGGTTTCTTAGTTAGCATAATTCTCATGGCGGTACACAACCCCTCAAGTACGAGGCCCAAATGGGTGAAGTACTTGAGTAATGTGTCTTTAACATTCTTATTCAGTGGCCGATTTCAAGGTTGGCAGTACACAGTTCCCCAAGCACAAAGCCTGAAAAGGGAGGACCGTGATTGACTGCAGTCGGTAATTTGCCGCATTCACGCAATCATACATTCCCGACCGTCTGATCATGATCGGATGATCCTAATTTGAGAACATAATTGTAAATAAAAATTAAATACTTTTATCCTGAGCTGCTTGATCAAGATCATACGGTTAATAAAGGAATGAATGTGTGACTGTGTGAAAAAACTGACTGCAGTAAATCATAATTAGAAAAGGGATAAGTGTTTGACAAATTGATTTGTCTTTTAGATTCGCCAAACTCTGGAGGCCTTAATTTTGAAGACTCGCTTGCATCCAACAGGCTTGCAACCAATTGCCAACTCTGTGAGATTGCAGTTATCATTACAAGACGAGAGCAAGAAATTACTTCATTGAAAGTGGTTGAATCATCATCATCATCATGAAGCTCAAACTCGTGCTCTTGAAGATGCACAATATAATCATTTGGTATTGAAGGCTTTACATTTTTTTGTTGCATTGGTTCTTTATGTGTGTAACCTTTTGATGTAACTCCATTACAATAACACTGATGTGGCAGTTTTAATGCTGATGTGACGGTCCAAATCAACAAATTGCACTTTTTTTTTTAACTTAAAAGGATAGAAGATTGTAAAATAAAATAAAATGCTTACTAAAATACATGTTTATTTTATTATGTAATATAGAGTTATCATCCTTTTCCTTGTCTAGTTCCCCTATTGCTATTTTAGTTACTTCATATGCAAATTGTCTATGAAATCAGTAAAATTTTGTTTTTACTAATAATGTTTCTTCGATTGTTTCAGCGGTTCCAAAATATGCTCTCAGTCCCATGCAAGCAGATCAAACTCAAGGTTACACCATGCTTTCAAGTGTTTTAATTTGATGTCACACATTGACATTGTTATTCCAGTGCATTAATTTGATAATTTGACTTCTTTTTTTAGTTTTTATATGACAATGTCCTGAAACATTATTACACATATGTTGTGTTTTGGAAATTTTAAATATGCCCTCAGAGAAAGTTTCTGAAATATTATTACACAAATGATGTCAGCCGATCAATCACAACCAAAAAAATTCGTTATGTATCGATTTAGTTTGGTTCAGATTTTATCCAAAAAAAAAAAAGTGTAAATTCTTACACATTTGATTGGTTTGGGCAACAGATTTAGTCAAAACACAAGGGGGAGCAAGGAGGAGAATGTTCTAGATCCACATCACATCTGTGAATCCAGGAAATGAACCAAGCAACATTGGGTGCATGATTTCATCATGATGAATCGCCGTTGAGGAATAACAAATTCTATAAGGGCCTTGTAGCATCTCTTTCGAATATGCATTTTTCTGTCGAGAAAAGAAGCCTAGCTATGAGCATGTTCAAGCATATTGTGATTCATAATCCAGAACAAGAGATAAACATCCATGTACAACAGCATCAATAACATGAAATTAATCTCTTCAAGCATTATGTTTGACAAATGAAGCAATTACACAAGTACTGATTCTAAATTTCTAACTACAAATCGTTTACCAATCACCGCTGACGGGAAAAGAAAAAATAGAGTAGCAATAACAATGTAATGTTGTAAACTAAGATTGCATTGCATAATTATCTGAAAGAATGCATGGCTCATTCATTTAGACCATATATGTCATTCCAACTTGAATGATATTGGTGTGAGGTACTTTCATATTTGCAGTACCTCCTCTGCAGTTCTTTCTTAGAAATGCATAGAAATAATTTATGACTAATTTCTTAAAGAAAAAAGAGTTCTTCTTTGCTTTCACATCTCCGTGTCCAAGCAAATAGGTGAATCCTGAATCCATTGCTTCTCTAAGAGCTGAAAGCTCGTATTCAAGACTAGGATCTTCATCTGACGACATGTAACTCGATGGTAATAATGTTGATGCACCTTCATGTGAGGTAGAAGTTCCTGCTTCTTCCAAATTCTGACCATGCAATAGTGGAATCCTAAGCTCTTCTGCTCCATTACCGGCTGCAAGATCAGAATTTCTTGTATCCACCGAGGCGGTGTCCACATCATCGGTTAAGTTACCCTCCAACTCCAACGCAGCTTCTAACGCTTCCCTTCTCAAGAATTTCTCAAGACTTTCCATAAGAAGTTGCTCAAATGCACGGTGATCTTCCTTCCGAACGTCTTTGTAACCGTACCTAGCAACACAGCGGAACATATGATAATCTTTCGGACAAACTCTTCGGAATAAAAATCTTTCTTCTTGAGGAACCACAGGAATCGGAACATATTTAATGCAGACAAAAACTACGGTGGAATGAAGAGCTGGAAGGCTTAGAAGGAACTGCAGGAAAATGGAGGGAACACCTTGGACAAGCTCATTATATAGCAATCCTATTCCTGGCACTCTTACTGTTCCAAGATTGGAACCAAGATCAAGCATCAAGTCCATTGAAATTTTTTCTCTTACTTCCCTTCGGTACTTCAATACACTCCCGTAGTTCCACGTGTACATCACGGAGAGGAAAAAGGTAGCAAAGGCAAGTGGAAGCCAGCCACCCTCGAAAATTTTCGATAGGACTGAAGACATGTAAATGAGCTCCACAGAACCAAAAACAAGTAGGAAACTAAATGCTAAAAACAAGTTTGTCTGCCAAATTAAAAGCATTACTAGCGTCACCAAGGTGGTGCTAACCATCATGACCCCAACTTCAGCAATGCCTGCAATAGAACAAATGAAATGAATCACATAATACATCACAAATGACATTTTTACACAGAAATTTGACAACAAATTTCGACAACAATTTAGGTGAAATCATGATATAGTCAGTGTTTTCCTTTGCAAGCATCCTAGTTGTCACCTTAGAACCATAAAGAAAAAAACGGAATACTCCATGAAAATAGTGATGGAGAAAACTTTACCATATGCATTTGCAATATCTGTAGTACTTTTGAAGATGGAAACGACAACGATGCACATAATCATCAGAAACCAATTAATAACAGGTATGTAAATTTGACCCATGAACTTTTTTGAGGTATGAATTATCTTGAGCCTGGGGAAGCATCCCAAAGCCATTGATTGCTTAATGCACGAAAAAGTAGCAGATATCATTGCTTGACTTGCAATCATAGCACCAAGTGTAGCTATAACAAACACCGGCCAGAAAAGACTCTCTGTTCAACACAGAGCACAAACAGCAGGAACCAAAATGATTAATATACATAACCAATACCTCTTAATATAGTTTTTATTTAATTTATATCGACTGTCCATACGAAGATTTTTTATATTGTCAATCAATCATAATCCTCAGATCAGTAAAAACGTTTGACTTTAATCATAATTACTTCTAAAGTCATACGAATGATTGATTGTGATTTATTGACAATGTTAAACATATTATACTGACAGTTTATCAAAATTAAACTCATGTAGTTTGAAGGACCGTGGTTATATGTTTCAAAACACTATATCACCTGGAACAGATTTGAAGAATACACTTGAATAAGAAGCAGGATTTTTCATCAGAAAAGCAGCTTGGCCCATATAAGCAAGGAGGAGACATGGAAATACCACACAAGTGAAAGCAATCTGTATAAGCAATTGTAGAAGATATATAAGAAACACAGAAGAACTTTTAAAACAAATTTAATTGTTTACCTTTCATGAAGAAGGAATTTGAGGATTCACAAACCTGTATTGCCGGTACAGTAAAATGTCCAAGATCTGCAAACATTGCTTCTGCACCTGCACGAGAATGCATAAGAAAGTTGAGTAATATTCTGATTCCATGTCCTAAAGAGTTGTTTCTATGCATTATAAATAACACATTTCGGTAGACAAGAATACACATCAGTTATGTTCTGAGTGATTCCAGATAATGTAAATTTGTGATATTTTCAACAGCATGTAAATAACTTCTATCGGTTCTTGCATGCAATAAGAACCAACAGGGAAACAAAAATTATGCTTCAAGCATCTTAAAAGAAAAAAAAAGACTCATAGACAATTATAAAATTCAAAAGCAAACCTGTAATGAGAAAAGAGGTTTACCTGTAATGCACAGAACACAACCACCAAGAGCTGACCATGCACTTTTGCCATTATTCTTGAAGAAGTAATAGATATATGCTGGGTTGAGTGCTCTCACAACAGTAATATCATATCTAAGTATATTATATATTCCAATAGAACCCAGAGAAAAGAACCATAAAGCAAGTACAGGGGCGAACATAAAACCCACTTTGCCAGTACCGAACTGTTGAATGCTAAACAAAGCCACGAGGACTACAATAGATATACTGACCACTTCAGCTGCAAGTAAAAACATGAATTACATATCTAAACTTTGTTGTGTAAAAAACAATTTGTTAGTTTTCATAGTTCTGTAACATAACTAAATGCCAAAAATAGCAAACACTGAATTACAAAATAGTTGATAGCTCTAATAAAACATTCAGAATGCCATATTAACAGAGAAGCAAAAAGTTGACTTCTCTTTTTGAAAAAGAAATAAGAAACGATGTTAACGTGATGTTTTATAGTAGAACCATCAACCATAGTCGACCTACTCAGCCAAAGTACATTAAGCTAGTTAGTTGAGATCTCAGAGATCTTGCAGGGATTTTGACCTCAAGGATATAGTCAATTTAGAAAAATGATTGATATCTTGAAATTAAATTCTCTGCTTGAGTTGTGCCTAACTCAACCCTATTAACCGGCTTAATCAGTAAGGGATGCCACTGACGTATAAACACTTTTTCAGGCCATATCTCGTTTAATGTGAGACTCTTAACACAGACCTGTCATGCTCAAGACTAGACATCTGGAGCGTGGCCTGAGAGGTCTGACAGCAGGTGACCAAACAGATCTTATATAGGCCAAAGATATTATCTTAAAATTTGGTTTGTGCCTAACTCAACAATACAAAATCGGCTTTTAAGGTTAGGGATGTCTACCACTTATAAAACGTATTTTCAGGTCATATCTTGTACTAGTATGGGACACTCAACATTATCAAAAGGCCCCAAGTTCATTTCTCCAACGAGATTTGGACACTTTGATCATAAAGTAATGCCTTTCTTTCCTTTATAAAAGCAAGCAGACACCATCTTTGCTTATATTATAAATCTACACTACAGTGACTTTACTTCGTCAAAAATTGAATTTCTCAGAATGAAAAGGAAATTATACCTGTACCAAATCCATTTATTTGATCCTGTAGACCACTTATGGCAGACATCACTGCAACAAAGAAGCACCATGGTTATACTTAAGGTACATAACAAACTATTTTTTTTCTTAACATCAGATTTACTAATACAAAATGATAAAAAAAAAATCGAAAAATTCGAAAAGTAGATTTGTCATCTGAAATGGATAGGAGAAGCAAAGTGCCAATTGAATCAGTTCAACAGAGTGTAGTTCATATAAAAAGCCACAACTGCATCCCCACAGAGGAGACTTGGTATGGTTAGTTTCGTCCTCATTTAGGTGGCGCTTTTAGTGCCAGAAATTAGGCGCCACCATAGCTTCTATTTGACAACTGTTTATACTACATTATAGTGATGGTATAACTTCTATTTGACAATATTGATATTATCTAATAGATTTATTATGCCTGTGAGTGCTAAAATTGGTATGACTAGTTTAGCTTAGAGACATATGATTATGGTAAAATTCATGCCAGTATACAGAACACATGAGAAAACCAAAAACTTTAAACATAATTGCATGTCATAAAGTTGCTTGCTTACGTACCTGATATCGCTGGAGTTAGAATACCATCACCAATAATCATGGAAGTTCCAAGAAGAACCAACACTAACAACACGTTTTTCATGATCGACGTCCTTTCCAGAGTCTCCTTTATTTTTAAAGCCCGTTCGAGTTCTGGCGTAGGAAGTTTGAGCTTAAAACTAGAGATTTGTTCATCAGCTTGTTGGCGATTCGGAAGCAGATTCACATTTGCATACCTACAAATCAGCGAGTACAGCGCAAATGTTCCTCCTACAGTTAAGCAATCAACATATAAAAATCATGAATCAAAGTACATAATTCTGAGTGTGAAAGTGAATATGTTACCTTCTCCATTATCATTAGCTTTGAGAACTATAAAAACATATTTTGCTAATGGAATAAGCGCTATCGTGTACATTACTAACGATAACGCCCCCAATACATCGTCATCTGAGTTAATAGGAACCTTGCTGAAGACACCAGCAAAAACATAAAGCGGACTTGTTCCCATGTCACCATATACAACACCAAGAGTCTGAAATGCTAATGCAATGGTAGGCCAAAGGGAAAGTTCCTGATTCACATAAGCACAAAAGATATTAAAGACATAGGCTAGCACTATACATGCAGTGTTAAATAAAAGGTGAAGTGGAATAAAACATGGTTATCTTTGAGTAACTGTTAAAATTGGTGAAGTGGGCATGACAAAATCTCTGCATTGTAATGCTTCATGAATACCACAATTTGCATCACCAAGGACAAATTCTTGTCTGCTCTTAGAACTACAAGAACAACCAGACCTTTATCCTACTTGGCGAGGTTGGTTACAAAGACCAAACAACACCATAATGATCTATCAAGGATCATATCTTTATCCAAACCATCGTTTGATCACAACTAATTCAATAAAATTATAGCCAGTAACAACGAAGCTACAGCTGCTGCTAATCCAGTTTCTACTAGCTGGCAATAACAGATTTTGTTTACGTTTTTTAAAAATAATAAATCAATCTATTTTTAAAAACTGAAGCCTCGGGGAGTATTACTCCTAAATTCGCCGGTATACAAAAATATTTCAACATGAAACCTATGCTATGCCTCCATTCCCTTTTTTTATTTATAACTGACTTATTTCAATTCGCTGTATTTATAACTGACATATTTCAATCGCTGTATTTGTACGGCTTCCACTATTTTGTAGCAACGTTATGAATATCGCATTCCACTACATTCTGGGATTCTTATGGATACCAATGATTACAACACATTATGCCACACAAAACATGAACATTCTTTGTTCTTTCAAAGAGCCTAATAGAGAAATTCACACATGCTAAGGGCCTGTTTGGATAAACAGCTTATTTGCAGCTTATAGCACATGCACTTATCATAAGCTCGCATTACCTATTTCTATAGCAAAGCGTAAAATAAAGTTAAATTGTTATTGTTTATGCTATAAGTTGTTTTTATAAGCTCACATTACCTATTTCTATAGCAAAGCGTAAAATAAAGTTAAATTGTTTTTGTGTATGCTATAAGTTGTTTTATAAGCTATATTAAATAACTTATGAAAATAAGTCGAAAAAGGCTTTTGAAAATTGTCATAAGCCATGTTCATAAGTTCTCCCAAACAGTCTCACAAAACTTAATCCCTCCTGTCATTAATATAAGCAAAAGTTTACTTTTTATATTCATTCAATAAATGATGTACGTGGTTTATATATAGACAACATACATCATTTATTAAATGAACCTGAAAAGTCAATTTTTGTTTATAATAGTGACTGGAGGGAGTATGTCAGTAGATAAACTCAAATAAACCAATCCAAACATGCCCTAAGTGCGGAGAAGATGGTTTCGAACTAGCGCCCTAGCACGTCAAATGTCCCCACAGTCTAATACCATCTGAGTTACACTTATAAACCAAAACATGAAGAGTAACACAAAATTATTTTCTATTTTTTGTCCTCAATAAGTTATATAAAATCATACCTTGGAATGTTGATCATGACCTGCAGCAATCTCCATAGCTTCAACATCAAAAGAGTCAACCCTTTTAGGTTTCTTAACAAGTCTTCTCCTAATTGAACCATACCCTTCTCTACCATCACTTCCATAACTCTTATTAGACCATGGAGGATCTTCATCCCAATCAACTTCACTTCCATCAACCCACCTTGACTCACTACTCCCACCACTGCTACTTCCTAACAACCTCACACTTCCTTCTTCAATCCTATCCAACTTCATTCTTCTAAATCAAAAACCCAGTTCTGAAAATTGATTCAGCTTATGAAAATGTGAAACTTTATCAACAAGTTTTGATGGTTTTTGAGATAAAAGTTCGTCCCTTTGTTTCTGTGAAAAAATTAATCATTGGTGTTTTTCTGAAGATAGCTCAGTTTTGATGTCACGAATGAAACATTCCAAAATCCTGTTTTTTTTCAAACACAGGACACAATCATTATGTCGTATTAAAATTGGTTTGTTTTTAAAATAAAAATAAAAATAATTCTTCTTCCAGCCTTATTTTTAAGAAAATTTTGACTTTTTAAATTTATTGAGTAATTGATGTATCTTGTATGGAATATAGATCAAATAATCATTTATGCAATAAATCAAAAAAGTCAAATATTTTTTATAAATAAGATCGGAATATATAAATAATCATAAGTGATTCATATTGCACAAAACGTACAAAGAGAATCACTAAAAGTAAAATACAATGTCAGTTCACTAGTGCATCAACAACGCACACCAAAAATTATCTAATAATAATGGAGGATAAAAGAATTAAATGTCATGTTAACTAATGTCTTCGAGATAATGGTTAAAGAAATAAATTGTATAAGTTTTACATTTTTTTTGACAAAGTATAAGTTTAACATTTTGTTTTGAAGTAAAAACATAAGTTTAGAGAAATGATATTTGTACAACTATTTTGTGATAACTTTTGAACAATTTATCTCTGATATTGTTATCATCTCTTACTTTTTTTCTCTTCATTGTTTTTAATCAATAAAAAAAGAGAGAAACAATGTTGTCGTCAAAATTGTCATCAAATGAATGGACAAATATCATTGCTCATAAGTTTAACATTAAAAACAATATTTTCTACGCTTTTAAACATTTGATTTAACAAATTTCAAATTTTTTTATTATACTTTTTTTAACTATCAATAATTAAAAGTGTACACTATAAAAAAATATAAAACTCGTTTATTTGATGTTAATCCTTCAATTCTCTAAGGAAATGACCATCTTTGATCCGGAACTAAGTAATGTGTCGTGCAATAGATGTTTGACTTAAGGAATTCTTTTGAAATATTCATTTTAAAAGAGTTTATTAATCATTTTATCTCAATCACTTGATTGTTTTGAAAAAGCTTGTTTTTTTTATCAAATCTTTTATTTCTTTAGTCAAATTTTAGAATACTCATTTGATAGCACAGAATAAAAAATATATTTAGGTAATTTTGAAAAGATTTTTTTTTTTTAAGGAAAAAATTATTTTTATTGTTTGGAATTTTTCTCATTTTATATGTGGTCTAGGGGAGAATCACGTGACGTGGTTCCATGAGAATTATACAAGACTGTCTCGTTGCATTGCATCATGAGAAGATAAAGCGTATAAAATATTATCTGCGGTTACCAAAATAAATTATATAAAATATTATCTTAAGTTTTTTTTTTTGTCAAAAATTATTATCTTAAGTTACCACACAAAATTATAAAGGATCATGATAAACAATGATAAAAAAAATTGAAATGTTTCATGAGTTTAATTTCTATTTTTTTTACAATGTTTGGTGAGGTTAGTTAGCATACTCAAACATGCCTAACTATTTCTCCTAAAAAAAAATGTCTAACTATTTTAATCATGCCAACAATCAGGGGCGGAGCCACCACCCGACGAGCCCGGGCACTCGTCCGGGCTCAATCGATACTTTTTTTTTTTTATTTTGCCCAATCCAATAGTCCATTAATCCACAAATGATGAGTTTTATTTAAGAAGGATGTAATGTTAAGTTAATTAATGGATATGATAACTCATGTGCTTTCATATTCAATAATTGATGTGATTTGATGCATATCTAAAATTATTATACACCGACTGAATATACTAATTAAATTTATTTTTCATTGAAAACAATATTTCAATATTAGATTTTCCAATATAATATTAATATATTAGTTTACTTAACTAATGTCACAAAGACATTGTTTAACATTTTCAACTTATAAAATAATATCTTTATGTAAAATTAAAGGCGACTGATATCATGATAAAAAATAACTTCAAAAACTTCTCACAAAATTAATACAATTTCCTCTTAATATTATTTAAATAATTAGTGAATAGTTATTTAAGATAAGAATTTAATATATTATAAAAAAAATAAGAATTTAATATCGATACTCTTGATGGGATTCTCATCATGAATGAGGTGGTGGATGAAGTCTGTAAGCCTAAGAAGGAATTATTATTGTTTAAAGTGGATTTTGAAAAAACATGATTTTGTGGACTAGAAATATTTAGATGCGGTCATGGATAGAATGTCTTTTCCAATCTAATGGCGGAAATGGATCAGAGAGTGTGTGTCTACGGCTATAACTTCTATCTTAGTTAATGGTAGCCCCACAAAGAGGGAATTAAAACAAGGAGATCCCTTTTCTCCTTTTCTTTTTCTATTGGCTGCTGAGGGTTTGAATGTGATGTTGCAGGCTATGGTGGAGTCCAATATTTTTACAGGGTACTCAGTTGGATCTCTCAATTCAACCGCCATTTCCCATCTTCAGGTTGACGATGACACGTTACTGTTAGGGGTCAAAAGTTGGGAAAATGTTCGAGCTTTGCGGGTTGTTCTTATTTTTTTGAGGTGATGTCGGGTTTGAAGGTAAATTTTAATAAGAGCATGCTGATTGTGGTAAACATTGATGATCCTTGGTAGGGGGAGGCTGCCGCGGTTTTGAGGTGTTAGGTGGGCAAGAAACCTTTTTTGTATTTGGGTCTTCCTATTGGTTGTGAGCCACAACGTTTGAACTTTTGGGAGCCGGTTCTAAAGCACATAAAATCTAGATTGTATGGTTATAAGAGCCTCTTTTTGTCTTTTGATGGTCGTTTGATTCTCCTTAAATTTATCCTGACTTCGTTACGTGTATATGCTCTCTCCTTCTTCAAAGCTCCGTTAGGTATAATCTCTTCTATTGAATCTCTTTTAAATCTTTTTTTTTTGGAGAGGGAGTGAGGAACATAGGAAATTTTTTTGGATTGGTTGGCAATGTGCGACTTAGTTGTGAATAAGTCGTTTCGGTGGCGGCAATGTGTGATTTAGGTTGGGAGGAAGGCGGGGCGGCTTGGCAGTAGCGCCGTTGGTTATGAGCATGGGAGGAGGATTAGTTAGACGAGTGTATGATTTTACTTCATGACGTATCTTTGTAGTATAATTCTACATATTAGTGGCATTGACAACTTGATCCTATTGGCGGTTAATCGGTTAGGGGTGTGTACAACATGCTCAATTGTCAGGAGGCCCCAAACTTTGATGTTATTACAAATTTTATTTGGCATAAACAGGTTCCCTTGAAGGTTTCGACTTTGGCCTGGAGACTTGTAATGCCCACTTTATTTATTTAATTATTTTAGTAGAGTATATAGTATATTATTATATATTATATGATTTTAATGATGTTTGCGATGTATGAGATGATGTTGTGGTGTGACGTTTATTTTATTGTTTAATAAAATAAAATATGTGATGAAAATTAAGATGGAATATAATAACAAATATTTTGAGAGATGGGGTTGTTTTCATAAATAAGATAGAGTTGTGGAGATAAGTTAGAATAGAAGGAATTATAAAAGGAAATTAGGTTTAGAGAGAAACAGTCACTACGTTACAGACTTTTGCAAAAAGAAGAGAAAAGTGGCCGGAGAAGAGAGAACCTCAATTCTGCGAACATACCAGGTAAGGGTGAGCCTAGCTTCAATTGTATTTACTGTAATTCATCTATTTGTGATTAACAAAGGAATTGGGAGAGAGTTTGATAGATTTCATAAGCTAGGGTTTTTGCAGATTTTTGATGAATTAATGTTATAATGATGCAAATTAATGTAGAAACCCGTTACTGAACCTAGATTAATCACTAGGACCATAATTCTGATAGATTAGAAGCATAAAACGAAGAATTGGATGAGTTTTGGCGAGGTTTCGAGCGAACCCGTAACCCCTCTGCGATAGCTAGCCGTGGCGAGCAAACCCGCTCGCCGTGGTGAGCAGTTAGGTATATACTCACGAGGCGAGCAGCTGAGCTCGCCGTGGCGAGCAACCCTTTAGTGCACGCGAGGCGAGCAACATCACTCGCCGTAGCGAGCAAGTGGCAGAATGCAATTTAAGTAGCTCGCCGTGGCGAGCAGTCCCACTCGCCGCAGCGAGCAATGTGGTCTCAGACCACTATAACTTGAGTTTTAGAACTCTGTTTTGAGCGAGGCTTTGAGGGTAGAATTTTGGATAGCATTAGAGATGTTTAAGACCTAAATTAGAACCTGTAATGACGCTGTAAGATGATTTTAAGACGTTGGCGTTAATCTATGACTAAAATGATTATTAAGTGATGTTTATGAACGAAGTACAAATGATGTTTATGATGATAACTATGTGCTGTAAATATATATGTTAAGTGTGTTGAACTGCTGCCATGTATTGTATAATTGCATGTGTCGATAAAGAGTCGTATTTGATGTTAAGACGTTGTAATATCTTGTTTAAGAATTAAAGAGTCGAGTCCATGCATTTGCATATTTTGAGACGGTGGAGCTTATGCTCAAAGCGACGGTGGAACATTTGCTCAAAGCGACGGTGAAGCTTATTAAAGCTAAAATATTGGTACCACATGCATGATGTTAAGATGTTAGAGTTGCATTTAGTCGAGTCCAGTGTATGAGATGTTATGAGACGTTTGTTATGTGAAGATGTCCTGAGATGATTTTATTATACGCAGATGTCTGAGATGTTCTTAGTTATATGTGACGATTATTATTGTTGTTGATGTTAAGCATAATTATTTGAATTATATGTTAATATAATTGTTGTGAATCTCACCCCTTCTGTTGGAATTGCCGCCTTGTGGGCAAGTGCAGGTGACCAAGCTTAGGTTCGTCGATGTGGGAGGTCCTTGTGGAGTCTTAGGAGCTCTGATACGTAACGGGATGGGGATTATTATTATTTCTATTCCTTTTATGTATCATGTTGATTTATTATGATGTTTGCGACGTAACTTGATTTGAGATGTTTTATGAGGCTTTTGTGCCGAGACTTATTTATTTAAGATTTTGAGAAGTTTATGAATTCCGCTGCTATGTTTGAATATTGTTTAAGAATAAATTATTATTCAATTTGATTTTAAAGATTTAATGAAATGTGACATCCTGATTTCATGTGTTATACTCTGATTACTTGAATGAAATTTTAAAGTCGGGATTTCGGGGTGTTACAATTGGTATCAGAGCAGGTTGGTCCGTCCGGCCAATTAGAGAGTCGAGTGACGGTGTCTTAAGAGTTAGAATATTATGGTTATATTATTCTAACTTATGTTTGCTTTGTAGAGGAATAAGATGGCTGGAAGAAATGATGCTGCTCTTGCTGCTGCTTTGCAAGCAATGGCCCAAGCTGTGGGAAATCAGAACAACGCTGGTGGAAACGATGGGACGAGGATGTTGGAAACTTTTCTGAGGAACCACCCGCCTACCTTCAAAGGGCGATATGATCCTGATGGGGCTCAGACGTGGCTCAAGGAAGTTGAGCGGATCTTTAGGGTGATGCAGTGCGAAGATGGTCAGATGGTACGGTTCGGTACCCACATGTTGGCAGAAGAGGCTGATGATTGGTGGGATGGTATTCGACCTATCCTGGAAGAAGGAGGTGCTATTGTGACTTGGGCTGTGTTTAGGAGAGAATTCCTGAACCGTTACTTTCCTGAGGATGTCCGAGGTAAGAAGGAGATCGAGTTTCTTGAGCTGAAGCAAGGGAATATGTCCGTGACTGAGTATGCGTCGAAGTTTGTGGAACTGGCAAAGTTCTACCCCCATTATACAGCTGAGAATGCTGAGTTCTCCAAGTGCATCAAGTTTGAGAATGGCTTGCGTCCTGAGATTAAGAGGGCAATTGGTTACCAGAAGATTCGAAATTTCTCCGAGCTGGTGAGTAGTTGCAGGATTTATGAGGAGGATACCAAGGCTCACTACAAGGTAGTGAACGATAGAAAAGCGAAGGGTCAGCAGAGTCGTCCCAAACCTTATGATGCTCCCAGAGATAAGGGTAAGCAAAGAGTGAATGATGAGAGGCGACCACAGAAGAAGGATGCCCCTGCTGAGATTACCTGCTATAATTGCGGGCAGAAAGGCCACAAGAGTAATGCGTGTCCTGTTGATGTGAAGAGGTGTTACCGATGCGGACAGAAAGGGCATATTACCCCAGACTGCAAGTTTGATGATGTTGTGTGTTTCAACTGTGATGAGCAAGGACATATTGGCTCGCAGTGCAAGAAGCCAAAGAAAGTTAGGACTACTGGAAGGGTTTTCGCGTTGACCGGCACTCAGACTGAGAATGAGGATCGCTTGATCAGAGGTACTTGCTATATTAATGATATACCTTTAGTTGCTATTATTGATACTGGCGCTACGCATTGTTTTGTTGCTTATGATTGTGCTGTTAAGTTGGGTCTTGTTATGTCTGATATGAATGGAGAGATGGTTGTCGAAACTCCAGCTAAGGGTTCGGTGACTACTTCTCGCGTGTGTTTGAGTTGTCCGTTGTCTATGTTCGATCGTAATTTTGAGATGGATTTAGTCTGCCTACCTTTGACCGGTATGAATGTAATTCTCGGGATGAATTGGTTAGAGTACAACCGTGTGCTTATCAACTGTTTTCGCAAGACGGTGTATTTCTTGTCTGAAGAGGAAGAAAGTGGAGCAAAATTTTTATCTACCAAGCAGCTGAAACAATTAGGACGAGATGGAGTTTTGATGTTTTCTCTGACGACATCCTTATCTATTGAGAATCAAGAGAAGATTGACGAACTGCAAGTGGTGTGCGAGTTTCCTGAAGTATTCCCTGATGAAATTCCTGATGTGCCTCCTGAAAGAGAAGTTGAATTTGTGATTGATCTTGTTCCTGGAACGAAGCCTGTGTCTATGACACCTTACCGTATGTCAGCTTCTGAGTTAGCTGAGTTAAAAAAGCAATTGGAGGATTTGCTTGAGAAGAAGTTTATAAGACCAAGTGTTTCACCTTGGGGAGCGCCTGTGCTGTTAGTGAAGAAGAAGGATGGGAGTATGAGACTATGTATTGACTATCGTCAGTTGAACAAGGTAACTATAAAGAATAGGTATCCACTTCCGAGGATTGACGATTTGATGGATCAATTAGTGGGTGCACGTGTGTTTAGCAAGATTGACTTAAGGTCGGGTTATCATCAGATAAAAGTGAAGGATGAAGATATGCAGAAGACGGCCTTTAGAACTCGATATGGTCATTATGAGTATAAAGTGATGCCTTTCGGTGTTACGAACGCGCCAGGAGTATTTATGGAGTATATGAATCGGACCTTCCAAGCATTTTTGGATCGTTTTGTGGTGGTGTTTATTGACGACATTCTGATTTATTCCAAATCCGAAGAAGAACATGCTGAACATTTGAAGATTGTCTTGCAAATATTGAAAGAAAAGAAGTTGTATGCTAAATTGTCTAAGTGTGAGTTATGGTTAAAGGAAGTTAGTTTTCTTGGTCACATTATTTCTGGTGATGGAATAGCAGTTGATCCGTCTAAAGTTGAAGCAGTGTCGCAATGGGAGACTCCGAGGTCGGTTACAGAGATTAGAAGCTTTTTGGGATTGGCAGGTTACTACAGAAGGTTTATAGAAGGGTTTTCTAAGCTGGTACTTCCGTTAACGCAGTTGACGTGTAAAGGTAAAGCCTTTGTGTGGGATGCTCAATGTGAGAGTAGCTTCAATGAGTTGAAGAAGCGGTTGACGACAGCTCCAGTTTTAATTTTGCCAAAGCCTGAAGTACCTTTTGTGGTGTATTGTGATGCGTCTAAGTTGGGTTTAGGTGGTGTACTGATGCAAGACGGTAAAGTGGTTGCTTATGCGTCCAGGCAGTTGAGGGTTCATGAACGAAATTATCCTACCCACGATCTTGAATTGGCTGCAGTGGTATTTGTGTTGAAAATTTGGAGACATTATTTGTATGGTTCGAGGTTTGAAGTGTTTAGTGATCACAAGAGCTTGAAGTACCTGTTTGATCAGAAATAATTAAATATGAGACAGAGGAGATGGCTCGAGTTATTGAAGGATTATGATTTTGATTTGAGTTACCATCTGGGTAAAGCTAACGTAGTTGTTGATGCCTTAAGTAGGAAAACGCTGCATATGTCTGCTATGATGGCGGAAGAGTTTGAACTATTGGAACAATTCAGAGATTTGAGCTTGGTTTGTGAAAGATCACATCAAAGTGTAAAGCTAGGAATGTTGAAGATTGACAACGAGTTTCTGAAAAATATTAAGGAAGCGCAGAAAGAAGATGTTAAGTTTGTAGGTTTGCTTGTTGCAAGTAACCAGACTGCAGATGGTGACTTTAGAGTAGATGATCACGGTGTGTTGAGGTTCCGAGGTAGAATCTGCATTCCGGACAACGATGAGATGAAGAAGGCAATCCTGGAAGAGAGCCATAGAAGTAGCTTGAGTATTCACCCAGGAGCTACGAAGATGTATCATGATTTGAAGAAGTTGTTTTGGTGGTCTGGATTAAAACGTGATGTGGCACAGTTTGTGTATTCTTGCCTAGTTTGTCAGAAGTCGAAGATAGAACATCAGAAGCCTGCTGGTATGATGGTACCGTTGGGTGTGCCAGAGTGGAAATGGGATAGCATATCCATGGATTTTGTGACGAGTTTGCCAACTACTCCAAGAGGGAACGATGCTATTTGGGTGATTGTTGATAGGTTAACCAAGTCAGTACATTTTCTACCGATCAATATCACTTTTCCTATGGTGCGGTTAGCGGAGATTTACATTCAAGAGATAGTAAGATTGCATGGTGTTCCTTCGAGCATTGTGTCAGATAGAGATCCAAGATTCACTTCTAGATTTTGGAAAAGTTTGCAAGAAGCTTTAGGGTCGCAGTTGAAGTTGAGCTCGGCGTATCATCCACAGACAGATGGTCAATCCGAGAGGACGATTCAATCTTTGGAAGATTTCTCGAGGGTGTGTGTACTTGAACAAGGAGGAGCGTGGGATAGTCATCTTCCGTTGATAGAATTCACTTATAATAACAGTTACCATTCTAGTATTGGAATGGCACCTTTCGAGGCTTTGTATGGAAGAAGATGTAGAACTCCGTTGTGTTGGTTTGAGTCGGGTGAAAGTGTGGTTTTAGGACCAGAGAATGTGCAACAAACCACTGAGAAGGTAAGAATGATCCAAGAGAAGATGAAAGCGTCGCAGAGTCGACAAAAGAGTTATCATGACAAGTGTAGAAAGGACCTTGAGTTCCAAGAAGGAGACCATGTGTTTTTGCGAGTTACTCCAATGACCGGTGTAGGTCGTGCCTTGAAGTCGAAGAAGTTGACTCCAAAGTTTATTGGTCCGTATTAGATATCAGAGAGGAATGGGACGGTGGCTTATCGCGTTGGATTACCACCGCATTTATCGAATTTGCACGATGTTTTTCACGTGTCGCAACTGAGGAAGTACGTTCCGGATCCATCTCATGTGATCCAAAGTGACGATGTACAAGTGAGGGACAACCTTACGGTTGAAACTCTACCCTTGAGGATCGATGATCACAAAGTGAAGTTGTTGAGAGGCAAGGAGATACCTCTGGTGAGAGTTGTTTGGAGTGGAGCGACCGGTGAAAGCTTAACTTGGGAGCTTGAAAGTAAGATGCTGGAGTCATATCCAGAGTTGTTTAATCGAGGTAAGATTTTCGAGGACGAAAATCCTTTAAGTGGGGGAGAGTTGTAACGCCCACTTTATTTATTTAATTATTTTAGTAGAGTATATAGTATATTATTATATATTATATGATTTTAATGATGTTTGCGATGTATGAGATGATGTTGTGGTGAGACGTTTATTTTATTGTTTAATAAAATAAAATATGTGATGAAAATTAAGATGGAATATAATAACAAATATTTTGAGAGATGGGGTTGTTTTCATAAATAAGATAGAGTTGTGGAGATAAGTTAGAATAGAAGGAATTATAAAAGGAAATTAGGTTTAGAGAGAAACAGTCACTACGTTACAGACTTTTGCAAAAAGAAGAGAAAAGTGGCCGGAGAAGAGAGAACCTCAATTCTGCGAACATACCAGGTAAGGGTGAGCCTAGCTTCAATTGTATTTACTGTAATTCATCTATTTGTGATTAACAAAGGAATTGGGAGAGAGTTTGAGAGATTTCATAAGCTAGGGTTTTTGCAGATTTTTGATAAATTGATGTTATAATGATGCAAATTGATGTAGAAACCCGTTACAGAACCTAGATTAATCACTAGGACCATAATTCTGATAGATTAGAAGCATAAAACGAAGAATTGGACGAGTTTTGGCGAGGTTTCGAGCGAACCCGTAACCCCTCTGCGATAGCTCGCCGTGGCGAGCAGACCCACTCGCCGTGGCGAGCAGTTAGGTATATACTCACGAGGCGAGCAGCTGAGCTCGCCGTGGCGAGCAACCCTTTAGTGCACGCGAGGCGAGCAACATCACTCGCCGTAGCGAGCAAGTGGCAGAATGCAATTTAAGTAGCTCGCCGTGGCGAGCAGTCCCACTCGCCGCAGCGAGCAATGTGGTCTCAGACCACTATAACTTGAGTTTTAGAACTCTGTTTTGAGCGAGGCTTTGAGGGTAGAATTTTGGATAGCATTAGAGATGTTTAAGACCTAAATTAGAACCTGTAATGACGCTGTAAGATGATTTTAAGACGTTGGCGTTAATCTATGACTAAAATGATTATTAAGTGATGTTTATGAACGAAGTACAAATGATGTTTATGATGATAACTATGTGCTGTAAATATATATGTTAAGTGTGTTGAACTGCTGCCATGTATTGTATAATTGCATGTGTCGATAAAGAGTCGTATTTGATGTTAAGACGTTGTAATATCTTGTTTAAGAATTAAAGAGTCGAGTCCATGCATTTGCATATTTTGAGACGGTGGAGCTTATGCTCAAAGCGACGGTGGAACATTTGCTCAAAGCGACGGTGAAGCTTATTAAAGCTAAAATATTGGTACCACATGCATGATGTTAAGATGTTAGAGTTGCATTTAGTCGAGTCCAGTGTATGAGATGTTATGAGACGTTTGTTATGTGAAGATGTCCTGAGATGATTTTATTATACGCAGATGTCTGAGATGTTCTTAGTTATATGTGACGATTATTATTGTTGTTGATGTTAAGCATAATTATTTGAATTATATGTTAATATAATTGTTGTGAATCTCACCCCTTCTGTTGGAATTGCCGCCTTGTGGGCAAGTGCAGGTGACCAAGCTTAGGTTCGTCGATGTGGGAGGTCCTTGTGGAGTCTTAGGAGCTCTGATACGTAACGGGATGGGGATTATTATTATTTCTATTCCTTTTATGTATCATGTTGATTTATTATGATGTTTGCGACGTAACTTGATTTGAGATGTTTTATGAGGCTTTTGTGCCGAGACTTATTTATTTAAGATTTTGAGAAGTTTATGAATTCCGCTGCTATGTTTGAATATTGTTTAAGAATAAATTATTATTCAATTTGATTTTAAAGATTTAATGAAATGTGACATCCTGATTTCATGTGTTATACTCTGATTACTTGAATGAAATTTTAAAGTCGGGATTTCGGGGTGTTACAAGACTCCTCTGGAACAGGTTACCGATGAAGGATAATCTGATGGTGCGTGACATTATTTCTCACGATAATCAGTTATATGTGACTGGGTGTGGAGGGTTATAGATTTCTCAACTTTTTTTGTCTTGTATTTCCTTCACTTATTTGTGGGGCCTTGCACCGTCTCATCTTCAGGAGCATGCTATTCAGTTTACTTATTCTTCAGGTTGTTTGAGAACCCGTCGTTCCTTTTTGTAGCTTTTTTGGCTTTGTTGCGTTTGAGTTTTGTGGAATGAAAGGAACAACCAAATATTTAAGAACATCGAAAGTCATATCCATCAGTTGCTAGATAAAATGAAGTTACCTTCCTTTTGGTGGATGAAGACTACTAATATTAATATTCGTCTAAATTTGCATATGTGGTGGTTGAGGCCGTTTGTTTGTCTGAGCATCGACTAATTTGTTGTGTTTTCTCTTTATTTGTGACTTGATCGCATGTATACTTTTGAGATCCTTATTGGGACACCTTGTGCTATTAAGCATACTCTGTTGTTCCTAATATATCTCATTTTGGCTTGTTAAAAAAAATTATGATAATCAAATAGTTATAAACATTTGATATTTGCAATAACCCTTTTTAAGAAGCGAAATAAATTAGATTAGAAAGTCACTCTAGCATATATTGCGGAAAATTTCTATTTAAGCTATCAAAATTGCTCTCACGCACACAAAATGATCATTCTTACCCCAAAGGCAATTAACTACCATTCATTCTTCAACGAAAGTTAACTGCAGTTGTATCAACGGTGCTTATGTGTCGTTGCATTCTATCTTATACCAGAACAACTACTCCCATTCCCCGACATCTTAAAAACAAACAAAAACTGAGATATCAGTAGGATTAGAATTTCCAAGATGAAATGAAATAACCCGGATACAAACATTCCATGTAAAACAATATAAATCCATAAATGTTGAATTTATAAAATGAATAGATAAACACATTAAGGAAGCCTAACATGTTAGTATTGAATTTATAACATCAATGATAATGAAAGGAAAAGTGTTCCAAGATGTTAATTTGATCATGCGGCCTTGTCAACTGACATATTTTTTATTGGCAGGGCAACAAGATCAAGTTCAAAACAACCACTTCGTGTTTAGATTTTTCAGATAAGTGTTTATAGTTCTTTGTGGAGTTAACAACAAATGAACCAAATCACGCCTGTTTATAGAGGTTTGTGCGGTTTGGACAACAGAAATTGTCATTGCTACCTCAGCCACACAAAATTATATGAAACAGAAGTTAACTAATGCTAGCACCAACGACGGTGAACTACCACTGCGCTCTAATAACAAAGGTAGAAGAACAACATTTTTAAAAAAATAATGTTGTTTTTTTTTCTCACAAAAACTTTCATTCAATCATTCATAAGTTTATGATACATTCATCTGATCATTCATTCAAATCATTTATAAAAGAAACGTAATAAAATCGAAGTAATTCATTCAGTAATAAAATAAACGATGAACTCATTAATTCACATATAAAATAAAACCAAAATCATTCATATTACATGAACAAGAATAAACAAAAAAAAAATGGTGTCATGTCCTGCATCCTAGACCCAATCATCGAATATGTAGTGGCTGGCGTGCATGTAGTCCTAATCGTACTTAAGACATAATAGTGCTCTTCAATTTTCAAATCACCACCCGACCTCTCATCCGTAAAGTGGATGCAACTATTGATTATTTTCGGTGAATCAGACATATCTCTGGCATGTTGTTGACCAATGATGTGTTCCTCATTGGCCAGCCCAGGAGGATCTCCCTCGATATTTGGTAATACCTTTGGGTGAAATATCCAAAATTACCACAACACATACTCAAATGAATATTGCCATGGAGCCACGATCACCAAACCCCACTCAGCCTTTAGGTATGACGTGCACACGGAAGTACAAGAAACCCTAGATTTCCTGGGATGCACCATAAACATTCATAAATGATGGATGTCTAGCTATGTGTTGCACGTGTTTGCATTGCCTTTTCACCCACTAAGGAAATCGGCGGAACACCTTCGCTCTCCCACACATGATCCATCCAGAATACCAGGATATCTCTTCAATTACATGGACATACTAGAGGTTGAGTATCACATAGTCAATGCTAGACGATCAAGGATCAATCAATATTGTTGCAGTGTAGCGTGACCCTTCCTAGGAACGAGTCGGGTAGCATGTGGCAAGTCTGGGGTATAACGTAGAATATCCTTAAATTGATATAATATTTTGAAAATTCTCCATAACTCATGCCTAAAAAACAAATTACGATTATATTAACATTTTATAGTAAGAAAAATAAAATTAGATACACAAACATAAAAAATATAAATTATTACCTGTAGTAAGGTTACTTATCCCCCAATTATTTTTTTCCTGGCGATAGTAGTCTCCTTAATGTAATGATAAATATAAGTGAAGGTCATTCCACCCCATGATCAGTGATCCATCGTTGCCTTGTTCCACATCGTCTCAAGATATATCAAATTCACGTGTTTGTTGCTTTTATTAGTGAACAATGTACATATGAGTAGATATAGCAAGAAGCAACTCCCACACCATATCATGAGGTTATCTTTCTCCATCTCCTCCTCCCTCATAGAAGCATGTTCTAAATTAGTAGCTACGGTTAGGTGCTCCTCATAAAGTTCCTTCAACCAAGTAATAATGATACATGCACCAAATTGTTTTGAGCACTCTTTGATTTCAGCATGCTCGAAAACACCAAGCAACTCAGTCATAAGCTTAACATTTTCCCTCCAATGGTTATATGTAGTAGAGATGTCACATCAAGCATGACGATCACCTCCCCCATAGGCAGATGAAAACTACTAGTCTCCTCATGCCACCTCTCACACAAGGCGGTAAACATGGAATGACCCACATTTAGGAACCTCATTACAAGCAGTGGGAAAAGACCAAAAGCCTTGACTAGATCTCTAAACCATCTTTCATGACTTGTTGGGCGTGTAAGTACATCTACCTTACCCCCATGAAAGATATATCAGAGTATACGTTTTCACAAATCTAAAATACAAAAAAAAGAACGTTAAATAAATAGAAACAATAATAAACACTTGAAAGTTAAAAAGTTAAATAAATATAAATGAGAATAACCACTTGAAAATTAAAAAGATAAATAAATAGAAACAAAAAAGAAACACTTAAATCATCATTGTCATTCCGGATCTTGAGTGCAACATGACGCACATACGAGAGTAACAAAGATAGACCCTCACACCCACCAGAAAATGCATCTGGTGTTGGTGGGGGGGTGTCAGAGCCTCATGTTGTTCAGGATGAACCTCCATGGCATGATCACACTGGCAGTACTGATCCTTAGTATCACCAAACTAATGTTGCTCGATAGGATCACACTCCTCAGTCGCATGATATTAATCCTGTGTAGAATCAACCATCTCAACTGACATGTTTGTGATCCCTCTACCCCATCGGGGTTCCTACGCCATGTTCCCTGTTTAGTAGGATTTGCCTCCACATTCTCCCTGCGGATGTTGCCGCTCATGGTCTATTTGCCTAGTATGTTTCTAGGGTTCTAAAACATATCTACATAACATAAAACAATGAAAAAAATCAACTAAAAACTCATTCAGACATTTCATCAAACACTTGGAGTGAAAAACACACAGCATTGGTTAATTGTATTATTTTAACTTTTAAACTAACAAATTGAACTTAAACCTAGTCTAAATAACATTTACAGTCAAAACATGCATATATAAGATCACAAACTGCCCAAAATTTCAATTATGTATCCAACCCTAAACACTAACATTTCCTTCAAAATTTGAAAAAAAAATTATCCTATAAAATTAACAATGTGAATACACGAGATTATGAATACTTACTTGTAATATTGTTGATAACTTCTTTTGAAGGCAGAAATTAGATGAGATTCGTTTGAATGAATATGGAGGTTTTTTTTTCCCTTCATTATGTGTAAAAGTAGGGGTTGTTGTTTCTATTGTGGAATAATACCACAAGGCAGCGGCAATTAAATGCCGCTGGTAAAAGAGAAAATGATAGTGAACTATATATCATTTCTTAGCGAATTATAGCTGCCTCCCGTTGGAAGTATTAATGTCATTTTGTGTTACGAGAGAGCAATTTTGGAAGCTTAAAGATAAATTTTTTAAACTGTGCCAAGAATGGTGAACAAAGTGAACCAATAGGTGGTATGCCCAAGACAAGTCAACCAAATTAGTTATACATCTGAATGAATATTTTTTAGAACAAATGTGAGCCACCAACTTGTAAAGCATGATCATTGCAATACTAGGAAGAACACATTAGGTTTGGAAACTTCATTATTGTCAACAATGTAAAGTCAAAAGCGCTTATAGCAAGTTGACTACAATATAAGTAAATTTTAATCTGGTTTATAATTAGGTGTTGTGGTTTAAAGCAGTTCTGCTTAAAATTGATATTTTTGTTTGACGGTTGTTTCTAAATCGCCTTCCAACAAAGGAAAATTTGATTACGCGACATATTCTGGCTGCTTCTAATGGTAACTGTTCGGCTGATTGTAGGTGCTTGAAAGATAGTGATCATTTATCTATTGAATGTGATTTTTATGGTAGGTTATAGTCTATGATTGTTGGTTGGTTAGACTTCTCAACGCCTCTTCAAGGGAATTTACAAGATCAACTTATGCAGTTTGGTGGACTAAAGAGATTTTCGAAAAATGCTCGATTGACATTTAATGTTATTTGAATTTATGTGATTTGGTTCATTTGAAAGGAGAGAAATGAGAGAACTTTTCGACATAAGGTCGATCCTTTACAATCATTGCGAAAATATTAAGCTTCAGGTTTTCCCTTGGTTAAAATCGACTTATGTTATGTTTGATTTTGATTTTGATTATCATATTTGCAGGCATAATATTATGTCTTGCTTAACGGTTGTTTCCTAGTTTCTCCTTTTTTCTTCTTTTCTGTTGTTTCTTATAATGTGACTCTGTTGGTTTGTAAAGTATCTCTCACACACCTAATACTGGAGGGAATTTTCTTTCGTAATATATATATATATATATATATATATATATATATATATATATATATAGAGTGTATCAAATGAGAGGAGTGTTTAAAATGAGAGATGAGAGGAACAAATACTAACCCTTAGATTAAAATGAATGACTCACATTAAAAGGTGCACTTTAAATGACACTTATCATACTTAATTATTCCCACGCACATGTACTAACCAACACAGAGAAAGAGAAAGATAAAATACCCTCTGATGAATTGTCTTCCCCAGAGCATTGACACTCAGAAGAAAACATCAAATGGATAGAAATTAATCGTATGAGAATACTATTTGCACCAATTTTGTATCCACTCTTTTCTTTTTGTTTGTTCAAATTGCTTTTTCTTCTTGTTAGCCACCAAAATAAACAAATCTAAAAGTATTAACCTACAAAAACGTAAGATTAAAATTAGCTTAAGCTTTATTGTAAAAAAATAGCTTTAGGAAAAACCATTTTCTTTTACAGGGATGAAAAACCATTGTTTGTTTGAAATTGATTAAAAAAAACTCACGGCCTTCATATTTATGTGTTAATTTTATGTTTATTTGGGGTTAAAAACATCGATTGAGATAGACGAAGCCATTGAAATGAATATTAATTAGTGCTTTGTTAACTACACTAGTTTGTTGGGCGAAAGTAGAGAGAAGGTAGAATTAGGAATACGATTGAGAGCAAGGAAGGAGAAGGAACTAGGAAGGAAGCGTGTGGAAAGAATAAATAAAGACGCTTGCAACTTAAAGTGCACCTTATAAAGTGAGCCATTCATTTTAATCTAAGGGTTAGTATTTGTTCCTCTCATCTCTCATTTTAAACACTCCTCTCATTTGATACACCATATATATATATATATATATATAGGATGTATAGTATGAGATAGTATGAGAATGACTATCTTATATGAGAATGATGAAAATGATTATCAACCATTAGATTAAAAATAAATGGTTGAGATTAAATGATCATTCTCATATAAGATAGTCATTCTCATACTATACATCCTATATATATTATTTTAGCCTTTTAAAAAAATTAATATGTATAATGTGCAAAATATTCTCTATATTGAATTGTAATCAGTATATTAAAATTATTATTATTATTATTATTATTATTATTATTATTATTATTATTATTATTATTATTATTTTAGAAGATACATTTTTTTTATTTGACCTCTATTATCTCAAATTACTTCACTATAATGGGATAAGATAATGGAAAATTGTAGATGTCTTATGCTGAGTTGACATAATGCTTATTAGTGATTTAAAAAAATACATGCTTATTATATTATAAGCGAAGATCGTGATGTCAATCACACTTTTTTGATTGTTGTTAGCCTAATATGATGATCTAATTTAGTGTAAGCCTAGATTTTCTTTGTAATATTTTACGGGTTACAATCAGTTGTGGGTTTTTGGTTTTATTAAAACGAGTTAATGTTGTGATCCATTAATGATGCTTAGGCCATAAAAAATAATGAGCTTTGGACACCTAATACTGATTTTTGTAGAAACAAAGTGTAGGCTCGACCACTAGGGTTCATGATGGGTGGTACCTAAGGTTATATTGTTACAATATAGAGGTTAGGCTTCCTTTGCCATCCCTATGTCAACTACAATGTTTGTTTGCGGTTTGCTCCATTGAGAACCCAAATCTGGGAGCATGTTATATGGTAAAAGAAGACTCAAGTCTCAAATCTTAGCAAGTCTTGGTAATCATTATTATAGCTTCAAGTAAGTATGTTCTAATTTCATATAATAACTTGTCAATTTAATCCTCGTGAGCTTAGCTCAATTGGTAGGGATATTGCATATTATATGCAGTAGCCGGGGTTCGAACCTCAGATACTCCACTTCTCCACAATTAAATTGTGTGAGCTCTAGCCACTAGGCTACTTGATCAAAAAAAAAAAAAAACTTGTTAATTTAAAATTACAATCCAAACATTATGATGAACTATTTTGTTAGTGCTTGGATGTCATTTGTGTAATTTTTTATCTTAAAATTTAGTTTTTGGATTTCATTCGCGTTATACAATTTTTTTACCAAGCCTTTAATTTTTTTTGAAGAGTTATTAAACCTTTATTATTCAAATTCCTTCAAATGTTGTCTTTCGTGGGATGCGATAGTGAAAAATGCAAATGTGTTATGCTAAGTTGACAAAATACATGCTTATTAGACATTTTAAAAGGATGTGACACTTTTTTTAAATAAATCTAATTTTTCAGCTCAATAATTACCGAAAAATCTTAATCTCCTTCAATAGACACACAAATGATTAGTAACACAGATTTTGTATATTATCTAAAAGATAGTTCACACATAACAGAAAATGAATATTAATTGGACTTGCCGGCAACTCTCTCTATTTTCTATACTCTCACGGACATACCACACGACACATATTTTTTTCTTTATCATTTCTCTCATGTTCAAATTCATTTTTGTATTCATTGTTTTCTTTTTAATTTCCTTTCTCTCTTCTCATGAAAGAAAGGAAGATAAACCTCCATCAATGAAACCGCCACCAACCCATCTTTTTGAATATGGTGTGGCTCCTCTTGACCTTATTTGACTATATCACAAAATCACAAACGCGAATAGTCACACACTTGATTAAGCGATATTATTGTGTAAAGTGTGAGTTAACGTTCTATATTGATGAACGAATAGATTTTGAATAACATATAAATGAGAAGACCCATATACCTAATGTCACAGCATTATGATATTTTCTTTATTAGTTTTAGGATATCATTTGTTTTATTTTTTTAATCTTAAATTGTATCAATTGCTTTAATGCTATATTTTTTATTTAACCTCTATTATTTTAAATTTCTTCACCTTGGATGTCATTTGAATAGTTGTTACTAAATATTAGGCCAAATACCTCTCGCGATTCTTTAAGTTTGATGTTAATATAACAAATTAGTCCTTTAAGTCTTTTTTATTATAAATTGGTCCTTTAAGTTTTTCTTTGTTATAAATTTCTCCTTCAAGTCATATAATATTTACACTATTACCCAATTTTCAACCAATTTCGTTAAAAAGTGTTTATGGACCATTTAACATTAAAAAAATAAGTTCAAAAGTGTCTATGCAATCAAACATGATTACTAACCCACATTTTCTTCTTCTTACTTTTGAATTCAAGTCTAATTTTTACAAATAAATATTTCATCAATAGTATTATAAATCCACAAAATCATAAATTTTGTTTCAAATCGAGACTTAATTATACACATATAAACTCTAGTTTTGAGAGTTGTGAATTTGAATATACCAACTTACCATTAAACGTTCATATAAACACTTTTTTATCTGAGTTTGATGAAAATAGGATAATAATTGCAAATATTCTATGACTTAATGCACCAGTTTGTAACAATTTTTTTTAAAGGACCCATATGATTTTTGACCTAAAGATAAAGTGATTGACTAAACATATGCCAAAACATTACAAACTGACGAAGACGACATTAACTTGTCTCGTGAAAGTATTTTTCCTGTGTTTTGTTAAGCATCCGTGATGAATGTTTCCTCCATACTTTTTGTGTATATTATTGATAAGAGAAATATATATTTATTAATGTTTTTCCTTTGAATTTATTTTATTATTTTTTTATAGTAAAAATTGAAACATTTGTCATTGTCGTTAGATTACCTAAATAAAATCCATATGAAGGTGATTCTATTGCATCGAATAAATCAAAGGTGAGATAAAATCACTTAAACATCATAAAACTTATTTTTAGTAAATGAAAATGAAATAGATTAAAAAAGGGATTTTGTCATTCAATATTGAAAGATTATTTTTTAAAAGATTTTATAAGGAAAAAAAAATCAATTTTGAGTTTCTTTATTTATCGAAATAAAAATCATTTCTTTAAAAAAAAACAATGTATTTTGTTTGGACTCAACTTTATTTTGCGCCTTGCTGTCGTGTTCGTTTGATTCCTATCGAAATATCGGTGATGTAAGTTTGTTTGTAGATTCACCATTTAGTTTTTAGTGATGTTGAACATATTGTGGTGGTGTACGGGGTTCAAACCCTAGACCTTGCATATATTTTATGCATTATCTTTAACAACTGAGCTAAGCTCACGATGACGTATACTCTATCAATTTGAATGAATGAATCTAGTTGTTTTCGTTAAAAAAACTAAATAAAAGAGATTGTTTTTGCTAATAAAAAGGTATTTCTTTTATAAAATTATCTCTATCTTTAAATACTTATATTTTTCCTCTACAAAAATATATTTTGATAAAATGTTACAAACATATACAATATTCTTTAAATAGATGCCGATAATTTTTAAATTATAACAAATGAATATAATATTTTAAAGTGATTTTAAGAAAAAAGTAATTTTTTAGGGGTAAAAGAGTGATTTTTGTTTTTTAAAAACAGTTATAATTAGTGGCTCCCATTAATTATTGAGTACGAAAACAAGTTATTATATTAATTTATTCTTTTTTTTGGTCAAGTAGCTTAGTGACTAGATTCACACACATCATGTGTGGAGAGGTGAAGAATCCGGGATTCGAACCCCGTCCCTTGTACAAATTATCCCTAGTATCCACCAACTGAGATTTATTCATTAGTAAATGCTAGAACAACATAAAACACAAAAGGCAAAATAAAATAAAAAACGGTTCCTCTTTGACCACACAACAACAACATAACTGAATCCTACCTTTTTTTGACAAATAACTGAATCCTACCTAAACCATCTAAGATTCTGCAATATCAGTTTTAAAGTATTTAACATGTCGATCCGCAAATTAAAAATGTATCAATAGGTAATTTATTTTTTTGACAGGAGCCAACAATATATAACTAATAACGGTAATAATCTTATCCGATCCATTAGTCTATATATATAAATACTAATGAATGAATGCTTGCTTATTCAACTAAACAGTGTGAAACACACGACTGTCACAACTTTAATTTGATCTCGGATTTTTTTTTTTTTTGAGGGAAATCTAGGTTTGTTTTTCTTTTATCCAACGTTGTTAATTTGTAGGGTTCAATCATTAATATAGCTGCTTGAAATTTGAAGCAAACCATGAATAAATAGGAAACGTAATGATTCAACGTTGATTAAATTAACATAGGTTTGTTTTCCTTTATGCAACGTTGTAATTCTAATTCTTTTGTTTATTATCAATAGGTATTAAATTCACAAGAATCTAATTCTTTTGAAGTCTGAATGAAAATAATGGATGAAGTGGGTAGTGAGTGGAGCAGCGAGCAGAATAAATTGTTTGAATATGCATTGGTGAATTATCCTGACGAAGTTGTGGATCGATGGGAGAAGATTGCGGTCGATGTGCCTGGGAAAACTTTGGAAGAAATTAAACATCACTATGAGCTTTTGGTAGATGATATCCACAACATTGAATCTGGTTTTGTGCCTCTGCCAGATTATGATTCTTTTTCAAAGAGCTCAAACTCAACAAAGCGTGCTATTGTCAAAAAGGGAACTAGGGCTTCCGGTTCTTATCATTGGACAGAAGATGAACACAGGTTTGTTTATTTTTGCTTTGCTTAACTTGTTTTTAGATTGTTATTATTTACAACTTACATGGCTGTTAATAACATAATAATGATAGAATATTAATTAAGGTGAAGTTTTGGGTCTGTTGGTGTTGGCTTGTGACCTTGAGCAGGTCTCAGACACGATTCTCTCTAATGCTAGTTTTGGGTTTAGGGTTTAGAGAGTTTCTTGAATTAGTTTCGATAGACTCCTTAAAAAAAATAGGCGTGAAGCTTTGGTACAACTTACCTGTCATAATTGAAAAAGTGCTAATTGTAATCTTAAATTATCATGTACACTATACATCAAATATTGTTTTTAAGTATTTTCTAATTTGTTGAGCAGGTTATTTCTTATGGGCATGGAGAAGTATGGAAAGGGTAAATGGCTAAAAATATCAGAGAACTTTGTGGTGACAAGAACACATACACAAGTAGCAAGCCATGCTCAGAAATACTTCAAAGATCTGAGTTCAACGAAAGAGAAGAAAGAAAGAAGGCGATCCAGAATACACGATGTCACCTATGTCGAACCTCAAGGACCAATTATCGGGCAAGCAATCGATTCTACAACAAATTATGCCGGACAAACAGCCATACAAACTCCTCAAGCTCCATCTGTTGGTACTAGAACTTTAAATAATCCTGTTGCTCCACCTGCCGGAATGTATTCTGCTTCGCCATCTGTTGGAGCTGGAAATTTAGGCAATCCTCCGATCCTACGACACATGGCTTACGGTCTTGGACCAGTTTCTTGGACAAATATGTCAGGGGTACCAATGAATTTGGATTCTATGACATTTCCCATGCAAAATAGATATGCTCATCAGTACTTATGAAGTGCTGATATGAGACCCAGTGTACAAACATAGAAACAACATTTAGTTTTCGTTGTTTATTCTTACATTGTTGCTTGTATGAAAAGCTAGAGTTCTTTTTGCTCACTCCGCACTATTTGAAATAAGACAATGTATATCTGACATCTTTAGCAATGAAGTAAGTTTATTTTGTAAAGATTTAGATTGTTATTATTTTATTGGCTTAAATGTTCAATTGGTCCCTTAACTTGATTTCAAGCATCAGTTTGGTCCTATAAGAAATAAAATGTCTCTTTAGATCTCTTAACTTTATTTAAAGTATCAGTTTGGTCCTTTCTGTTAATTTAATTCAAAAAAACGTTAAGTTTAGGGACCAAACTAATACTAATTAAATAAGTTAAGAGACCAAAATTTAACATTTTTTGAATTAAATTAACAGAAGGGATCAAACCGTTACTTTAAATAAAGTTAAGGGACCTAAACGAAACTTTTATTACTTATAGGACCAAACCGATACTTGAAATTAAGTTAAAAGACTAATTGAGCATTTAAGCCTATTTTATTCTCTTGACTGAAAGTTTTAAATCGTTGTTATAGATAGTCATATAAATTGAAAAATTGATTCGTGATGTATTGAAGGTTTGTATGGCTTTAAATTTTTAATAAGGTAACTATTATTGAGAGATCATCTTCATCAACAACAAAAAAAACTTCATAAAATAAAAAAATATTAAGATATAAATCAACTAAATATATGGCGAAAGAAGTCCTTGTAAGGCTTTGAACAGTTCTCACAATTTGAGCAAATTTCTAGAGCTGAGTTAGGTCTATAGCTCAAGTTATTGTAAGATGAAGATGATAGCAAAGTTTGTCCTCAATGTTACTGTGTCATCTATATTTTTATGCCCTAAATGTCGAATTATAGGTGAGACTGGGTATTCTAAGAGCTATAAAATTATAAATAGTTTTTTTTTTTGAAATATAAAATATAAATAGTTGAAGCTAGAAAGTTATATAAGATATATAGATATAGATGCCTCTAAAGCAACTTTCCTCATTGTGTCTTGCGACACATGAAAATGTGATCAAAATGCAAATAACATAATGTCTTATTCATTGATGGCTTTCTTTTAACAAAGGAGGTTCTATTGGAGAGAAGATAATATAAAGCAAAAGAAAATTAAACACAAACCTAGTTTGCTTTAGCTCGTATCCGAATGGTGGAATTTAAAAAAAAAAAATTGAGATGTAAAAGATGATATGACTACAAAAAGTTGTTAGCTATTGTAAAATTCTTTTTAGTATATTTTTCCATAAGTGTTTATGGATCTAAACTAATTTACTCTTATTTGATCATATTGTGTAAAAGATAAAAACTCTCATCATAGTTTTTAGGCTTACAATATTTTTAATCTCGTAAAATATTGTAATTTATTTTCACTAACTTGTAAGTGAACTACAAAGAGCAAAATTGACACACTTTAGAAACCACAGACCAAAATAAAATGATTTTTTTCCTGAACAAAAGGAAAAATGACCATATTTCAAACCACCAACGATCGGTTGTTGAACCAAAGTGGGTTTTAGAACAATGTTTCTCATATTTTTATAATAACGATATATGAAAGAACAATTGAGAATGTGTGTTCAAATGTACTGAACTATAAAATCAATCATGACTTCAAAATTAAATTATTGGTTCTGTCTGATACATCAAGTTTTGAACGCAAAGAAAAATATTTTGATACTCAAGAAAAACTAAGAAGACTTCTAACGACTTAGAAGATGATGATATGAAAAGATTAACAAAAAGTTAATAATATCAATCACCACTTAGAAGATGAACTTTGTTGTTTAAGATATAATAATAAGGGAAAAACCCATTTTGGTCCTTCTTAATTTTTCGTGCAAGTCAATTTAGTCTTTGACAAAAATAAAACATCAAAGTAGTCTGTGATATTTTCATAACAAAAAGAAAGAAATTAGTTCCTTTTGATCAAAATATATAGGTTGTGATTAGAAAAGTTCTTACATTTACCTCAAATCAACCATATATACACGAAAAATAGAAAAAACAAACAAAATCGAAGAATCAATTATAACACAAACAAACAGGTATAGTGAGCAAGTAATATAAAACAGGTAGAAGTGAGATCAATATTTTGCAACGGATGTTTAGATTGAAATATGCATTTGCAACAAAGTAAGGTTAATAGAGACATGATCGAAAAGACGCAATCAAAGGGAATTGGTAATTATAAATGATTTTGGTCTTGTTAAAAAACACATAGTATAAATCACATCAATAATTATAAATGATTTTGGTGTTATTTTATTTTTTTGATTACTAAGCAAACTTTTTCTAGATGATGAGGTGTACACGTGTATTAGTGATGTTCTTATTGTTAAACTTCTGAATCCTAGGACAAAGGGCCCTAGTAATCTGAGATCTCAAAACTATTCATCTTAAAGAAACTTATTAATTACTTGAGTTCAATTATTTGGATCGTGTATTAGCCATGCTGATGTATATACTAACGTATTAATTATGATTATCAATAGTAACTGTGTATGATTTGTGGATAATAGAATAGAAAAAGTGAGGGAATGTGATAAAAAAAAATCATCCCCAACTATTAGTCATTACTATGCTAGTATACATCAATATGCTAGTCATTACTATTGATAAAAAGTGAGTAATTAATATGTTAGTATACATCAAAAGCTGGGAATAATGATACTCCTATTCAGTTACCTTTTCCTCACATTAACTGAAAACTAGTGCATTTATTAGTCATTAAAATGTAAATGTACCAAAAAAAAGTTTAAAATGTAAAATATGGTTAATTTGCACTTTGTAAGTTAGAAAATTGTGGCTAATTTTCACTTAAAGCAATCGTAGCAAATGGCAAATTCAATTCTCTATCAAGTGTTTCTTAAAAAAAAAAAATCTATCAAGTGTGTGATTCATCATTCATTATATGTTGATAGTAATCCTTTTCATAAAAAAAAACAAAACACATAAGCCACCAAGACAAATAAAAAACATAATGAAAATAGTTATTTTTATTTAATACTTCTATAAATTTTAATTTTTTCATGAATATCTTTATATGATTACTCTTAATTCAAACAATTTGCGTACTTTTAAAGTTTCCTTATAATAAATAAGGTGCACAAATGAAATTTGTCAGTTAATGAATTTGAAAATTGGTCAATATTTTTTATAAAAGGAACAAAAAATTGATATTTTTGTTTCTTATAAAAAGGAGTATTAAAAAAATGTTTTGATATGAATGAATTATTAAACAATAACTAATAACCGAACTTGTTTTTTTTATTACTATGCTGGTTTTATTTAGATGATTAGGTGTACACGTGTAGTGATATTTTTGTGTTAACTCTTTGGATTTTAGGATAATGGGCCTAAATAATCTGAGATTTCACAAACTATTCATCTTAAACGAACTCAAACAACTTGAGTTTTAGTACGTATTTGGTTCGTGTATTAGTCATGCTGATGTGTATAAACATAATAATGTTTACCAATAAAGAGTGTCATTTGTCCTTCTTTTTTTTTTTTGGTCAAGAGTGTCATTTGTCCTTTGTGTTTTGTGCTAGGCATTTCTTTGAAATATAATATATAGAGACTAATTTGTTATGTGTTATTAAAGTAATTCTTCTTTTTCGTTTTGTTGAAAAGAACTATTAAAACAATTTTTTTACGGAACTATATAAAAACAAATCTTGAGACACTTTATTATGTTAAAATTCAAATATTTGTGGAGCTTGCGAAAAAATATGCTTAGCATTTGAATTTGAATATGAGAACACTATTTTTCTTTAAAGAAAATATGAGAGCATTAATGAATGACTCTAATTATGTATTTTTGGTTCTGTAAATAAGGTAATTAATAAAAATATTAATGCATGGTTACAGTCTTACCAAATTATGGATCACATGTCTAAGCTTTTTTATGATGTGAATTAGAATCTAATGCTCTTTAAAAGTGTTCTATATGTGCAAGACATTTGTTTATTTTATCATTTGTTTATTTTATAACTAGCAGAAAAGAGGACACTCACGTGCCTGTTTTTCTAATTTTTTAATGAAAGGTGTTTTTTTAATGAAATTTTGATTTTGATTAAAAGTATAAATATAGACGTTTGTGACTTTCATATTATATTATAATAATAATAAACTAACAAATGCCGAAATTGCAAGGCCGGACGTGTGTGAGTTAAATTTCAGTATATTACCACTTCATCTAAGACAAAAAATAAATGAATAATAAACTCAACAAATCATGTCGATCTATTCCAATGACAATTGCAATATAGCAAAAATAATATAATAAATTCTTATATTTTTGAATGACATCAATAATAAACATTATTACAACAAAATTTGTTGAAGGGTATAATAGACATATTGAAAGAGCCAAGCCAACCCAAAATTTGTTTTTGAAGGTATAATAAAAAATGAATCCACATTATATATAGGATGGATACATACTCATTAATTTTCTTTAATGTTCTTTGAACAATAAAATTGTGATTGGTCATTTATAAACAGAAAGCCAAAATTCAAGCCTCAATCTTTTGAAGTCCTTCTCCTTTTTCTCTTGACTTTCCATTCATTTACTTAACTTTGAACTTTCATTTCATCACTCGCTGCCATGAACTCTTTAGCCCTAATCCCTTCTATATAAACACCTCCATAGCAATTCACATATCATTTTTCAGCTAAATCTCTCTTCTCTCAGCATGGCCAGCATCAACCTTGAGCAGATAAAAAACGAGAATGTCAATTTGGTATACTCTCTCTCTCTCTTCTTTTTTCACACGTGATGTTTGTTAATTTCTATCAAGTTCTTCTGCATGTTGATGGATCAAAAAATATTATTCATGTTGTTCATTATGGTGATATTTCCATCAAGTATTATTAATGTGTGAATTCATAGAGATTACATAAATGAAAATTTATAATCAAGATTTCAAAGAATGATGTTTTTTTTTTTGTTAGACCATGAATGATGCTTTAAATTTTCTGTTACAGTATACCCTTTTCTTTCTTTTGTCACTGATGACCAAACTTGATAATAATCATAATCATACTAGGAAATTAGGGTTTACATTATCTTCTTCTTTAATTTGGTAGTGGTTTACATGATATTTTAGGGTTTACCGGTAACCACTGTTCTTTTATCTTTTCAAGATTACTTGAAAAATTATTTTTTATGCATGAAAATTACTTTATGTGATAATTTTATATAATCCATGCATATTGCATGGCATGAAACAATTGAAACCTTGTTGATTTTGTTGTTTGTTGTTAGGATCGGGTTCCGTTAGAGGAAGTGTTTGATCATCTGAAATGTTCGAGACAAGGTCTGTCATCGGAGGAAGGAGCTAGCAGGCTTGAAGTTTTTGGACCAAACAAACTGGAAGAGAAAACGGAGAACAAGTTTTTGAAGTTTCTGGGTTTTATGTGGAACCCTTTGTCATGGGTTATGGAAGCTGCTGCTATTATGGCCATTGCTTTGGCTAATGGCGATGGAAGGCCCCCTGATTGGCAAGACTTTGTTGGAATTATGGCTCTCTTGGTGATCAATGCTACCATCAGTTTCATTGAAGAAAACAATGCCGGCAACGCTGCTGCGGCTCTCATGGCTGGTTTAGCTCCCAAGGCCAAGGTTTAATAATTTTACTTCTCTTCATTAACTGATCATCATTGTCTATATTGCTTCATGCAGTTATTTATCTATTTACTTCTTTAGGCAAACTAGCCCACCTATGGAAATACCATTGCTACTTTACTATTAAGAAAACAAAATTTGCTTATCCATATTGTTTGAACAAATTGCTATCTTTTATTTGTTTATGTTGTTTATTACTACTTTATTATATTACATCGCAAAATTTGAACAAATTGCCATGATTCCATGATATGTTTAGTATGAAATGTTGTTAAATAGTGCCATAATGGTGCAATTGAGCTGTTGCGTTGCGAAATTTTAATAAACCATTATTTTCTGCAATTCGCAAATTGACAACACAGATTTTATGTATTGGAATTAGATATAAACAAATTTTTAAAAAGTAATTGGGAGAAGTTTTTTAAATCAAACAGAAGACATTTGATAATTTTATCAATAGTATTTTGTTTTTAATAAACTCAAATTTTATCATTCTATCAACTTATATATGCATGTGTGTGGGCATTGTGTATGAAAGTATTTTGTTATTAACATTTGTTCAACTTTTGTGGCCACAAAATTTTAGGTGCTAAGAGATGGTAAATGGAGTGAACAAGATGCTGCAATTTTAGTACCAGGAGACATTATCAGCATTAAGTTAGGAGACATCATCCCTGCCGACGCGCGTCTTCTCGAGGGCGATGCTTTAAGCGTTGATCAGTCTGCTTTAACAGGAGAATCACTTCCTGTGACAAAGTATGCCACACAAGAAGTGTTTTCAGGATCAACCGTCAAGAAGGGTGAGATTGAAGCAATTGTGTATGCAACTGGTGTCCACACCTTTTTCGGAAAAGCAGCTCATTTGGTTGATAGTACTAATCAAGTTGGACACTTTCAAAAAGTGCTTACAGCAATTGGAAATTTCTGCATTTGTTCAATTGCAGTTGGAATACTCGTTGAGATTATTGTGATGTATCCGATACAACATCGCAACTATAGAGATGGAATTGATAATCTTTTGGTGCTCTTGATCGGTGGAATTCCAATTGCCATGCCAACTGTTTTGTCTGTCACTATGGCTATTGGTTCTCATAGGCTTTCACAGCAAGGAGCAATTACGAAAAGAATGACAGCTATTGAGGAAATGGCTGGAATGGATGTTCTCTGCAGTGATAAAACTGGAACTCTCACTCTGAATAAGCTTAGTGTTGATACAAACTTGATTGAGGTGTTTGCTAAGGGTATTGATAAGGACTTTGTGATACTTCTGGCTGCAAGAGCTTCCAGGGTTGAAAATCAGGATGCTATAGATACTGCAATTGTTGGAATGCTTCCTGATCCACAAGAGGTAAACATGTCAAATCAAAATCAAATGCTGATTTACTCAATCTCGTTCTTTGGTTTAATAATGAAAATATGAAGTTTTTTTTACTGAATTTGGAATGTTGATAAATCAGGCTAGAGCTGGTATCAATGAGGTGCATTTTCTACCATTCAATCCAGTAGACAAGAGGACTGCTCTTACCTATATTGATTCTGATGGAAATTGGCATCGATCTAGCAAAGGGGCTCCTGAACAGGTAAATATGAGTTTCAACTTGTTATGTGTTTTTTTATCGGCAGGAATTGAACCCGGTAAGCCATGTTTTTATATTGTTTCAGATATTGGAACTTTGTAACTGCAAAGAGAATGTGAGGAAAAGGGTTCATGCAGTGATTGATAGGTTTGCTGAGCGTGGACTTCGATCGCTCGGTGTTGCTTGTCAGGTAAGTAAAGATGATATCAGCTATGTTTAGTTTTCTACTTGAACGAATTCCGTTGTTTTATTTTTTCTTGTATTGTATGATTTGTGTAACAGGAAGTACCTGAGAGAACAAAAGATAGTCCTGGTGCACCATGGCAATTTGTTGGTTTGTTACCACTATTTGATCCTCCTAGACATGATAGTGCTGAAACTATTAGAAGAGCTCTCGAACTTGGTGTGAATGTCAAGATGATTACTGGTAAGATATGAGATCTTACTTTATTGTTTTACATAGTTCTAAATTGCAGCGTGTAACTGTAACTGTGATTGCAATATAAAGTTTTAGAGGTCACCACAACTGTAATTGCGTCCACATCGGTCACATTTGCTTATATTTTGTTGTAATATCAAGATTTGCGGCGTAAGTGTAACTGCGACTATCGAGTGCAATTCAGAACCATTTGTAGCTCACTCCATAAATCAAAGTTTGTAGCTTTGAAGTTTGAAATTAATCGCAGATTCTGTTTTTGTCTAGGCGATCAGCTGGCCATTGGTAAAGAAACAGGTAGAAGGCTTGGAATGGGCACGAACATGTATCCATCATCTGCATTGCTTGGTCAAGGCAAAAGTTCTGCTAATTTAGAGGTTCCTATGGATGAGTTGATCGAGAAGGCTGATGGGTTTGCTGGAGTATTTCCAGGTATATCCTTGTTGACCTTGATTTTGACAGGAATTTTGATTGTCGAAATGCTCCATCCTTTTTTAATAGGTTTCCTGTCAAAACCAAAAATCGATGTTACCACTTAACTGTCATTTATATATTTATCGTATTTAATTAGTTGAAAGAGTTGCTATATATGAAGCATAGACACTTTGCCAAAGTGTCGTGTTGGCATGTCAGAGACGTTTTGGACACCGACGCTTCACGTACACACGTTAGACACCTCTTAACATGTTAAATTAAAAAAAAAAAAATGACTCGGCCACTTGTTTGACACAATCATCCATTATTTTTGCTTTCAACTATCTATAACATATTTGGTCATCTCTTCTTTTCACCTATTGTAGCTGCTATCTTTGTTTTCAAATTTCCGGTCACCTCTATTATTTTAATCAATTTTCTCTCTGTATAATATGGTAGAACACAAATATGAAATCGTAAAGAGGCTCCAAGAAAGGAAACATATATGTGGAATGACTGGAGATGGTGTAAACGACGCACCTGCACTAAAGAAAGCAGATATTGGAATTGCGGTTGCTGATGCTACAGATGCTGCTAGAAGTGCTGCTGATATTGTCCTCACTGAACCTGGTCTTAGTGTCATTATCAGTGCCGTGCTCACCAGCAGGGCCATTTTCCAGAGAATGAAGAACTATACGGTTAGTTTCCATCCATATATCAATCTTTTGACTTCACTTAAACTTTTTTACTTTTCTAATCACAAAATGTTTGATTATGTAACAGATTTATGCTGTGTCAATCACCATCCGTATCGTGGTATGTGTTAAAATTGGCTTTACAAAAAACTGTTACACTTTTTTCTATGTACTTGAACATTTAAATCATAAATATACTTAATGATCCATTGATTTTTTTTTTCTTTTCATTCTGGCAGTTTGGTTTTATGCTTATTGCTTTGATTTGGAAATTTGATTTTTCTCCCTTCATGGTTTTGATCATTGCAATACTTAATGATGGTAAGATAACATTATCACTACTTTCATTTCATTTTTAATATTTTCTAACTATAGTAAAATATTTAACTTAATGTCCTAACACTACCATATACATGTAGGTACCATTATGACAATATCAAAGGATAGAGTTAAACCATCTCCACTGCCTGATAGTTGGAAATTAAAGGAGATATTTGCTACTGGTATTGTACTTGGCAGCTACATGGCACTAATGACAGTCATATTTTTCTGGGCAATGAACGATACCGACTTTTTCTCGGTAAATCAATTTATATTTCTTTTTTGTCTTTTAAATGTCATCATCAACTAGGAGAAATCCTAAGCATCATTTGCTTTAAATACGCAGGACACGTTTGGTGTGAGGTCTTTGAGAGATAGTTCGGATGAGATGATGGCAGCTTTATACCTACAAGTCAGTATAATAAGCCAAGCACTAATTTTCGTAACTAGGTCTCGCAATTGGTCTGTCACAGATAGACCTGGTCTTCTCCTACTAGGCGCTTTTCTAGTTGCTCAGCTGGTAAGCTTGAATCTCTTATTCATCAAACAACTGATTTTTTCAAATGATTACATAAAAATTTATAACTTATTACTTTTGTTGAGAAAAGCGGATAGAAGTGTCTATGTGCATGCTAGCACTCCACAAAAGATCTTTCTGTATTTCTGTTGTGGTAACAATAGTTTTGTTATGTAATTGACAGGTTGCAACAGTTATAGCAGTGTATGCTAATTGGGAATTTGCAAGAATACAAGGAATGGGATGGGGTTGGGCTGGCGTAATTTGGTTGTACAGTTTGGTAACCTATATCCCTTTGGATATACTCAAAATCGCAATCCGCTATATTCAGAGTGGAAAGGCATGGAACAATATTTTGGAAAACAAGGTAGATTTTTTATTTGTTTTTGTTTTATCATTTTGTCACGTTGATAAGGACGAGCCTTGGCGCAACCGTAAGGTTGTGACGTAAAGTTCACATGTTCAAATATTGGAAATAGCATATCTGCTTGTAGGGATCAGACCGCGTACATCTACCTTCTCCGAACTCCACTTGACGGGAGCCTCGTGCAGTTGCATTTTTTTTCCTTCTGTTATCTACTTGTGTTTATATTTTCTCATTACAGACTGCCTTCACTTCAAAGAAAGACTATGGTAGAGAACAGAGGGAAGCACAATGGGCATCAACACAAAGATCAATTCATGGTCTTCAGCCTTCTAACTCCTACACTTTCAATGAAAATAGTAGCTATAAGGAGCTTTCAGAAATTGCAGAGCTAGCCAGGAAACGTGCCGAAATTGCAAGGTAAGCAACTTGAATGGTTGAGAAAAAGTGGAAATTATTATTGAAGAGTAATGAATTATGTAGCACAAACACGTATGAGTGAAACTGTGTCTATGTCCTACACCGGCACATATAATTACAATCAATCATTTTTATTTTTTTTCAAATTATTACCAGAGTCTACATGTGAAGTACTGTATCTAATGTTTGTATATGTGCGACTGATTCATGGTTAATGAATGGATGTGTTACAGGCTTATGGAGCGGAATACTCTAAAGGGCCGTGTTGAGTCGGCGGTGAAGCTGAAAGGACTCGACATTGAAACAATTAAGCAGAATTATACAATTTAGGAAGTGCTTGAACAATCTTCAAGAATTGGTCCAATGTTTATGACGAAGAAAGACTCAAAGACCTTAGCTATTTTGAATAACAGCATATAGTTAGTTATTTTCTGTTACTTTTTCTAATGGGTGTTAGTTATTTCTCTTTAGATTAAGCTTTTTTTTAGATAATCAAACGCTATAATGCTAAGAGTTAAACCAATAGAGTTTGTCTCTTTGGATTAGCTTTTTCTAAATCTGAACCATTCGATCTCAATCTGATGATCACTATTAACCTATCAAACCACATCACTACACATGCATATTTTGTTTGGACAGAACTGCATGTATATGTTAGTATCTAACCTAATGTTGGTATCTATTTAGTTTCATAACAATTTTGAACAAGGAGTAATCAAATTTTCACTTTAAAGTTCACATGCGATTCTATGCTTGACTCAAGGGAAACAAAAATTAAGATATGAACACCAATATATTCCTAATTGTTTGAAGAGCCTATATTTATAGTAATTTCACCTTTGCCTCCACCAATGATTGGACGATTCATTTCATTCATTCAAATCGGAATACTAAACAACTCCTTTCTTTTTGTCTTAACTATTTGATTTTTTTATAGGAAGTAGTTCTGATAATCTGAAATTCGGTTGAGAAGTAAACTTCCTGTAAGGATTTCAACTCAAACTCTTCCAAAAATTCATCATTAACTAGAGGTTATTAACGACTTAAACTCGATCACTTTGTTGATGTCAATTGAATTCTACAAATCAATTCAATAGACGGCCTAGATTCACACGAGAAATAAAATAATGGGAGATAATCCTCTCACGGCAACTAATCTTACTAAGCATATGAAGTTAATGTTATTGAAGACTTGAGGAAAGCAATTTATCTACCATCTTTATTTCTTAAGCTCAAGATTAACAATGTTAAACAGAGAAATGCCTCTAGTCTCTCTAAGTTAAACACATAACTTTCTCAAATTAAGCATCTGCCACCTAAAATTAAGGGCACATTTTAGTGAGAACAAACTATATTTTTTAGATTAAGTAGCGGTGGCTCAAACGGAAATCAACCTAAATAAATCACAAGAATGAAATTGCAACAATTGCCTTTTTTTTTTTAATGGAAACAAACTTAACTCATTTCATTAATCAATAAAGAGTTGATACAAAGAGGAACATAATCATAAACATGGTGTGGCTAGCGTAAGAGTTGGCTGCTCTAGCAAAACTCTTAGCAAAAACTTTATGTGAAAGTTACATTGCAAATTTAAAATGCGTTTAATAATATTAACAATAAATATTAAATTTGGATTGGCCTTCAGTTCTGGTAAAGATTGCAGCAACAAAAACTTGAGAATCACTAAGAAAAGTCATGCTTGAAAGCAGGGCCGCCCCCTCGGCCCATGCTCAGGGCCACCCCTGCTTGAAAGACCCATTTGTTGCACCCACTTCATAACTTTCAATATAGCAATACCTTCTTCATGGATTTGCAACTCAGGGCATAACCAACCTGCCATAGCCTTCACCCCACCCCCCACCGCGGTACAAGCACTATAACCAGTCTGATTGTAACTTGTAAAGAAACTCGCATCAACATTACAAAGCATATCATGCACTTTCGTACCATACTCGAATACTCCCTATCGTTTATGCTCACTGTCGTACACATTCTGAAGTCTGAACTGATAACCACTCTGCAAGTGTACTAAAAAAGCATCGAAGTAATAAAATTTATAAGTTTGTCTCCATAGGGATTGTTTCAATCTCAACTTGACAATTTAATTATAATAAGGATTTAACAAATATGGGGTATGTAGTGCATATATTTGAGTTCAATAGTAGATAAAAATAAATTGTTTTGGAAAAATAACTAAGGATTAACATGATTAGGTCTTTCGAATCAATTAACTCTCGTTGTTTGGTAAATTGCACCTAGTCTCTACAATTATTCTCCTAGTCTCACCCTAATTCCTTAGGTGAGTCCGTAACCGTTGAAGGTTTTACATGAGCGTTAATTTCTATGTCATAGCCTAATAATCATATATCCCTAGATTGACATGTTAGATTAACTGGAATTATTAGGTCCAATTCAATATCTAGTGTCAATATTTAAAATCACTTTATATGTGATAATGCAAACTTTCAATGTGATAAGAAGAAGTACGAATTACCGACTAATTGATCAAAATTTAGTAAAGATTAATGCTAATTGTTGGAATGATGGTGATGGAAAACCCAAAATCACCATAAAATTGCAAGTTTTAGAAGAAAATTCAAGTGGAGTGCAAAAGAGGAAATAAAAGTACCAAAATTATGTTATATTCTATATGACGATCTTTCTAATATATAACTACTGTAACAAGGTGTTCGATAAATATCTCCCTAACCTATCCCGTCTATATCTACCTTAGCTTGTAGCGTCCTGTAGTTATCTACCTAACCAATCTAGTATATATCTACCTTATGTTGTATATAAGGGCAAATTTAGTATTTTAGGGGGCCTCGGGAGATTTTGGGGAGGCTTAAAAAAAATGTTATTTTCTTAATTCTCCCTCGGGTCAACAGCCCAACTTCTTTTACTACATAGACCAATACACCAAAGATAATTGCTATTAATTTTCTACTTATACCTCCTTTTCTTCCTTAGCCTAGACAAATGGCACATTAATTTCTTCTCATACTTTTTAGCCTTAACAACATGTCACTAATTGAGCAATGATAATAATAAAAGACCATTTGACTCAATATATCATAAATCACTATTTATTCAAAATGCCTCTAAATTAAATACTAAACTAACAAAATTAGACTAAAAACGTAATTAAAATGACTCATTAAAATAGTGTATGACAAACTGTCATCGCATTACTCTTTTAACATTCGGTTCATCATTATTCTGATTCTCTTTTGAATCCATTTCTTATTTTATTTACTATTGCACCATTTATTTAGTTGTTTAAAGTTGATAAATCATTCCAACCTTGACCATACGTTTATGAGGAATATCAAACACTTTATCACCCTGCCTCAAATTTCTTTTCACAAAATCATAAGCATAATCTATCAGAATCCTCTTCATTATGCCACTTCCTTTGCTAGCAATCACCTCACTTTCACCAATCAAGTGAACAATTCCATCTCCCGCAGCTTTTTCAATAGCCTCTTGCATCAAACTCTCTTTATCACCATGAGTTGCTAAGTATTCGTCTTCAAGAAAATTCTTCAGCCTTTTGACCAATAAATCCTCAAAAGGATTGTTCCGCGCATCAGCGTATCCATATCTAACAACACCCCTAAACATGTTCAGGTTTACCTTTTCTTGGTGTTCTTCTATTTGTCGAAAGACGAACCTCTCTTCAATTGGAACTTTGCCAATAGGCAAGGAGTTGATGGTAACAAAAACAACAACGGAGTGCAAAGCAGGAACATTTTCGACATAATGCTTGAAAATAGGTGGGATTCCTTGAACAAGTTCTGAATAGAACAATGCAAGTCCTGGTACTCGAACTAAGTTTCTTCCGCAAGCAACCTCTTTAAGTTTCTCTTGAGCAATCTTGTGATCCAATTCATAATAATACCTTCTTCTATACACTTCATTCCAAACATACATGATTGACATTAGCAATGCGGCGAAGGCTAGAGGAAGGTATCCTCCTTCTTTGAATTTGTACAGCACTGAGCTTAAATAAGCAAGCTCAATAGAACATACAATAAGGACATAACTTATCACTAAAAGTATGTGTGTCTTCCATATCATTATCATGATTAGCACAATAAAAGCCGATGTAATTATCATCATCAATACAACTGCAATCCCTGTAATTATTAAAGAAATTTAAGATAATCATTCCACAAATATCAATACGTTGCGTAAATATTTTTTACACTGTCAATGATTGGATTGTTACCATAAGCATTGCCGATTTCTGTTGTAGTTTTAAATACAGCAGTGACTGCGATACAAGCAATCATGAGAATGAAATTAATTTCAGGGATGTAGACTTGTCCTGCATACTTGGTCGATGTGTGTACGATTTTCACACGAGGAAAACATCCAAGTGAGAGGGATTGTTGGATTATAGAGAAACTCCCTGAGATCATGGCTTGAGAGAAGCTATGATTGCTGCCAAAACAGCAACAACAAACATTGGCCAATATAAAGGATCTGCAAAGTTTGAAACCATCATTAGTAAATTTGCTATCATATATACGAAAATTGATCATAACACGCACACATCTACACTGATAATAATTTTAAGTACTGACACGTGTGTGATATGTCAAACACCAAACAAGTCATTAATCAGAAGTGTTGTTGCTACATATATAGCATCGATCAAATATGAAAATGCCATAAAGTAGATTAATGATGTGATAAAATGCATTACGTGGTATGGCCCTATAGAAAGTTTCAGAAACAAGGTCATTGTTTTTGCGAAGAAAAGAGGATTGTCCAAGGTAGGCAAGTATGAGAGCAGGGTATGTTACACAGCACATGCTTATCTGTATAGACCGCACTGTGAAATGTCCAACATCAGCAAATAGTGCTTCTGTTCCTGCATTTTATGATTAGATAAACATTAATTAATGAATACATGAACAAATATTAATTATGATTAATAAACCTATAGCTACCTGTAATGCACATCACGACCCCACCAAGAGAAATCCAAGCATCTTTCTTGTTCCTGCTAAAATAATCTACTATGTATTTTGGATTTATTGCTTTCACCACTGTTGGATCATACTTTGATTAAATTGTACAAACCAATGTCTCCATTGAAGGTGAGCCACACACAAATAATAGGAGCAAAACTGTAACCCACTTTATCAGTTCCAAATTGTTGAACCATGAAAAGGAATATCAAGATACATATGGATAGCTCAACAACCAAATCTATACACCAAAAAAATAAAAAATGTCATTAAGCTAGCTAGCATTATCTTATGTTACATTGATTGTGCCTTAAAACCAATAAGTTTAAGTCAAACTAGCACGACAATTTCTGGTGATTGCTCTAAAGCACCCACCTAACGGTAATTAACCGTCGTTCGACTTTTCATAGATGTTTAAAGAGAAATTGTCAACTAGCACATTATGTTCTCACATTTAAATCAAATATGCACAATAATCCAAGAAGAATTTATTATCTCACCCTACTTTTTTCTCACACAACCCACTGGATTTTGGATTATATATTTCGAAAGCTTAAAGAGTTCAAAAACCCTCCAATTCTTTTTTATTTTATAATCTAAAAATAGGAAGCAGGTGAAGAAAGCCACTAATCCAACTAGTATCAAACAAGGTTATTAAAATCAGGACTTTACTTCAAGTCAAAAGGGAGTAGCAAAATACTCGTAAAATCGCAATCAAAATCGAAGGATTTTACTTAAAGACTTTTGTAGAATCTATATAGGATAGCAAAGTCGGGACTCGTAAAATCGGAATCAAAATCGAGGATTCTCCCAAAACAAAAATAATGCTAAATATAAGTTATAAATTGCATATAGTCATAAATAACTAAAGTTCAAAGAAATCATCAAGAAATAAGGAACAAAGTAAAAACTTATAATATAGAGTAAATGGAAATAAAATAAGCAAAATAAAGTATTCATACCAAATGAAAATAGAGCTTGAAGAAATAAGCAAGATTTTGATGATGTTGAAATAAGCAAATGGTGGAGACAAACAAAGGTGAAATCAGTGTGAAGAAGAAATGAACAAGATGATGGATGATAGATTAAAGATGAAACAATGATGGATTGAAGGAAAGGATGATGGATTGAAGGAAGGAGGCAATCTAGTTAGGTTTAGTTCATTTTGAACTAGATGAAAAATGAACAAGCTCGTGTAACTATTAAGGAAGTGTGGGGGAAGTGAAAGAATGAAATTTTTTGGCCTTTTGGATATTTATAAAACCAGGTCATGAATTAAAATTGGGTTAATTTACGAAGCGGGTCAAACATTCTGGGAGAGAGGGAATAATATGTTTTTCTAAGACAATACGGTAATTATTGTGTTAGCACTTTTTTCTCTCTTTTTATCATGGTTTTAACTTTGAATTTCTCAATTCCTTTAATTCTATGAAATGCATGTATTTGAATATTTGATTGTAGAACATAGCTTTTCCTTTTATTTTCAATTACTATAATTTTTATACAAATAATAATAGTCCTTGTTTTATTAGCATATCCATCCAAATGGCAAAAACTATGAATAACTAGGGGTGTAAGTGGTTCGAAAAAATCGAAAATTCAAACCGAACCAAATCGAAAAAGTATCCGATCTTGTTTGGTTCGGTTTCAAACCGAATCGAACGAACCTAAACCGATCTAGTTTGGTTTGGTTTTCGGTTTTTAATTTTGAGATCCAAAGATCCGATGAACCGAACCGATACGAACCTCACTCCCCATTTTAGTAATATTATCCCTCCTCACACACATTTATGATTACACTCAAAATTAAAGTCCAACATAAAATACTCCTTAATTCAGTCACTTTTTCCCATCATCATCTCATTACTCACGCTCTATTTCGTTTCTATTAAAAAATAACATTAACCGCCAGTCGCACCTAACTCATCGTTCCTTACCGTTGTTGAGATCGTCCATCTCATGTTAGTTTTTTCATGTTAGTAATACAAAGTAGTTTGAAAAATAGAGACCATGGAAAACAAAGTTTTATGAAATATTTGAGTATGTTGTATGCATGAAACATAAATTTGTGAAAATATGATTTTTTTTTTTTTAGGGTAATCCTAACCGGTACCCCTGAGGCACTGGTTCATGATACCAAAAAAGGAAGAGAGAAAAAAGGGTTGTCACGAAATATATGTAGAAATATCAATTACTCATATACTAATAAACAAATTAAAGTGTAGTAAACCTACTGTCAGATATTGATGGTGCAGCTACCTTGATCCCTCCTAAAGCAGACAAAACTGTAAAACCAAATGAAATAATCATGTTTGGCAAGGTTAATTTTTGAGCTTATTAACTCATATAAACATGAAAGAAAGAAAGAAAAGATAGTTAACTAATTAACCGGATATGCAGGGAGTGAGAACACCATCCCCAATGACCATAGAAGTGGCAAGCATGGTAACTAGCAAAGAGTAATAGCTTGGCAGAGTAGCAATTCTCAAGACTAGATTTGATCCATGAAGCCCTCTTCATGCTACTATTTTCGGGTGACTCCATCTTGTAATTAGACACTTCAGCATCTTCAATTTGTTGATTTGGAAGAACTCCCACTTTGGCATAACGGCATATCAATGAATATAAAGCAAAAGTCCCTCCTAAAAATATTAGTAGTTCTATATCATATATGTTGCAAAACCAAGAAATTAAATTGAAAAAATTAAAAGAAATGCCAACAAGTGCTCCAAATCATTTCCTTTGTTAAATCTTTAACAAGTGTCCTGTCTTTAGGGTATTTGTTAGCAAAACACAAAAATTTACCAAGTGTCTTGTCTTTAGGGCATTTGTTAGCAAGACTCAAAAATTAAATATACGTAGTTACGATGAGTATATACTTAACGGTACAAGAGTGATGGTGTAAATGATCAAAGAAAGAACCCCTAAAATATCATCGTTGTCCTTTATACCATTCGGGAAAGTACTTGCATACACATACAAAGGTGATGTTCCTATGTCTCCATACACAATTCCCATGCTTTGAAACGCTAGTTGCATAATCACTGACATCGATGGCCCCTTAAATTTATAAAATCGACGGCCCCTTAAATTTATAAAATATATACTATGTTAATCAACATTGCAATATAAACAGAAAAATTCATTCCTATACTATGAAGCATAGGTACTGACATGGACACCGAACACGACACAGACGCTGACACATGTGGAAGAAGGTAAGTTGCGGGATTCCATGTCAAGAGAATCATTTCTTCGAGGATGATCATAAACTCGGTTGTCATGATGGTTATGCTCTGAGTTATTATTGTTTTCAACATCACCCTCCATCTCTTCTAACACAACTTTAGGTTCAGAAGATATTTTGATGAGTTACGTTTCGTTTTTTGGCTATACACGCTACAAAAAATTTGTCATATAGTAACGGAGACCTTTTTTTTTTTTGAGGTAAGTAACGGAGATCTTTAGTGACCGCAAAAAGAAGCTTTGGTATAGATTAAAGGCTTAATTGCACTTTTGCTCCCTATATTTTGCTAATTGTGCGATTTTGCACCCTCTCTTTATTTTTGAGCGATTCTGCACCCCATCTTTTGCCAATTGTGTTTTGTTCAAAATCATCATTAAAAGAGGGGAAATGAGGCAAAATATAGGGTGCAAAATCGCTCAAGAAAAAGAAGATGGGGTGCAAAATCGCACAATTAGCAAAATGATAGGGGGCAAAAGTGCAATTAAACACAAAGATGGGGTGCAAAATCAAAAAGGGGACAAAAAGATGAGGTGCAAAATCGCTCAAAAAAAAAGAGGAGGTGCAAAATTGCACAATTAGCAAAAGATAGAGGGGAAAAGTGCAATTAAGCCTAGATTAAATATAGCAAGTGAAATTTCATTTTGCCGTTCCTATAGCGTAGCAGGAAAAAATGTGCAGCACATTTCCCCCAAATATGTACATACCTCCAAAACTTAGAGCTGATCAATTTTTCAGTCTCTATTAATTTTCTTTCTCTCACAAAAAAATAAAATAAAAAATCACAAAGTTCCTTTCACAGAATTCCAACCTCTCTAGCATCATTTTTTCGATTTTTGTTTGATTATAAACCTACTTCTTCCTCCCTTTCAATTTTTTTTTTTCATTTTTGTTCGATTTTGTTCATCTGGTATTAGATCTATGCATTAATTGTGTGAAGAAACATGATAATTTAATTCTTTTTTGTGTTTAATCGCATTTCTATTTTTATGTATTGTGTAATTGATGCAAAATTTGTGAAAAAATGAAGAATCGGTTCCTTCAAGTGTGAAATAAGTGAAAAAATAGTTTTTTTGTTTAGTGTGAAAAATTAGTGCAATTATGTTGTTTGAGTGTTGAGTTGTTACTGCAACTGAATTATGACAATCGTACCTTAATGTTTGGCAACACGTGCATCGACAAAGGACAATAGAACCTTAATGTTCATATAACGCATTTCTCGTCAACAGACAATCGCGCCTCAATGTCCATCACTGACATGATAGCGATACACAAATTACGCAATCGATGTTAGTTTGTTAAATTAGTAATAACAGATCACACGTCAAAGTCCATGTCAACTCTGACGTTAAAACCGTTGTCACTTGTGTATACCAATGATTAAACTGAACAACGTTATTCTATTAAATTAAAAGAATTTGTCGAAACATCAATGTTAACATCATGTCTAATGTTCGTATCGGTGTAGACATATCATAATTTACAAACATAACTATAGTGGTTGATGACAATATTGATAACACAAATTTTTAAATAAAATGATATACCAAAACAACAACATTGCATAAACATAAACGGAACAATAAAATTGTAACTTTTAATAATACAGAAACATATCCAAAATTGGTACATCCGGAATTGGCACATCCAGAAATCCATTTTGAGTCACTTTCACAGCAAAAGCTCAAACTAAATTAGAGGGCTCCCTCAATCACAATAATACGGAAACACAAGTCAAAAGCAAACTAAAGAATTGAACGAAAATCCTTAGCCTTTATTACATAAATCAAAACCATTACCGTTCTTTTTTTTAGATAGAAGTTGAAAAGTTACTATTTTATGCCCTACGTCTGATTTTGTTTGGAATGTAATAAAACGTTTACTTGGCCACATAATTGGAGCGATTTAAAAACTCATCTCCTCGCCATAATTGATGACGGAATGGTTTTATGTCGGTGGATTCTTCTCATGAAACGGCAACAACAACGGTGGGTTAATTAAAAGTTTACGTGACGTGTACAAAATAAAAACGTTAACGTGAGATGAAGTTTTGACAATCACTTAATTATGAGGTAAATATATCTGGTCACTAAACTATTTGAAAAAAATAATATTCAGTAACTAAACTTGTGAGAGAATTCAAGTGTTTCATTTTCTTCTTCTTCTCCAAATAGCAATAAATAAAAATAAAGCAATTATTGAGCAACATGAAAATGAACACATCTTCGAGATCAACACATTGGCAAAAAATGCTCTACTTATGATGAATCTGCGAACAAACTCACCAATCCAAATTAATAAGATATAATACCAATTAAAAATGACCGGAATACATATATATGTCATCTGCAATGTTGACACCCAAATAATTCATTGAATCGCCGATATTTCAATAAGAAATTAATGAACACCGCAATAAGACAAAAAACCAAATAATGTCCCAGATGACAACGAACAACACAACATTGCACTTAGACGACCAAATCACAAAGAAAAGGAATCTAGATCTTCGTGAAAATAACTTATTTAGGTTGAAATTGAGAGAAAATGATGAAGAGTGGTGATTTTGGGTCATATATTGACTCAAATTCACCTCTTCTATGCAAGAAATAGAAGAGAAAATATAAAGAGAGAAAGTTATGGCTGACATATTAGTGTTATACGTATTTGTTGATTTTGTTTTGAAAAGTAGACACATCTTACGATGAAGAGGTTTACAAAATGACGAGAACACAAAATGTGTTTGGTTATAAAACATGAGAAAGTGAAAGTGCACAAGATTATCAGGGGGTGGCCTTGAGGGGGAGTAAGAGGCACGACATCTCATGACACCACTTTTTTAGGGGCACTAAATTTATTATATTTACTTAGTAGTTCGTACAATATAAAAATATATTTCGTTTTAACTTACTTTGATTAATAATATTGAATTTTATTACTAGAGAACCTTGATTATAAACGAATCTTTTGCAATAAAAAATTTAATAAGAAAAAATTCAAATAATTAAAATGGCACAACTTAATTCATTCACCGGGGACACTAAAAATCTTAGATTCATCTTATATTTGGAGTATGACCCTGTTTGTTTTAGATTTTTTTCAAACAAAAATTATTTTTTTCTTAAAAAAAAATCACTTTTTTCATTTTTAAGTGTTTGTTTAGAATTTTTAGAAAAATTATTTTATCAAAAAAATTTATTTTGACCGTAAAATGAAAAGCTATTAGGATTAGCTTTTCTCAAAATCTATATTTATTTTCAAAAACAAGGAGGTAATAACACATGCACAAGTTAAAACTCATTTAAGAAAAAAAAAGGATTTTTATAGGTAGTAGACAAACAAAAATAACATCATATCTTTTTTTAAAATCTCTAAAAAAGATATCTAGATTTTTTTAACTTTTAACACAAAATCTATTTTTTTTAAAGCTGACACGCTATATCTAATGACTCGTGACTTTTTAATCACTCATGACTTATAGATTGTTCAAAATCAAAACTTAATGTTATAAACAAATGAATGTGATTTTGTGGTTTTCTTTTTAGTGACTTTTATATTAGCTTTTTCGTTTTTATATTGAAAATTAATAGCATTAAGTTGTTGTTATTTGTTAACATAAGTCTTTACATTTTAGATTTTCGAAATGTTACTTCAAACAAAAAACAATTCACGAATGTATCATGAGAGACACATGATTATTGTAGCAGACTTTCATTTTTACTTCGACGGCTGCTCTCACGAATGCTCACGAAATAGAGTTAACCAATCGAATTCCATCATGGGTGGCAAACACGGTAGGGGAAAGTAGCATTGATGCATTGCCACTTATATTTTTATCCTTCGCCATACTTTCGCGAATATATAATTCGCTATACATACAATTTTCCTTTTACTTCAACCCACCATTGTTTTCCGCTAATCACACGATCTAACGCAAGGAATTCATTCGCTATTAGTTCGCTATAATAATGTTTGTTGTCAATAGCACCTCTCTCTTTAGATTTTCAATATCAAGCCTTGTTTTTTCATGATTTGAAGGTGGCTTGAGATGAAGGTTACATAGATATTATTTGCTATTTAGATTCAACTCTTTCTATTTAGCTAATTGGCAAAGAGGTTAACTCTTAGCATCATGCATCAATTCTGACCAACATCAGAGACCTGGTGAGTATGAATTGGAGTATCTGTTTTAAGTATACAAAGAGGGAAACTAACTACGTTGTAGATCTTCTAGCAAAGACAGGTGCAACATGTCCAAATGTGTGGATTGATATTCGGGAACCCCTATCTACAGTGGCGGAGCCAAGAATTTTATCGAGTTTGGACAAAATTTTGGCCGTAAATTTACATGTGATATAATATATAAATAGTCATAAATTAAAATAAAAGAGGCTCGTCATTTTATCGATAAAAGTACAATTTGAAATAAGAGAGATGTAACATAACCTATCAATAGTGTGCTAAATAAAATTAGGAGATAAATACCCTTTCTGAGACCTCTTTGCGGTGAATGTTTGACTAATATCAACATCATCAAGCGACTTGAATATCTCCTGCTCGATGTAACATATCATCAAGTCATTGAACCACACATCGTTGATTTTGTTGGTAACAATTTTTCTTATGAGCTTACGAAGTGATTGTAAGTTGTAGCTTGATATTATGTCATTTTGTCTAATAATCTATTATGAATATTGCTTCAAATTTTGTTACCATAAATTAAATTAGCAATGGAGTATGTATAAATTTTGTGAGTATTGAGTATTGATTTGAGTGAATGATATAATAGTTCATAGTTAGGGAGAATTATTCTAGTTAAGTCACTTCAAGAATTTATTCTAAAAATTGATTATAGTAATCAATTTCTAATTCCAATGATATAGATTAAAATATTTTATTATATTGATTAAACTAATTTTAGTGGTAATTTTATGAATTGTTCATTTTTAGAATTTATAGTAGAATAGAAATTTATGGAATAGAGGTCCATAATGTTTTTAAGATAGTCTCTTTAGATTTACCTGCGTTTTGTCCATAGGTAAAAGTGAAAAACATGCAAAGATAACAATTTGGTAATTACAGACAGTTTTAGTTACAGAAATTTACCCCAAAATTTATGAAATATATATTTAGTTGTTGCAAACTATTCATGAGATCATTAATTGGTCTAGTGGTTAGTTTTTGCTAGAACCCAGTGTAGGGTGTGTGTTCGATTCCCCTTAGAAGAAAATAGTAGTTCCTAACCGCCAAGACAAATGGCTCCATGAGTCTAAGAGAAGATCCGCCGCTGAGCTCGGCATGTGCCCAAGCTCACTTGGCGGTAAATCCGCCAATGCCTATCTACAACTCTTCCTCTCCTTCAAGTTTACGTCTTGGGTCATGTTTACAAGGAGCGAGCTAGTGTTTTTTTTTCTTTCTCCTTTTTGGTTTCTTTTCATTTACCAACAAAAAAAAAACCTTGTTTTTTCATCGTCATTCCATCTCCACCTAGTTACTAGGAGATGAATTACCAATGCACATCATATCTTAGAAGCATCTCTCTTGGATAATTACTCAAAACATGTTTCTTTATTTTCTTTTAGCACATCCATTACTATTTGGTCGTTAAACAAAGAACCAACGGTTTATATTTTAATATATTTTTTATTTTTAAAAATAATAAAAACATTAAAAATATATTGAACTAAGAATATTAACTGTTTGATCTCAATTATGCGATCATGGTTATCTTGAATGCGTCAAACCACATTACTCCACATGTATATTTTGTTTGGTTTGGACCTGAGCATCTAATATGGCATGTATTTAGTTTCATAATATGTTTTGGCCAACTACCTCCCCAATCTTTTAAGTTATATGTTTATAATATATTAGTCCTTTAAGATTTTTTTTAATTTGTTACGAATTGGTCCTTTAAGTTATTTTTTGTTACAAATTGGTCTTTTAAGTCATAGAATATTAACAATTTTATCTCTCTTTCCAACCAAGTTCATTAAAAAGTGTTAATAGACTGTTTAACATTAAGATGGTAGGTCCAAAAGTGTTTATCACATCAAATACGATTACTTATACACATTTTATGCTTCTTGTTTTTGAATTTCAAACCTAATTTTACATAAAAATATTAATCAACAATATTATAAATCAAATAATCAGTCTATTTTGTTTTGAATCAAGACCGAATAACACACCTATGAGGTCTAGTTTTGAGAGGAATGAATTTGGACAAACCAACTTAATATTAAACATCCACATAAACACTTTTTGATTGAGTTTGACGAAATTAGAATAATAATGTAAATATTTTATGATTTAAAGGACCAATTTATCATTGTAACTTAAAGGGCCGCAAATGGTATTTGACGTAATGTTTTTGAAGAATGAGAAGTGAAAAAAGTACGAAGGGGGTTTAAAAGCAAATTATTAGAATACCAAACCAAACAATTTTATCTCTTGTTTACTATTGAACCATAAGTCCAAAACGCCATCGTTTGAAGCATTAGAAATTCTAGGGATTTAAAAATCTGATTTCTCTCTCACTCACGATCATTCAGAATTCTCAGCAATTCTTTAACTTGCAGGTAAAATTTCGTCCATTTTCTTCTCAAATTTTTCGTTATTTTTTTGGTGGTGATTAGTAACTTTTTTCGTTTTCACAATAATAATTTTGTATAGATTTTGGGAGAATGGCTAGGGTTTATATTGGGAATTTGGACCCTCGAGTTACTGAGAGGGAACTTGAAGATGAATTTCGTGTGTATGGCGTTCTTCGCAGGTAATTTCTTCTGCACCCTCTTTCAACAAAGGAAACTTATTTGAACTGATAGAAATATTTTCAGTTTAGGAATGATTAAAATTTATGTTACATTCAAATTGTGGTTAATGATTGAGTTATCAGTTAATTATTTAAGTCAAGTTGATAATTATTTGTAAATTTGATTTTTTTATCAACAATTAGTTAGTTATTGTTTGCATGAACAACGGACGAATTGATACTATTTTTATGGGAGTAACAGTAGATATTTTCTTATTTAGTTATTTTAATTAATGTCAAAAAAATGCGAGGAATGTGAACTCCCAAAATGAAAATGGCAGGTTCGATCCCATGACCATTCGGCTGAAGACAGAGTACTTTACCACTGCTACACCATTAATTATGTTCTAATAGCAGAACACTAAAATATGTTATAGATAAAAAATATATACAAATTATTTGGAGGTCTAGATTTATAGGCATTAAAGAAAATTAGAGGCCTAAAGCCATTGCTATAGCTGCTTTATGGTAAGGCCGGCGTTGCGATTAACAATATTGATATAGGTTTTTTTCATGAACTTAGTTTTCATTTTGTTTGTGTTACACATTTTTCATAATTTGTTCCATCATTATTGGTTCAAAGTCTTCAGGTTTAATTATTGTTTTTTGCAATACAGTGTCTGGGTTGCTCGCAGGCCACCAGGATATGCATTTATTGAGTTTGATGATCGGAGGGATGCCCTTGATGCAATTCATGAATTGGATGGTAAGTTTGCCTAGTTCATGTTTTGTCAATTTTTCATCATTGTTAAGTTTATGTTGGTGATTAGCATTTGTCTTTTTTGCTTTTTATGCATCATATTGAGATTTGGGGTTATCATAATGTATGAATGTTGTATAGGAAAAAATGGCTGGCGTGTAGAGCTTTCTCATAATTCTAAGAGTGGAGGAGGAGGCCGTGGTGGTGGACGTGATGGACGCGGAGGGGATGAACTCAAATGCTATGAATGTGGTGAACCTGGACACTTTGCTCGGGAGTGCCGTTCACGCGGTGGTTCACGAGGCATAGGAAATGGAAGGAGACGAAGTCCTAGTCCTTATTATCGGCGTCGTGGAAGTCCAAATTATGGTTATGACCGCAGGTATGTTATGTGCACACGCTTTATATGAATAAAAAAAATTCTGCATTTCAATAGCAACTTTTTCAAATAGCAAGCTTTTAGCTTTTTATTTTGTTTCCGTTTGGATTGGACGCCATTGTTTAGGAATGCAATTATCTTTGATACATTGATTGCAAAACAGTACTATTACGCACTGATATGGGAAGAGGAATTTGTTTAGAAAATGTTAACACAATCCATAACCTGCTTGAAGTTGGTGAAATAATCAACGGCAAGCATCATATCTTTTTTATTTTTATATTTTTTCATATCTTTCGCCTCTATTCGAATGAAATTCAATATCTTTGCTGAGGTGCTTGCTTGTGACTGTTCTGCAAATTATGTTGGGGACAACACTTTTTCGGTTTTCATTTTTAGTGTTGTCCAATGTTGGCCATGCTGGATTGCGGTAGTGTATTTTTTGACAAACGCCCGGGGAAAATTGTGAAGGATGGTGGCGTTTTATGGCGGATATGACAGATTTCTGGCTTTCCGACATGATCATCCATCCCCAACTTATAACACTTCTCATTTTATGTACTTCATAGTTTGCCTTTTATTCCTTGTTAATTTGGTAGATTTGTTGACTTCTTTATTGCAAGCTCTATTTAATTGTCGATTTGTATCACTATTTCACATCATTTATTTAATTGAAATTTCTCTCTGCTTTGGAAAATTTAACTGCAATGATTTATAACATTCTTACCCTGTCCTCCCACTCAGCCTGGAAAGGATATTCATAAATCATTAGCTAGAATAAATTCAACTTAACCACTGAGTGGCTGGAAAAGATCTCAATGTCAAATTGACAACATTCATAATATTTGAAATTCCTCATTTCCACTGTACAATTTAGTGCATTATAATAAGAATCTCAAACGTCCCATAAGTCCTAGCTCAACTGACAAAAATGCCAAAATTGTTAGGCTGGACGTCGTGACCGGGGTTCGAACCCCGGTACCTCCACTTTGTGTGTGAGTTTATGATGGCTTTGCCATCTCGTCTATCTATCCCAAAAAAAAAAAAAAGCATCTCAAACATGTCATTTTGTAGCAACCATTCTTTTATTGATATATTCATCTTCTCATGTTTTCGTTTGGGTTCGCTTCATTTTATCAGGAGTTATAGCCCGCGTGGGAGAAGATCTCCAAGACGACGTAGCATAACACCTCCTCGTGGTCGTAGCTACAGCAGATCCCCTCCTCTATACCGTTATTCTCGCCGTGATTCACCTTATGCCAACGGGTATGATTGATTATTTTCAACTCAGTTTCTCTGATGATATGATTTGAGTTAATGAATGGCATGAGAATTGAGAACTTATTACCCATATTTTAAATCTTCCCTTTTCTTTTTTCCAGAGATTAAGATCTGATTGTGAACAGAGCAAATGATGAATAATTGTTGTGGAGCCCTCTCTGCTATAATCTAGTTTCTCTAGGATTGGGTGAGCATACAACATACATGTTAATTATGTTATGACAATGGAATGGGTATTACTATGAACTTGGATTGCTAAGTGTTGTAGCCGCAAAAGGGTGCCTTGGACACCGTTTTGCGTCGGTTGTCTCTCTTCAGCTTACTAAAACCTGAAGGTTGCTCCAGTCTTCCCTACTTTATATATATATATATATATATATAATATATATATATATATATATATATATATTATGGTGATTTTTTGTTTTTTAGTCTTGCTAATCCACTATGGTGATTTCTGATATATTGTCATTAATAAGGATCCTAAAATGTTGATGTTTCTCTGTTTTGAAGTGTGGGTATCGGCCAAAACAGCATTGTTTCACCACTTAGTACATCTTGTCTGCTTTTGTGCTGCATGCCTCCACAAATCTCTCATCTTGTTGCTTCTGCATATAAGTTGACTAAAACTACAACATCAGGAAGTTGCTTATGAACTTTTTTTGTTGACTCTCGATGAATGCTACAGTTTCATCCTCCTTTTGAATTGGACAAGTTTAAAGATGGATAGATAAAATTTATTGACTTGCTGCACCTTCATGAAATCGAATCAAAATGGGAATTTGATTAGTAACTAACTGCATGTAGTGTCTGCTTCTCGCCATTCTGTATGGTTAAATTGATGATTGCTGGTTCCAAATGTTTGCGTGTTGATTGCAATGTTTCTCCTTGTTACGTCTGTAGTCTCCATGGTACGCTGTTGGGACTGCAATGACCGACATCTTGGATTTGTGGAATCAAAAAGGTTGATTCTATTTAACTAAACACGTACACGTGAAATGTCTTGCATCTTTGCTCATCGTCCTTTGAATTGGTGAAGTTGAATGGTGGATAGATAAAATATAGATACTGACTTGCTGCATCTTCTTGAAATCCAGTTGACTGAGATTTGCTTAGTGAATAACTTCACCATGCTGTGCGGTTAAATAGATGGTTGGCGCTTCTAAATGTTTGCATGTCAATTAGAATATTCGTCCCTTGTTTTGTCTTTATTCTCCATGGTAAATTCTTGGGACCGCAATGATAGGCATCTTGGTTGTGTGGGATCAGTAAGGTTGGTTCTATTTAACTAATGCGCACACGCCTAGCGTCTTGCATCACCGCTCTGACCTTAACCAGTGACAGCTTCCTTACTGGCCTTCACAAGCTTCTACAGTAGAGTTTTGTAGCTACCATCTTTAGCTACTGGGATCAATGTCACTAGTTGTTTTCCATATGCGCTTCTGCTTGCTTAATATCGTCTGTTATTACGCTGGATGGTTGAATTTTGAAGAGTTTACGGTCTACTGATTTGTTTTTCTTTGCTGACTGTATTTCAATGAAATCAAGCATCATGTGTGCCACACTAAATTTCCCTGCTTTTATTTTATTTTGACAGTTCAGTGGTTTTGGTCTGATCAGTTATTTATATAGGGAATAATGTGATTGGATTAGTTTATTTTTATTAATTTTCATGCTTTATTTTATTCTTGATGAAGTTTTAGAAAGGAAAAAAAAAAATCATTTTCTCATAAATGTTCAACATGCCAATTTTTTTCTGGTACCAAAAGGCAATCGCTTTTAATGAATTCACTAGAAATCAGAGGGAGTCAATAAATTTTAACTTATTTGTTTTCATATTTCAACTATGCAGTTTGATACTCGTTTCTTTACGAGTCTTTAGAATGGTATACACTATTTTAGACATTATTGTGTGTTGTTTGGCAACTGAATTCACAAGGTATCTTGCAATATATACTTCTCTGTATTCTATGGAACAATGCAATTTGTTTGGAAGTGTTCTCTAGTTAAAACTGGTTAGTCGGTGCTAGCATACTTTTCACAAAGATTGTATTTTTCAATTGCTCAAAAAATACACGACTCTTTGATCATCCTTATCGTACCCATTGTATTTTTCAATTTGTCTTCCTTGCATAAATGATACTGTGTTTTTTTAGGAGGATAACACCTTAATCCAACCAACAAAATAGGTCTAAAGTTTGATATAGATTGAGAATTAAAAGAAAATTGAACATCTTTCGACCCTCACATCATTTCGCACACAAAGCTCTCCACATTTTCCATCTTCATTTGTTGAATAGTGATAACATCAAATTCTTATACTCTTACCAACTTCTTAAGTTTTTTCCTATAGTCACTCCTCCTCCCAACTTTTACATTATAACTAATTATTTTCATATGTACACACACTGCACCCATCACATCCTACGAAACACCTCCAAACGCCCTAAACTCTCTCTCTCTAACTCTCTCTCTCTCTCTCTCTCTCTCTCCTAACTCTTCACCAAACCTCCATACTCCATTATTCCAAGTTTTGAAGAACTTACTTGGAAATTATTCCTCATGTAACGTTATCCAATGAACTGCTTTCTTTCCTCTTTCTCATATTATTCCTCATGGCCTTCAATGTTTGCGTTCTCTCTTTTTTCGGTATTGCTATTTGCTTCAAAAATGGTAAAAGATGCATCTAACTTTTCACCATGCTTGTCTTATATTCTACAAGAGAACTATTAACCTCCTCCAACACCTCATTTACTGTTCCCATCTCTTGTTGATACTTTCACATCATTAATTTGAAGGGTGATGCTATTTATCCCAAGAACAAAACCCACACAGCTGTCGCAAAAGCATTATGACGGTTAGATTATGCACTAGATTGCATGCATGGGTGGGTTATGAAGAAATGGGGTCCCACATCAAACACACTTCCGAGTATCGTGATGCTCTCGTGATAAAGATTCTTGCAACATGAAGCATTACCCTAATTTGAATTCATATCATTGCCGATTATCTCACAATCTTCCGGACAAAAACTTGTCACATAAATAATGGAAGACAAATAAATAGTTTTATTTGGTGTCAACTCAACATGGATTACTTAATCAAACTTAGTCATTTATTCAAAAACATGGATAACTTGCCGATTATCTCACCTTTATTGTTGGATAATGTATTTTTTATTTTATTTTACAAAGATTTGAATATTGTAGCTGTCACTATAAATATTTCACTCATTGTATACATTATCTCATGATTTTATTTCCTTTCCATGTGATTATGGCCTGTCTATTTAAGCATACAATTTTAAAATTAATAATCAAGAATAGTATATATTGAAGGTCTTGGTTACCATTTTTTTAGGTTCATTTCAGTTCCAAGTATTTTAGCACATTAGATTTGGTTGTAATATATATTTTCTTCTATTTTGTAGTCAATTTTATAAATCTCTATGCTTTTGCGGTATCTTTGTAGAAGTAATTAAAGACAATCATATGTGTTGTACACATGTAAAAGTTTTTTTTTAAACTCGGTATCCGGTCCAAGAAACGACTAATTCGAGGGACCAATCCCACCGTCCACTTACGGGGGACCCTGTTTAAAACCAGCCCTGAGACCTTGAGAGAAGCACACTCCAAGATCCCAAGTCAACCACTAGGTCAACCCCAATTGGGTTTAAATTTATGATTTACATCTATTCTAATAACTAGACCATCGACCCGTGCTAATGCATAGGTCATATCGAAGGTAATATTGATAGTAATAGGTAACAAAATAGTTTAGATGAATGTCATGATTGTCATATAATATTTCATAATACTAAGAAGCATAGACGTTGTTACTGTACCATAACATAATATTTCCATGACATAGTCCTTGGTACCGTAACGTAACATAATACGTTAAGTATAGCGAGACGGGTTAACGGTTATTCCTTTCCAAAAAAAAGAGCATATAATTAGGAATATAATTTTATTTTACTTTAGATAAACATTAAATGCAAGAGTGTGGAGGGAAAAATTAGATTAAGTATAGCGAGACATATTAACATTTACAAATAAGAGAAGAGATAAACATTAACTGCAAAAGTGAGACGGGTTAACATTTATAAGCCAGAGATAGCGAGACGGGTTAACGGTTATTCCTTTCCAAAAAAATAGCATACAATTATGAACATAATTTTATGTTACTTTAGATAAAAATTAAATGCAAATGTGTGGAGGGAAAAATTAAGTTAAGTATAGCGAGACGAGTTAACATTTATAAATAAGAGATTTTGATTAAATTAAATCTAGGGTCAATATAGTAAAATTATGTGATAGAATTAAGTTAAATTTAGGGTTAATATTACATTCGGGTTAACATTTAGAAATAAGAGTTTATTTTGCTTTGCATAACAATAGAAGATTTTCATAACAATTAACATTTTGATAAGCACAAAAATTTTACTAAAGATATGTATTAGGAAAAAAATAGGATATTTTGTCAAGTAATAATCTCTGTTTATTTTGTCTTTGCATAACAATAGGAGATTTCAATAATAATTAACATTTTGATTAAATTAAATCTAAGGTTAATATAGTAAAATCTAGCAATAGAATTAGGTTATATCTAGGGTTAATATTGCGTTCGGGTTAACATTTATAAATAAGAGATAAGAGATTTTGATTACATTAAATCTAGGGTTAATATAGTAAAATCATGCGATAGAATTAGGTTAAATTTAAGGTTAATATTGCATTCGGGTTAACATTTAGAAATAAAAGTTTATTTTGCTTTGCATAACAATAGGAGATTTTCATAACAATTAACATTTTGATAAGCACAAAAAATTTACTAACGATCTATATTAGAAAAAAGAGAGGATATTTTGTTAAGCAATGATCTCTGTTTATTTTGATTTGCATAACAATAGGAGATTTCAATAACAATTAAGATTTTGATTAAATTAAATCTAAAGTTAATATAGTAAAATCTAGCAATAGAATTAGGTTAAATCTAGGGTTAATATTGCGTTCGGGTTAACATTTAAAAATAAGAGATAAAAGATTTTGATTAAATTAAATCTAGGGTTAATATAGTGAAATCAGGCGATAAAATTAGGTTAAATCTAGGGTTAATATTGCATTCGGGTTAACATTTAGAAATAAGAGTTTATTTTGCTTTGCATAACAATAGGAGATTTTCATAACAATTAACATTTCGATAAGCACAGAAAATGTACTAACGATCTGTATTAGAAAAAAAAGAGGATATATTGTTAAGCAATGATCTTGTTTATTTTGATTTGCATAACAATAGAAGATTTCAATAACAATTAAGATTTTGATTAAATTAATATAGTAAAATCTAGCAATAGAATTATGTTAAAATTTAGGGTTAATATTGCGTTCGGGTTAACATTTAGAAATAATATAGTAAGATCTAGCAATAGAATTAGGTTAAATCTAGGGTTAATATTGCGTTCGGGTTAACATTTAGAAATAAGAGACGTGTGCATTTTATAAATATAAACCATTTAGTTGAAAAAAAAAAACTGAATATAATCAATCCAATTTGTCTGCACAGAAATTTAAAGTACCTCCATCCATGTATGATCTTTTGTTGTGGTATAAATCGGAATCTAATTATGAAAACTAATTTTTCGAATTTGATAACTACACATATTGTTTGAATACGAGATTTCACATTTTCAATATTTGAACTCATTAATTAACTATCCTCAAAATTTTCTTGAATGTATAGTGATTTTCTTTATTGGGAAAAGTCTAACAGAAGGTTATTTTCGATTAATTCTTGTTTAAGTGCAGTATTTATACAAATAATTACTAAAAATACATTTTGTCTGGTATACATTACTAACCTGGAGCGACATATAGTTTAAATAACGTAAAATTGGTCATTAGTGTCATTTTCATTAATAATAATATTAATTTCTTCTTTATTTACATTATAAACAATATCATAGAATTTTTTTTTGACAAATATTATGGAAAAAGTTGTCAATTGTCAAAGTGGCAATCACATGGAAACCACACACTTTGTGGACAACGTCAATTTTAGTATATAATAATTATTATATTATATTCCTAAGTCATGAGTCAAAGTCTTCTCATTACTCTCTCCCTCCAATAAAAGAGAAACAAAACAAAGAAAGTAGTATCTAAGAATCTTCACATAATATTGATCTTCAAAGTTTAAGAGACATGGAGAGTGAAAACAATCTCAAGCAGAAGCAGAAGCAGCAGCTAGAGGTATATGATATACTCAAGGGAGCTATAATCATATATATTAAAAATCTCAATTTTATGATCTTCACTTTTTTCACTTCTCTTCCTCTATTTTGTATCATGGTTTACTTTGAACTTCAGCTTCAAGAAACCATAGTTGAAACCTACCATATTGTTAATTCAAAGGACGGTTCCATGTTAGATTTTATGAATAATGATTATTACCTTAAGTTGATTCAACTTGGTTTGCTTTATATATTTCCTCTCCATGTTCTAGAGTTTGGAACTGCAATTATTACTATAGATTTAGCTTCAAAGTTAGGTTCACAACAAGAGAAGAAAATGAACCTTAAGGATATGATTGACAAACCTCTTGATTCATCAAAATTGAGAGGCTCATTTCTCACTTTTATCTATGTTGTTTTCTTGACAACTACTCATCAACTTGGATTACTATGGATAGTTATAAATTGTCATTTTTACTTGAAGGATTTGAGTTTTGTGGTTTTTGCATTGATCTGTAGCATGTTGTTTGCAAAGTTGTTAAAGATGTATTTGGAATGGAGTTCTATGTGGAATATGAGTCTTGTAATTTCAATATTGGAAGGGGTTTATGGTATTGATGCATTAGTACTTTCAGTTAATTTCAGCAGAGGGTGCCAAAGAAAAGGGCTTTTTCTGATGTTGATTTTCTTTGCATGGGGACAGTTTTTGAGATTTTTTTGCTACTATGTTGGAGGCTATGAACAAGGAAATGGAATTTTCATACAAGTTGGATTGTTCTGCATGGTGATTCCATTGAAATGGGTGGTTTTTATGATCTATTTCCATGATTGCAAGGAGAGATATTTGGAAAAGAAGATGGATGAGGAATTAGGCAAAGATGTAAGAGGGGTGAGTGAGTGAGAGTGAATTGTATTATGAATTATGATTGTATCATACTTACCAGCTTATAGTAAGTGAAAAACTTTCTATCCATTTTGATTTGTTTGTTTATATCAGCTATTAAATAGAGGTGATTAACTTAATTGAATTGTTTAATGATTGATTTTGCTCATAATTTTCTCTATTTGTAATACAAAATTAGAGGTATCATAGTGAAAAAAAGCTAATTGACAAGCTTGTGTTAAAGAGTCCGACAACCATAACACAGCCTCTCAACTAGCTTATAAATTGAGGATTGCCCCCATTTATAAACACATGTCCATGCCATCTTTTTCCCAATATGGGACTTTTAACGGTTATTCTTACAGACTTTTGACACTCTTTTTCATCTAGATGTTTTAAATCAACACGAGGTCCCTTGGTTGAGCAAGCATAAAACCGATCAATCCACCTCAACGCAGAAAGTACATTATAAAATATTGTGTAGTACAATCCAAAATTTGTACTTCCTTGAGAAGTAAAGGAAAAAAAGATAAAAGCAACAAGTGTTGTGCATTTAGATTGCAGCGCTGAAGTACTATTGCAAGACGGAATTGGAACAAAATGTTGTGTAGTTTAAGCTATAGCGGTGCTAAAGCACTATTGCGTGCAGACTTTGAATTTGCAATACTGGTGTGCAATGGAATTTGGTTGAGGGGATTTACTGATCATTTCGTGGCAGTATTATACATATAACTTAACATTTTCTAATACGTAGGAGTCTGTCTTGCAGAATTCAAAAAGGAAAATTGAAAAAAGAGAAATCAAGTGCTATAACTCCCATCATAGCAGTCGAGGGATGGTCAGACCCTTTGAAAGAGTCTTCTGTGATGGTGTTGTCAAATTGCCACCAATTTTGCCATGGTGGATTCTGTGCTAGCCGCTATAGGTCTCAGCATCTAATAAATCTGCCATAGACCGCAACACCATGTTTATATTACAAATTTTTGGCGTCATACATAGTACGTCTTCTGCCATTAATAATACGGATTGTACGCAATCTTATCTTACATTTTGTAACCATTTGCAAGAGGCTGATTCTAGGACTCGAGCATGTGATTTTTCATTGCCAAGTTTTCCCATCTCAAATAGGAAAATAGGTTACGCGAAAAAAACAATTTGAGAAAAATATGGTGCTGTAGTCTAAGAATAGTTGACAGATCCTTTGAAAATCTGACGATATATCCATATGAAGCTGGTATACTTTCTGCCTGAGTGCACATAACTCCGCTCGCACGAAGAGCCCTTTTGACTGACTGAAAAGGGGCCTTTTCCAAAAGCTCCTGAGCAGAACCTTAAGGATGAATCCACTATAACTGCATCATAAGTTCCTTCAAGAGCTGCCTTAAAAAATTCAACTCCAAGACCATTGTAAGAAAAGCCATGTTGAGATAAATACAACTTAATGAAGTGTAAAATAATCGTCAGTCGTCAAATCATTAAAATCGTTTGATTTTTATCATAACTATTTCTAAAGTCGCACACATATGATTGATTGTATTTTTTGACCGTGTAAAACTTTTACACTGATAGCTTAGTGTATCAAAATTAATCTCAGATATTTAAGGAAAAATATTAGAGTAGGTTATCATCACCAATGTGAGGCGTCACACTATGGATCGTTAAACCCTACAACAACTTCAGGGCAAAACTATTTAGAAACCTGCGCATAGTGAAGACTTGAATATTTACGGTGATTAAGTACTACAGACTGCACTTAGATGTCATTGAGCAATAGAACAGAAGTAACCAATTTCTGTAACAAAAATCCACATCAAGTCAAGAAAAATTGGAGAATGATATAGAACTAGTTGTTTGTAGAATATTAGTTTGCCAGCAAAATAATATAGTCAATACTTCAAATTACGGCTGTGGTCACGATCGCATCGTGATTTTTGAAATTACAGTCGCAATGTGGTCCGGGATAATATAGAGACAGGAAAGAACATAGATTGCACTTAAAACACTCATGAAAAAAAATTGTTGTGTAATAAACTTATGTTATGTCTATTAAGAGAAAAACCTTATCATACCACTATTATTCTAATGATAGAAGTACTTTTATCCCTTAGAATGTATCTAATGTCAAGTACTTCAATCACTTTAATAATGTACTAAAATTTGCTATTCCCTTGTATGTAGGTTTATAATTCAAATTTTCATTGTTATTATAATCACCAGCTGTTCAATATTTTCTGTCAAAAAAAAAAGTTCAATAGTTAAAAACTTAACAATATTAGATAGTAACGAATTAAAAAAATTCAAACCAACTTTTAAGTGGCTTTTAACTTAACAATATCAGAAAGCAACAAATTAAAAATATTCGAACCAACTGTTTAAGTGGCTAATGCACTCACAAACGGCTTAAAGAAATCCGAATTCGATTATGGGAAACAATTATTGAGCAGACTTTATTTTCTTTTCGATCGAACTCTGGAGTTCCATCTTCAAGAAACCGATGGATTAAAAAAAAATCAACAAACAATTTCATAATTCAAAAATTTACAATTTATTGAGCTTTCAATTTCTATGTACTCTTCCGGGAGAAGAAAAATTGCACTTAATATATATTTCTTTGTAAAACATAGCAATGGTGTCAATCCCTCTTGATACTTTGACTGAGATATCATCTTGGTTACATGCAGGTCCACTAGCAAATTCTTCTCACACTTTTCAAGGGAGAAATATTTTGCATTAAGACAAACTCAAAATTCATTACTAAAGGATGATTCCTCTTTTTCATTCAATCAAATTTCTCTCAAAGATACAATGGAAACATTTCTCAATTATGCTCTTTATTCATCATCAGGTGTTTCCGAAGATGTTCTCGACTTCTTAGCTAAATCAGCTAAGATATTTTGTCATCAAACAATGGCTTGATTCTTGTCGTTCTACAATCCAGCTCGATGATTTCCAGTTCTTTATTAGCAACCCAGCAACACGAACTTGGTTGCCAATACCATTACCAGAGCAACTGCATCCTATAAATGTTGATTTAGATCTCAAAGTTGTTCTTGAATGTGATGACAAACATGATTGCATGGTGTTTATTTTTATGATAACTCTGATGAGATTTGATCAACATATTTAGATTGCAAAGTCTATGTAACAAAGGGAAGGTGTTTGGAAGAAAAACGAGGGAAGTTTGTTTAACGGTAACAGAAGCTTGAAATTTGACATGCCGGTGTTTCACAATGGAGCCGTTCACTTTATCTCAGATTGTTTTCCTTGCTTGGAAAATTGCAGTCCTTATTTTAGGCTGTATATTATGGCATCCAATTTTGAGTTTTGTAGTTTTTGTTGTGAATTGTAGCATGATGTTTAAATCACATACCTAGACTTTCAATCTCATTGCTTATTTTAATAATACAACATGATACCAAATGAAAGGACCTATGATACCAAAAGCATTCAAGACACACCCACCACAGACACATATTCATAAAAGAATGCATCTCAATCTCAAAACATGTGTAATTTTAAAAGATAAAATAGATAAAAACCAATCAATTTCATTGAACAAAATTTTTATCTACCAGCTAATCATATTTCAACATATGCGGTCATGTTTATGAGGAAAATTATTGCTAAATAAATCAATCAACTTTGTCATTATCCTGAAATAAACAGTTACTCCTCAACATCAAATTTAGGCACCCACTTATTCCATGGTTCGTTGATAGAAGACCAATCGAGTAAAAGATATGAATGATGGAATTCAACAGCCACATGAGCTACTTTGAGCTCTTACGAATCTTCTCAGTTTTCTTTGCAACCAATCTTCCTCTTCGCAAACGACGGCAAACAGAAAGCTGCAGTATGAATCTGGAATTGAAGGAAAAGATAGATATAAGTATAACCAAAAGATGAAGATAAGAATTAGAAGTTCGGAAAAGAATGAGGGAAATGCAAAAGATGGTTGAGGCAACATACCTCAGAGTTGTAAAATTTGAGTGGTCTTACTGACTTCTGACATTCGTTTTCATCCATAGGATTCACTGGATGTTTGAAATCAACAAGAGGTCCCTCGGTTGAGCAAAGCATAAAACCAATCATCCCACTAAAACAAAAAAATGAAAGAAATATTACGATGGATTTGAAACTTCAACACAAAAAGAGTAGTATACAACATTGTCGAGTACAATCTAAAACCTGAACCTCCTAGAGGAAATAAAGACAAAAAATGATAAAAATGGCAACAAGAGGTGTGCATCAGACATCAATGTTGTTAAATAGCGGCTAAAGCACTAGTATTGCATACAGGGATTTGAACAAATCACTATTTTTCCAAAATACGCTATTTAATACAAAATACCGTGAAGTCTATAGATGTTATAGAATTAATGCGTAGCAGAATTAACCCACTTGGGTTGGTCTAGTGGTGTTTGCTTGGGACCTGGGAGTATGCTCCTCCTTGAGGTTTCAGGTTCGATTTTCCCTAGTGTCAATTTAGGTCGGCTAATTTAGCTTCTTCAAAAAAAAAAAATGCGTAGCAGAATTCGAACAAACCACTATCCTCTGCGATTTGCAATTGACAACACCAGTTTGCATTGGAATTTTGCTTGGGGGGATTTTAATTTCATATGACCATTTTGCGGTATATTACCATGCCTATAAACTTATCCTGTAATAATTAATACATAGGAGTATGCCTTGCAGAACTCAAACAGGAAAATAGAAAAAGGGCAGTCAAGTTCTATATAGCTCCCGCCATATCAGGATCCTCGGAGGGTCAGACCCGTTTTGGAAAAGGGTATGTTAAAGACTGTGTTGTCAAATAGCCACGATTTATGGCATGGTGGATTTTTTACCAGGTGCTATAGGTCGTAGCCCCTATTTTATCTGCTATTTTTCTGCATAGACCATGACACACTAACATGGTGTTTATATCATGGAATTTTGGCTTCTACCGTAATCCGCCATTTGCTATTGGTAACACCTATTGTGGACAATCTTATCTTACATTTGCAAGAGGCTGATTCTATGACTTGAACATGTGATTTTAGTAGCCAAGATTTCTCTTCTCAAATAGGTTAATAGATTATAAATAAAAACATACCTTGGATATGTAGGAACTGTAGTCCAAGCATAATTGACAGAGCCTTTGAAAATCTCACGACAATTGGACACAATGTCCTCAATTATATCCATATGAAGCCATATACTTTCAGCCTGAGTGCACATAACTCCTCCTGGACGAAGAGCCCTTGCCACTGACTGAAAAAATGGCTTTTCGAAAAGCTCCTGAGCAGGACCTTAAGGATATTTAATGTAACGTTAACATTCTTTCTAAAAACAAGTTTATATCACTTAGGATACTAAAACTATAGTGTATTACACATGTAGCATACCAATAGGATCAGATGAATCCACTATAACTGCATCATAAGTTCCTTCTGGAGCGGCCTTCAAAAATGCAACTCCTAGACCATTGTGAGAAAAATCATCATGAGATAAATATGACTTCTCAATGAAGAATAAAATAATTACAATTTAATTCATATACATCGTCAGTGTACAGATTTTTTACACATTCAATCAATTACAATTGTCAGAGCATTTAAAATGTTTGACTTTTGTCGCAACTACTTCTAAAGTCACGCATGATTGGTTGTGATTTGCTGATAGTGTAAAACTTTTTACAGCAACGCTGTAAATTAAACACAAATATTTAAGGAAACATATTAGTGTAGGAGATCATACCATCACCAATGCGAAGAGTCACACGTGGATCGTTAAACCCTACTGCAACTTCAGGGAAAAATTGTTTGGAAACCTGCACAAAGTCAAAGACTTCAATATTTTACATACTGCAATTAAAAGTAACTGAGCAATAAATACGTATACTTTTTAGACTGAAGTAGAAAATCATACATCAAATCAAGAAAAATTGGAAAAAAATAAATAGGGAACTAATTGTATGTAGAATATTAACTTCCCAGCAAGATAATTTAGTCAATATTTTATTATTGCGGTCCTGGTCACAGTCGCATTAGGATTTTTGAAATTGCATCAAATTGCAGACAAATGAGGTTGATATTACAGCCAAAATCACAGTTGTGAACCACAATTCAAAATCATGTTATTTAGCTTAGGTTAGAGACATGATAATAAAATTTTGTGTGGCATACTCACTTCAACGACCATATTGTCAATTTCACAAATGTCTATCTTTTCAATTGAAGAATGACGTGCTACTTCTCGCAGGACTCCTCCATCACCTCCACCAATAACCAAAACCTAAAACAGAAAATTACAGTGAAAATGAAGTATATAAGTTCAGTGACTAAGCTTCTGTCCAAAAAAACAAGTTGAACGACTAAGCATGAAATATAGACATAAGTCCAGTTTGGATAAACAACTCGACTAAGCGCTTATAGTATAAGTTATTTCTATAACAAAAGATAAAATAAAGTCAAACTATTTTGTTATAAACTATAAGCCGTTTTCATAAGCAATTTCCATAAGTTTTCTCAAACAGCCTCACAAGTGTTTATGCCAGCAAATAAGCACAGACAGACTAATCGAAACAGACCCAATATACTTTTATTACAAGAACAGACTTAATATACTAAAAATTTAACGACTCAGAGAAGTATAAATGACCTTTTTGGGCTCAGAAATAGAGCAAAGAGGAAGATGAGTGATCATTTCTTGGTAGGCACATTCGTCCCTTTCTGTGAGCTGAATAACTCCATCCAAAACAAGAACCTTGCCATATGTTGATGACTGCAAAAGACATCATGGCGTTGCAATGAAAAGATTGATAAGTAAGATAACATACAGAAAAATGTAATTGTAACTTCAAAATTTACTTGAACCTCATGTACCTGGAAGACCATGACTTTCTGGTAATCTGACTTTCCTTGAAACAAAATCTTTTCTATCTTCAAGGAGTGAGCTTCTCCTGCAAAATTACAACCAGAATTTAATTCATGAGTTTATTACAAAAAGACAAATCCAAAAACCAAGTTTATTTTGATAAAATGATTACTGTGTGCAAATTTTTCTAAGGATTTTGGCAATGCTTTGGTTTTTTTTGGATTGGATGCCAAAAGATGAAATCAAATATATTCATTGCCGATAAAAAGATAATCTGAAGATACTCTTTTGTTACTAGTAAACACAATTTGTTACTAGTAAACTAAACTGAAGACAACGGTCCTAGGATTGGTATAGCATAAAATACAAAATAATCTAACAAAAGAATATTTGATTGGTGCATGCACTTTACTCAAAAAATATATGTGATAATTGCATCTTAGTCATTTAAAATAAGTTTTGAGTTCACATAACCCAGTAAAAAATACATACAGAGCTTAAGAACTAGAGAGGTTCAATGGTAAAAGGGGAATACAAAGCAATCTTTGCAAGGACACAAAGATAGATCCTTCCAGTGACTGCAAATAAACATTGCCTATGTAAACTTCAAAAGTGTTTGTTCTTGTTCATGCCTTTCTATATATTTACCGGTCATCCATTTATGGAAAATAATCATGAATCAAAATTATAGGACCACAATAAGTATCTATTAAGTAGAGCATGTCCCAAACAGTTAAAATCATTGATCTATAAGAAGTGTTGAAAAGCATCTCATTTTTAAATGAGAATATATATATGTGTGTGTGTGTGTATATATATATATATATATAGAGGGAGCGTATCCGGTGAGAACTCTTATTTATTGTGAGAAATGAGAACAATTATTTACATCCATTAAATATAATAAACGGCTTAGATTAAACTTTCCTTAGAAATACAATGTGTTCTCTCCTCCACTCAATTCTCCCTCTTACCTCCTTCCAATATCACTCAGTCAACCCTATTGCCATCCCCTTCTGTACAATACCTACAAACCGCACGTCTTTGTTTCATAGCACAGCCAGATCTAAACACTGTGATGTGTGAGCCCTTGTTTCAAATCCGTAATTCACCGTCTCAACATTGTATGGGTTTTAGAGTTTGCCTAGTCCTAATTCCTAAACAATAGTCAAATATTGGGCATGCAATTTGATTACCCTATAGTCAAACTAATTTGAATATTTGGACAACCTTCAAAAGATTGATGCATATATCTATAGGCAATAAATGAGACAGATGATATAGCCAACAAAATTAAATCCCCAAATCAATTCCAAGTTGTGAAACCTGTTGCTGATCAATAAAAGAAAAAGTAGGAAAGGTTTTCCTTCCTTCTATTATAATCTTGTTTTCATTGTTAAGCTTTAATTTACAACCATGGAAGAAATGTACTGGCGATCTCACAGTAAATAAGAGTATTAAAAGTAATCACGGGATACACTCCATATAAATAAATATACATACATACATACATACATACATACATATATATATATATTTGTTAGCAAAATTTCTTATATTCATCTAAATTGCATATCTATGACCAGGGTCTTAAATTGGTACCCCGGTAAACCAAGAAAGACTGGCTTAACCAAAGTAAGCCAAACTACAACATGTTCATATGTCAAAGAAGAAAACAGACATAATAAGAACTCCACTAATCACACATGCATATAACAGGTAGAAATAAAAATTGTAAATAGCCAACGTTGTCAAATAGTATCTACATCGGCACTATATCGTAGAGGAATTTAAACAAATTGATGTTGTTTTGTTATACACTATTTAGTACAACGTGTTGTCACATAACAACTACTGTGGCGCTATGGTGTAGAAGAATTTGAACAAACTGCTATTTTTTGTGATCCACGAATTACAGCACAGTAAATATAAACCACAGACAAAATAAATTGCTCCATGAGAGCATTAATGAAAAGCATGATTCAATACGTGTATGTAGCAGGTACATGCCAAGAAACATCAGGGAACATGATTATTGTTAAACAGAAACTCAATTCAAAAGACACCAATTTTCGAATCAGATTGCAAAAAGTTAGAAAATTTGAAAGAAACAGAGAAAAGACAAGTGAATCATAAAAATCAAACAGATAACAAAATCCAAACCTCTTCACTCAGTGACAAACTCCACATTAAGCTGAACCCAAAAACCAATACAAGTTAAGTTTTCCATAACCATACAAAAACACAAACCAACAAGTTTAAACACACTAAGTTCCTTTCCCAGCAACTAAACCTATGAATCACTGACACATATTGGTTGACACTGGTATCATGTCAGAAACCAGACATGTCTTCAATATAAAGTGTTAGTGCTACCACTACACATAATTACACATAACAAGACAAGTTAAGTTTTCCATAACCAAACAAAAACACAAACCAACAAGTTTAAACACAATAATTTCCCCTATCCAACCAATGAATCACCGACACAGACACCGTAAACAACACTGACACCTTAAAAACTGAAGTAACCGAAATGTAATTACACATGTCAGTGTCGTGTCAAAAACCAGACACGTCTTCGGTAAGAAGTGTTGGTGCTACTGGTACATATAACTAACTAAACACACAAAAAGGCACAATTTTTATAACCAACATGCAAAAGGGTATTGAGAAAAAGAACTAACCAGGCCACATTGGGCTAATTTCAGAAAACCACCCAGGAATCACAGATGAAACACCATTACCATTTGGGTCCTTATCACCACCACCTTCAATATCCATTGTTGAAACAGAAACCCCATTATTCTCTTCTTCAACATCTCTGTGTCTCTTCATGGAGGATTCCAGTTCCACCATACTCTCTGCAGCAGCCATTGGAAGAAAAAAAAAACTCCTTTTTTTTTTCTCTGAATTATTAGCTAAGGCTCTGTTTGGCTTTGACTGGTTTTATGATTGAGAAATTGTTGGAGAAATGGAATAGAATAAAGGAAAAAGGGTGTTGTATGGGTGAGAGTAGTGGAATGGAAAGGAATCTGCTTTTGATGGATTCGATTTTGAGAAATGTGAGGTGGGTTTTGATTGGTTTTAATGGGTTCCCAAACACTGCCTTAGGATATTAGTATTATGCATGTTACGTGTTTGTTCAAAAGAATAACCGAAAGTGATAGCTAGCAAGTGTGAAAAGTGTGGAAAATAAATATGGGATCGGATTCTCCATCAAACAAGTGTGATAAAAATAAAAGTTAAATATGTTTTTGGTCCCTATGTCAACTTTTTGTTTAAGTCCTTTTAATTTTTTTTTTCAAGTTTTAGTTCTTAAAAATTTTACATATTCACTTTTGATCCCTTTTTTAAAGTAAACTTATATGTGAAATTCATATTTTTTAATATGAAAAATTCATAATATTACAAGAATCTCACACAAAAAAAAGTTAGAATTTTTTAACAAAACATGGATTTCATATGAATTTTTATATTTTTTACGGTTAAAAATTCATATTTAATTTGTATTTTGTTAAATAATCCTAATTTTTTTTACAATATTCTTCATATTTATGCACAATTTCATTAAAAAAGAAATACAAAAATTAACTAAAAACTAGGGACTAAAAATAGTGATTGGAAATTTTATAGGGACTAAAAGTTGAAGGAAATTTTTAGAGAAACTAAAATAAAAAGTTTGTATATTTATAAGGAACAAAAACATATTTAATCCTTAAAATAATAATAATAACAAGTTAGTATTCTTTATAGATTTTCACACTTATTTGTATTTTTAATAAGAGCCGTCCGATGTGAACTTAGTTGTTGTTAGGGATAATGCATATTATATATGCAAGGGTCGGGTTTGAACCACATACATTTCATTTTTTTTTTTTACATTTAAAATGTGTGAGCTCTAACTACTAGACTACTTAACAAAAAGTTAATTCTCGACTAAAAAAGATTAATTAGTAACTACTTTTAAAAATAGATGAATGATATCTGTAGAATTATTTTAAAACAACTTTCGAACAACTCTCATACTTTGATTGAATTTTTATTTTCTCTTTATAGCTTTTGTTTTTCAATCGATATATCAACTTCCCTTTATATTTTTTTTTCATTTTAAAATGGTCGTTTAAATAACATATATTTAAAAATATGCTGGATTTTTCCTCTTTCTCAAAGGGAAGGGTACACTTTCTTTCCAAAAACATACTAAAATACTCATTTTTTTAGGGTTAATTATGTTTTTGGTCCCTATAAATATATCAATTTTTCGTTTTAGTCTCTCTAGAATTTTTCTTCAACTTTTAGTCCCTATAAAATTTTCAATCACTTTTTTTGGTCCCTATTTTTATGTAAATTTTTGTATTTTTTAATGAAATTGTGCAGATATGTATAGAATATTTTAAAAATCACTCCCAAATTTTTTTAGAATATTTTAACAAAACATGAATTAAATATGAATTTTTTACCGCCATAAATATAAAAATTCATATTTAATTCATGTTTGGTAAAAAATTCTAATTTTTTTAGGGAGAGATCCTTATAATATTATACATTTTTCTGCAAAATTTTATTTAAAAATATAAATTCTACATATGAGTTAACTTTAAAGGAGGGACCAAAAGTAATAATTGAAAATTTTATAAGGACTAAAAGTTGAAGGAAAATTTTAGAGGGATTAAAACGAAAAGTTGGTATATTTATAAGGATCAGAAAGAAACATATTTAACCATTTTTTTATTTGATAAAACACACGTGTGTTCGACAACTTTTTTATGGTCATGATTACTAGAATTCTCTTGTAGAATTTTGCTCATACTTCTAGCCATGATGTTGAATCAAAGTACAAGTTTTTGATATTGTACCTTGATTCCTTGCAATACTTTGTTGACAAAGAACATTGGATATTGTGTTCATTCCCTTTCCACTTCTTTCAGTTTCTCCATTGGTACATTGGATCTTGCTATCTTCCAAAAGGAACTTACATATGGTCATCTTATTGTCTATTTATACTCTTAAAATCCTTCTCAGAGAATGTAATAGAGGACTCGTCTGGTTTTTGTCTATGTCTTACAAGACATGCAAAGCTATTTTGAGTTATGCAGCTCATGGTGAAACAAACTACAAATATCTCTACCATTTGCTTTCTAGTTTTGACAATCTTCCTTGAAAATTTAGGCCCTGCCAATCAGATCTTCAGCAAACTGCACAAATTCAAAACTCTTTGAACTCTATCACAGCTATCCTTCAAACTTTAGTTGCTAGGAATCCATAAGATTTTTCATTTGTTTTTCTATTCCACATGTATTTTATCAGCATCTTTTCATAAATACACAAGTTTTTTGTTCATGACAAAAGGCTTAGAAATAGCAAATTTCTTTTATGTAAGTTATTAGCTGTTTGTATTTACTTTATGCATTTTAAAATATTTCATGGCTTAAAATATTTGTATACCTTGTCTAAGAAGCATTCAAAAGAAACACAAAACGACACACTTATAGTGTACTGTGCTCAATCTGTTTACTACTGGTAGTCTTTGTAAACACAATCTATTTTGTAAACATTTGTGAAGTGAGAAAAACATAAGAAAGATGATTAATTGTGTTAACCTTTTTTTCTTTTTAAATAAAGTCCAGAGTCTAGAACAATGTTCAGAGTCTAGTGAAACGGATAAAGTAAGATAGAGTGAGAGAAGAGAAAGACACAATCCGGAAGTAGTCCAGTCTCCCTTGGATTTCTAAGGAGATTTCACTATAATCCAATCTGATTACAAATGGTCAAACACACAAGCAAGATACTTCAAATACTCAAGCACACAAGCAAGATATTTCTTATGCTCAAACACAAAAACAAGAGACTTCTAAACAAACAAATTACATAAAAATAAGTTTGGTTTGAACACTTTATATACAATCAGTGGTGTTCACAATACCAAACAAATACATACTCTTAAGACTCTAGAATTTCTAAGATATGAAAGTTATTAAGAAATTCTAAGTGTTTAATGAAAAACAATTTCAGCAGAGTTTTGGCATAGTTTAAATGTTGTAGAGTCTCTACTAATCTTCAAGTCTTCATTCCTTTATATAGAGGTATGAAAGAGACGTTGTAGAGGTGCCAGCACATCAAAGTCGTTGTAGAAGCTTGATCAATCACCAACGATATGTTGCTTGATTTAGTTAATATCCTAGGAATCAATAATTTGAAAAGCATTCCTTGTATGAAGAATTAACCAGCAGAGACACAACTGTGGCAGTACTATGCGTAGTAAATGTTGGAGTAACAGAGTAATGGTTGTACAATTGTACTATTGCCCTTTCTTTGTCATTCTTTAATGGATAAGCATCCAATGCCTTCTAATTCCTCTGAAATAATTGTTGCTTCATGCATCTATTCTTTATGCAAACTTGTGTCTTCAAATAACCAATATATCTGACTTCAGTGTATGATGAGATTTAATAAGAAAATAATGAACTTTGATGATATTCAAAAAATTTACGTCATATATTTATTAAAGTTAAATGGTCAATTGTTTGAGTTACAAAGAATAAACATGACATATTGATTAGAGAAATTTTACATTAATTTTCAATTAAATAAATGGCCTTTTGCAACTTCTAAGTGGTAAAAGCTATTTAATTGAAGTTAAGAAAGCATGAAATTTTTACTTATAAGCGATCAAAAAATTATAATTTGTATTACATGCAAACAATGAAAAATATGGATCTATTTCAAATGTTTGTTTATGCTTTCATCATCTTTCTTTCTATAGTGCATCGTCCTCCTCCCAGTATGTTGTTTTCCACACCATTTTCAATTATTTTAATTTTTCTTAAACACAATATTATATCACCTTTTAATAACATTCTTTTTTTCTTTTTTTTGACAATGCAGACACCATTCCATGCTTTGGTACTAAAGATAAATGTCCATTTAATTTATATTACGATGTTGAATGCCGTGATGGTTTTTGTTACTATCCAGTTTAAAAATAATAATATCACTCTAAACGTTTAATGTCATTTGTATGTAATAAAGAAATGTGTATTATTATTATTATTATTATTATTTGAAGAAACTAAATTAGCTCACCCAAATTAGCACTGGAGATAATCGAATCTGAGACATTGAAGAGGAGCACACTCCCAAGATCCAAGTCAATACCACCAGACTAATCCAAGTGGATTATTATTATTATTACTATTATTATTATTATTACTATTATTATTATTATTACTATTATTATTATTATTACTATTATTATTATTATTATTATTATTATTATTATTATTATTATTATTACCTTTGTTTTCTCATAAGTCACTGAATACTTATAATAAGCTACTTTCATACATAAATGAAATATATAATATGTATGTAATTATTTAGTCTAATTCTGCATTTTGTAGTTCTAAAATATCATTGGAAAGGTTTTTAAGGCCTAGCTTAATTGAAAATGTCGAGATAGTTAGGGTGAATATTTTCGCTGTTACTCATATTTGAATTTGGGATATCTCCTTTGTACTCGTGAATTTTCAAATGATGCTTGTCATTTCGTCTACAGACCAAGTAAACTTATTGAAAAAGTTAAACTTTATTTTTATGTCATAAATTTATACAAATAATTTATTATACATAATAAAAACTATAACAATACATATATGATGCATGCAATTTAGATCTATAATATATTTTTAATACATAAAATTTATGACACAAATGTTTCTTTTGTCACCACCATTTCTAAAAGGCTAAGAATTATTGACACCTTTGGTAAGGTCAATCGCCCCTAGATTCCTGATCAAATTTTTTATAGGTTGAGATAATTGCAGATTACTCGTCTCGCAAAAATTTCCCAAATTCACCATCAATACGGCCAACAACAACAAATATCAATGAAAGTTGAAGGTCTAGGAAAAATGCCTTCGAAGATTGATCATCAAGAAGGCTTTAGGTCTTTATCAAGCGTCGAAAAACAGAAGCACTGAATCAAACAGGAGACACACAATGAAGGAATGGTAACGCTTTCAAAGTCATAAACAAGAAAACCTTCTCAAAGGGCAAGAATAGAAAAGGACTGAAGCAAAACAAAAACTTTTCAGGACAAACAATTTCCCGCTTTATAAGACCCATTCGAAAGAAAGGTCAAGGGCTAAAAATGTATCCAATTCTTAAATCCTTAATCCTTATCCTTAATCTATTAAGGGAACATAATTTTCCACAATAGTTTTCCCTCCTAAACTTCCTTAAGCCCGCTCAAACTCTTGCAATTAATTATGCCGGCCAAAATTTCACACCCTTCAATTTCTTTTTTCGTGCATTCCCAACAAAAAAAAAAATTAAAAATTAAGATAACACTTCGATTTCCTTCTGTTTAAATTCTAACCTCATTCTTCTTCCTCCTAATCAATTGTCATTAAATAATTATGTCATTGTTTCTATTCACTACATTTGTTTCTTTGAGACACAAATTTTGAACTTCTCCCTCTCATCTTTGCTAACAAGTTTGCATTATCTCTTCATTTTTCTTCTCAGCTACTAAACCATGCCATACCATACATTTACTTCGTGTGCACAAGTTCTTTGGTGATTTATCTCATTTTATTCTTATTTGTTTTTGCTCCTCCTCCTCCTTCCTATATTAATCATTTCATTTTCTGATCTTGTTTGTTTGTTTCTTTAAGGTTTCTAATATTGTGTTCTAATAAAGGGAGACAACGCCGTCGCCAACCATAAATGTTCTAACACTAGCCCTTATATCACACATGACTTTCTTAATGGTTTCACTCCCAATCACACAAGGGGTGGAAAAACTCTCAATCACTCTGAGGTTAAGCTTAGCAAGCCTTTTTGGGAAAGGAATTTTGGGTTTATGAGGTGGTGAAACAATTGGCTTATCACTTTCTCCTATGGCTTTCTCACCTTGTGGTTTTTCACTCTCTATCTCACCCTCAATTGTCTTAGTTTTCATAATGGGGTCCTCTAATTTCTCACCATCCCTAAGTGTAATAACATTTATAAGGTCTTTGGGGTTGGCTTCAGTTTAACCCGGAAAAATTTCGAGGGTTTGAGAGGAGGTAGCCACTTGTTGGGCTACTTGAAAGATTTGAGTTTCTAGCATTCTAATGTGAGTAGAAATGGAGTCCACTTTTGATATAAGCTTGGCAAGAGAGTCATTCAAAAATCAAGTTTGAGTCTTAAGCTCTTGGAGCTGCTTGGATTGATTTATAACATAATTTTCCATTAAAAGTTCCAAGCTGGATTTTTGAGGGATTCTCTGGTTGTTTGCAAAACCGGGTGGGACTGTTTGTTGTCCAAAGGGATTTTAAGGAGTTTTATAAAAAACATTTTGCTCGGGACTTTCAACAGCACTACCTAGTTGGCATTCAACGCCAGTATGGCCAAATATACCACAGACTTCACATGGAGGTGACACATGAGCAGGTGTGACAACACTTACACTTAATTTATCAATTTTTTTAAAAAGTGTGTCCACCTTAGCAGATAGATGATCAAGGGTAGAAACTTCGTACATACCTGCCTCTTTTTTAGAGGGTTAAGGAGCAACAACTGTGATGGCTCTTTCATTTGTCCACTGATAGTGGATTTGGGCCATGTCTTCGATCAAAACATATGCTCCTGGGTAAGTTTTATTCATCAAAGCTCCACCTACATCTGCATCAACATACATTTTTGTGGTATACAAAAGACCATTATAGAAAGTATGGATAATTAGCCATTTCTCTAAACTATGATGGGGGCAAAGCCTAAGCATTTCTTTGAAACGCTCCCACACATCGTAAAGAGATTCCCCATCTTTTTGAGTGAATCGTGTGTTTTGATCCCTTAATTGAGCAGTTTTAGAATCCGGGCAAGAAAAGTTTGCCTCATTTGGTGTCATGTGTAACACCCCGTTCCCCAACATATAAATAATACTGAAGTTTATCAGAGTTTCAACATAAAATAGGATGTCACACTACTTTTATTCCAAAATCATTTCAACGTAAGTGGAGTTAAAACCCACTATTTCAAATAAAACACCTGCTTATAATATTTAAAATAAAGTTGCAGCGGAAAATTATTCAACTTTTAATCCAAAACTTGGCACTAGGCCTCAACATCATCAACATAATAAAATACCAATTAAAATGGTCCAATAATATCTTAAAAAGTTACGTAATAAGGAAAAACAACAAAACATAGAAGATATCCCCATCCCGTTACATATCAGAGCAAAACTCCTATGGCGACACGAGGATCAACTCACATCTGCACTATACTTGGTCACCTGCAAGTTACTCATACAAAGAGCAACATTTTCAAGCAGAAGGGGTGAGATTTCACATTCATTAATAATAAGCAACAAATTCAAAATCATAATTTAATCAACATACAACTACAACATTTATTAATTGATAAGAACTTCATGTAAATTCAGTTACCAATTATCAATAAATTACAACAGCAACTATTCAACAATGCAACAATGACGACTCGACGATGTAACAACAACAACCCAACAATACAACGACACAACAACAACTCAACAATATGCATTATATTTATGCATGCGGTACCAACAGAGCATCAAGCTCTCAACAGGATGTCGTAATTCGACTAAACAGGGCATCAAGCCCTCAACTTAACGACTTAACAAAGCATCAAGCCCTCAACTTAGACCAATGGTTATGCGACAAGACAACTTAGAACAATGCAACAACAATAACACGTAATGCACATAATCAAACTTCCAACGAAAGATTCTTCATGTCAACTACAGCTACTGGAATACACTACTTAATCAGCAACAACTTCACATTTAAACCTAAGTCCAACTCGAAAACAGAAACATGTTCAAAACACAAAGTTGAGACGCCTACTGCCTAACTCGCCGTGGCGAGTGGGGTTACTCGCCGTGGCAAAGAGGTAGTGACTCTCTGCCATGTACTCGCCGTTGCGAGCAAAGTACTCGCTGTGGCGAGTGACAACTGGGTCACTCGCGAGGCGACTAAGGGTGCTCGCCATGACAAGTTTTCTACAACTCGCGAGGCGAGGATGATCGCTCGTTGTGGCAAGCGACGACGAACAGGGGGACGAACAGCAGGAACAACAACTCATAATTTGCCCCAAAAACTCAATTTTTGACATCCAAACTCCCCAAAATTGATAAGAAACGTCATCTACTGATTAAATACAACCTATGCAACAGTTTTTACATTAATTCAACGGATTATCTAAGCTTCTAGCAACCTAATTGATTCAACCCTAATTTCTTAAACAACACAAATCAACAACAACATAGTCAAATCAATTTCAGAATTCATGTGCTTAGAATTAAAGAAAGCTAGTCCCACCCTTACCTTGGATTTTGTTGATTTTACAGAACTCTACAGTTTTCTCCCAAAAGCTGCACTTTCACGTTCTCTCTGTTTTCTGGTTTCTAACCTAATCTTCTATTACTCCCTCCTATTTATAGCCTCTTCTAATCTTTCCTAACAAACTCCTCTAATTACCAAACTATCCTTATTTAAATTATTTTATTTTTCTTAACAAATCTTATTATATTTCTTCACCAAATATCACCCAACCACTTAATAATAATTATCAAACATCAACACACAACATCACATATCAACGAATATCACAATTAATTAATTAAATTGATAAAAGACTCCAAATTTGATAAAATAATTAATTAAATAAAATAGGGCGTTACACCATGAAGTGATAGAACCAACTTCCAATGAATGAAATCAAACACTAGCCCTATCCCTTAAGGAAAAAGGAAAGAGGTGCAACCATACGGCCTCTTGGTTTGCCTTCAAGGTTCCACTGATTCTTAAAAAAGTTGAAATTTGAAGATTCGGATCCTCGGTGGGTGATCCGAAAAATTGATTTTGCTGCACTAAGTAAATAAGTGCAGGTTTTATTTCAAAATTGTTCACAACTGTTGGGTAGACAATAACAACGTATGACTCATCTGAAGATGGGATTGCATACTCTTTGAGAGTGCGCTTCTTAGCCATATCGTTATTATTATGTGTGTTTCATCTTCTTTCATGAAAGAACCTTTCAATCTCAGGAATGAATTCTCCAAGAGTTATGGTTCTTCGCATTCAAGAATAAAAAACTCCAAAATTTAAACGCAAAAAAAAAAAAAAAAATAGAAAAAGAAAGAAAAAAAATAAAGACAAAGAAAAATAATTTTTTTTTCTTTTCAGTCTAACCGTTATTAAAAAGTTAATCAAATTGCCTAACTCCCCGGCAGCGGCGCCAAAAACTTGATGCGTAAAATCCGCAAGTGCATGGTTTTACCTAGAGCTGTCAAAACGGGCTACCCGACCTGTTTCGGGCCGAGCCTAGCGGGTTGCGGGCTTTTTAGGGCCGGGCTAAAAAACCCTAATTAAATACGGGCTAGAATAATAGAGCCCGAGCCCGGACCTATACGGGCTCCCGGGCTAACGGGCCAGCCCGCATGTACCTTTTTATTATATTTTAAATCCTTTAATGATCTCAACATAACTTGTACAAGCTAACAAAATAACAGTATATAGAAATTAAATGTTTATATAATTATAATAACAATATGTTCGGATGAGTAAAGAAACTAAATGAAGGCAAGAGGTATTACTGAAGACTACAGGTATCAGTGTAAGCTTTGTGCAGGCTGTGTTCTAGTAGCCTACAGAGTGTGAAAAACTAGCAGTAGCATCAATAACATCTGATCATTCTAATAAATGTATTCTTTGGCTTTTTACAAAATAAATAATAATAATTATAAAGGTCAAATTTCAAAACAGTATTTTAACATTTTTTTATAGAAAAAGATCGTAAACAGCATTTAAACAAATTTGTATTAAGTTTATAACAATTGTTATATCATATAGACAATTTTTTTTTGGGTCAAGATATCATATAGACAATTTACTATCTGTTATATTGAAAAGTTTTTAATGTTATAACAAATAGACCGTATTAAAAGTAATTGCAGGGAATGGTTTAAACTCAGAATGAAAAATATAGACATTACTTAAAGTTGGTCGGAAAGCTTATTCCTTGGTCTGCACTGTATATTTCCTCCATGGCTTGCGGATCCTTCATTCACTCCACACTAAACTGAACCCGCTTGTAATTTTTTGCGGGCTTCCGGGCTACCCGTAGCCCAAACGGGCTAGCCCGAATGGGTTGCGGGCTTTTTCGGGCCGGGCTAAAAAGCCCTGGAAAAATACGGGCTGGAATTTTCGAGCCCAAGCCCTAAGTTTTACTCGGGCTAACGGGCTGGCCCATTCGGGCCGGCCCGTTTTGACAGCTCTAGTTTTACCGAAGTAGTAAAAAGAGTATCGTTCCGACAGAGAGTTAGGAATTCAATTAACCTTTAACAATGATTAGAAAAGAGTTTATGTTAAAAAGATTTGATTTTGTTTATAAAAGAAAATAAAATAAAAAGGCGCCTTGAGATTATTGGTTCATCATGGTGACAAACTCTTCACAAATCAAACCATAAACCTAGAATCTATGTTGGACTTGTTTTCTAAAGACAAGTTTCTCTTAATCCTATCACATCTCCTCTCGGTCTCATTGAGTGTGTTTCTCTAGCAATCACACCTATTCTCATGGGTGATTTCTATTGAAATCCTTGAATGATCGAAACTTTATATGTCTCAAGGTTTGCTAGACTATTGTCATTGCCATACCCCAATTTTTGACCCAAGATCCCACCGACACATGTCATTTGACCCTCTTCTCACTTTATTTTTATTATTAGTCTTTAGTTTTTTATTTACTTTATTTCCATAATTTATTTTAGGTTTATTCCTTTTTATTTTATTTTAGGTTATTTATTTTTGTTTCTATTTTCAATCTATTTTCAATAAGTCCAAAAATGATAAAAAAATTTTTTTGTCTAAGGTCCTTTTCCATGGGCCACAATCCATGGCCAAATTTCAAAGTCAGAATTCCTCCTTTCAATTCTCAGCAATGCGTACAACAGCCATTAAGGTCATTCAACCTCATTCAAATGCCATCAATGCAATTAAACATGTTGTCATTTTCTGAAATTAATGTTAGATTTAAAAGAAATACATTTTCACAGAAGAAGGGGAGGAGGAAACATTATGACGCAGAGAGCAAATTTTTCAAATCAAAACCTGCAATCAGAATCTGCACCACAAACCTGCAAAAAAAACTCACGCACACCAATTCATCAAATCACAACACAATTCATTCTCAAATCATAGTCAATCATCAATTTCTCACAACAACGTGTAGCTGCAACAACCACTACCAACAATCCAGTACACAAACACAGAATCACCAACTTCCATTCACTCATAAAGCCAAGAATAACTGGAAACGTAAAACTGGGAGGAAAGGGGCGCTGGGGTTATTATATAACCCTGTGATCCAACGCTCAGGGGTGCATGTCTTACCATGCACCCTCGTCCCTGCTAGCCTTCAGATCTTAATCCAATGGCCTGCAATCATGTCTTCTTAGATCAGATCAAGGGCCCTTGATCAAATCAATGGCCTAGCTTATTCCCTGCTTTCTTTTATTTTGTTTATCTTTCTCATGCATTTTTATTTTCATTGCATTTTATTTATTGCATCTTATTATCATTGCATTGTATTTTATTTCATTTTGCATTTCATTTCGTTTAACATTTTTAATTGTCGTCGTTTATTTTGTTTGCATTGAATTAGAATGTACTTAGGGTCAATGTAAAAATATAAATGAGAAAAAGTGTGTGTGTGTCATTTATTTTCTTTACCGCTTTATATATATAAAAAATGCCAAAAATAGGTTAGGGATTTTGTGGTGATCCAACGTTACTAAAAAAATCTCCGCACTTTTTCTCTATTGTTACGTTAGTTTATTTCTATTGTTTTAATTAATAATAAAAAAAAACAAAAACACACAAAAATCATTTTCATAATAAATCTTGATTGTCAATCAAGTGACGTTCCATTTTCGTTTTTTTTCATTAATCAATTTTCAATTCATTTAACCATACTTCAAGTAATTTTATTTTAACATAAAAAACACAAACAAATTCTATTTTTGCCACCTTGGCTTTTCACTTTAAAACCTTTTTTTTTTCAAAATTAATAAAAAACACTAAACAAATCAAACGAAATTTATATCCCGAACTACGAGGTTTTGATCCCTCACGGGTACGTAGGCAAAGGACCTTGTCCTCTCAAATCAATAAAAATGTAGATAATTAGGTTTTTTTCTTAATAATTTTAAAACAAAAACACACAAAAAATTATTTTCATAATAAATCTTGATTGTCAATCAAGTGACGTTCCATTTTCGTTTTTTCCTTAATCAAATTTCAATTCATTTAACCATACTTCAAGTAATTTTATTTTAACATAAAAAACACAAACAAATTCTATTTTTGCCACCTTGGCTTTTCACTTTAAAACCTTTTTTTTTTCAAAATTAATAAAAAACACAAAACAAATCAAACGAAATTTCTATCCCGAACTACGAGGTTTTGATCCCTCACGGGTACGTAGGCAAAGGACCTTGTCCTCTCAAATCAATAAAAATGTAGATAATTAGGTTTTTTTCTTAATCATTTTAAAAATTCCATTTTTTCAAACTAAGCAAGTTATAGCACATTAATTAGATAAAACCAAGAGGTTTCTGTAGAGTACTACGGACATAAAGGGTGTTAATACCTTCCCTTTATGTAACTAACCCCCGAACCCTAAATCTTTTAAAGTGGTAATTTGAACTTTTTCCCACTTTCTTTTAAAAATAAAAAGTTCAGTCGTGAAATAAAATAGTGAGTCAAAAACTAATCAAAAGCTAATCAAATAGCCTTTATCTTCGAAAAATGACGCGACACTCATGTTTCACAATCCTTTTCTAAATTCACTTGTTCCAATATTAAAACTTCATCTCTCGATCCATCGCTTAATATTTGTGATTAATCAATAACAACTATTAAACTTTATCTCTCGATCCTTCACTTAATATTTGTTATTGATTATAAGAATGGTGAATTTAGATTAGAAAATAGGTTTACATAAAGTAAAGTTTAGAGGTTTAGTTTGATTAGGATTTAGTCATTAGACTCATCCAATAATCCCAAGACAAGAAGAGTCTACTTACACATGTTCATTGTAGACATAGAGAAGAAGAAGAAGAAGAACATAAAATAAAATAAAGGTGAACTTTTATTCAAGGAAACAATTATCACTTATTATTTAGAAGAACAAAAGATGATTCTACGTCTAGTGGCTGCTCTATTTATAGTCTAACAATGACTTGAGCCCTAAGAAATAAATTACTAAAGTGTTGCACAAGAAACCATGGGCTCTTGGTCAGAAATAAATTAAAATAGGCAGCTTGTTGAAGAAGCAAAAGCAACAAAAGGGTATTATGGGGCGCCAATTGTATATTTCGGTGAAGGATCTTCAAATTTCTTTGTAAAATATATTTTCTTGTACAAGATCTTCATATTTTTAGAACAAATTAGCTCCAAGGATATTTTTGCATGAGATCTTCATATTTTGGCTCCAAATCTCCTTTCTTTTGCTCCAAGACTCAATCTTTTGAATATTTGTTCCTGAAATATAAAAACTTGCAATTGAAGTAAAATAGTTCTAAAAAGGAAATAAAAACAAGGCTTAAATATGTAAATGGTCCCTGTAATTTCGCGCATTTTTGGTTTTCGTCCCTGTAAGTTTTTTTGTTCTAAAACAAACCTTGTATTTTGATAACCTTTTGGAAAAGGTCCTTGCCGTCTAGGGATGGCAATTCGACCCAAGCCCATCGGGTACCCGCAAAAAATATCCGCAATGGGCGGGTAAATACCCGCACTTACGGGTATGGGGACGGGCTCGGGTAATTACCCGCAAACTTGAACGGACATGGGCGCAGGTACGGGCACTCTAATGCCCAGCCCGCCCCGCAGCCCGCATATATATAAATATAATATATATATATATATATTTAAATTTATATACCACTAAAATTAATTCATACAAACTTTGAATGCTTTTGATTTGACAAAAATACTATTATTTGCAAAATTTTATGTATTGATTTAAATTCAGTTATGTTTCTATTCTTTTTTTTTTGTTTTTTTTAATTAAAGTGCGGGTAATGGGCGCGGGTACGGGCATTTAGATGCCCATAGGGCATAGGGACGGGCATTAAAATTGTTGCCCATGAGGGTATGGGTACGGTGACGGACATCTTTTATAAACACGGGTACGGGGACGGACATTATAGTACCTGCCCATTGGGGCCCCATTGCCATCCTATTGCCGTCATCTTCCGTCAACAAAAACGCCATGGTGGCTAACAGAGCACACGTGACAGTTCATGAGTTGGCAAAGTTGATGAGATGAAATGAGAGATGATAAGTTGTTAAAATACAGGGACTAAAATCAAAAACGTAAATTGACACAGTGATGAAATTTAAAAAATGTTCAGTTATCTTCTTCCTCTCAAATTTTCGTCTTGTTCTTCCTTTCGAACTTTCCCTAATCTATTCCATACCTTGCGCCTTTGAACAAAAACCCATATCCTTCAACAATGTCTTCTAATTCCGTTACTCAATCATATTGTGTGTTTTGATTGTAATGTTAAGTAGAAACGTTGTATGGTACTTAAGTTTGATTAATTTAGTGATGTTTGTTGCAATTGATTGCAAAGCCATTCATAAAGTTTGTAGATAATAAAGGCAAGAATACATCTTTTTCATCCCTATTTTTTTTCCACAATTCCCTCTTATTCCTCCATATCGCTACCAATTACCATACTTAAATAGTCAGATCCCCTTTCATCTTTTCTCACTCACACTCAAATTCAAACCCTAATTTCTCAAATTTTCATATGTTGAAAACGCCAGGTTGTGGAAAGGGGCATTTCAACATACGCATACTTGAAAATCCAAAAGAAGTGGCACATGGGTTTCTTCCATTTTAGCAGCAAGAGATAAACAAGCAACAACAGTAAGCTGAGTGATCCATGGCTTATCCTTTTGAAATATCAAACTAGTAACGAATCTATCACATAATCATTTTTTTGGGGGAAATCATGTATAATCACTCCTATTAATCATGCAATCGTAGAATCCATGATCTTTGAATCGATTTCTCAATCGCGGGTCAGAGAAAGGCAGGAGATTGAGGTTGTTATTGTTGGGTTTGAGACATCTTCTATTGAGAAGATGAAGAAAAAAGGTTATTTCATTGTGACAAAGGGAGAGAAAGCAGAGCCATTTTCAACTGTGTAATTTGAACATGTGTTTGAATTGTGTAATTTTGTGTTTTTATGTAATTGATGAAGAGAGTTTGTGTTGTTTTAATGTGTTGAAGAAGAATGAGTCTTGTTGTTGTTGATTGATGATTATGAGTTTTGTTTAAAAAAAATTTGTTTGTTTTTTTCTTTCTTTTTCTGGGTTTAGTGTTGATGATTTATGAATATGGTGATGAAGATGAAGAAGGCAATGAGGGAAGAAGAAGAATAAGATCTTGATTTTAAATTTGAAATTTTGATATTTACGTATTTTCAATTCTGTCTGTCCACGTAAGCCACAAACGCTATCTCAGCCTTCGCCACGCCATCCTCCGTTTGCCAGCACATCGTTTTTTTTAATAGAAGTTGATGTTAGGGACCAAAACCAAAAAGTTAACAACTTACAGGGTTTATTTTAGAACCCAAAAAAAAAACAGGGACGAAAACCAAAAACACGTGAACTTACAGGGATGATTTACATATTTAAGCCTAAAAACAAATAGAATTTAAATAAAACAAACTAAAATATTATATAAAAAACACTAATTATTGACTCATCATCGAACCCAATTCTTAACAAGAGGAGAACTTTTGATTTTGTACTACAATACTACTATTGGTTATTTGGCTTCTACCGTTTCAGGAAAGCAACCAATGAATATTAATAAAGATTCATCCAATCCATAATTTGAGTCGTATTACCCATATTGAATGGCGAGATCCTAATTCTTAACAAGAGGAGAGCTTTCTAACCCTATGAGAAGGAAGGTTGTAGATGAGACGTTACTTCAGCTTTTTTTTTTTTATTTTAAAAACAAAGAGTAGTGCAAATCACACAACCCAATTTCATTCAATAAAATGAAAGCATACAATAAAAGAAGAAAAGTGAGATATACCCCAAACCTTTTCAAAAGGTGTTGAATCTATCATCCCCAACATATTCTTAACCATCTCTTTCCTAATATGTTAGGTGCATCTTGCTACCACAAAAAATCATTAGACATTAACCCTAAGTTGGCTAAACCACCTGCACAAATGTTACCCTTCCTATAAATATGAGATACTATGAAATTCATACTTTTTGTAACTTCTATACAATTTAACCATCTGTTTCTTAGAGCCCAAGGAATCATAATAGAATTTTTGAAAGCCAACAGAAGGAGCATTGAATCAGTCTCTAACCAAATGTTATTCCAGTTGTTATTATGGGCTATTTCAATAGCCAAAATAGCACCATAAATCTCAGATATGAAAGCTAAATCAGTAGAAGATTATGAGCAAAGCACCCTCTAGAGAAGCCTTATGAAGATCTAAATATGCCACCACACACAGCTCTTTGGGGATTTTTAGTAACTGCACCATCACTATTCACCTTCAACTAATTAGAAATAGGAGGGTGCCAGATTACCTCTTTGATTTGTAATTTGAGAACATTTCGGTTTACCCCTTGCAATTTAAGCAAATTTCGGTTTACCCTCTGTTAATTTGAGCGAATTTCGGTTTACCCCCTGCCATAGCATCGATTTTGTACAGTCAAAATTCATGAAGGTCCAAAATAAAAAAAAACTTCAAATTACAAGGACGGAATTCAAAAAGAAAATTTTACATGAGGAAACCGGAAATGACCTATATTACCAGGGGGTAAAGCACTATTAACCCTTTAAAGTATAAGTTTAATAAATTTTCCATTAGGAAATGACAATCCATGTGGAGACGATAACTAAATATTGTATCATTTGAAATGCTTTGTTGCACTTGCCAAATATGTCATCATGTTTGATAATGTTGCCAAGGATTGTGGATCTTTTAAACAATGTAATTCAATTTACTTATTTATTTTATTTTTAAACTTGTATATTCAAATATAATAAAATTGATTTCATTTTAAATTTAGTTTAAATTCAATCATATTTTTATTTTGTTGTTTAGCACCATTGGGTATTTTGCTTCTCTTGTTGCAGGAAAGCAAACAATGAATATTAATAAAGATCCACCCAATCCATATTTTGAGTTGTATAACCCTTATTGGATGGGGAGAACCCAATTATTAACAAGAGGGAAACTTTCCAACCCCATAAAAAAGGTTGTAAATGAGACGTTTCTCATGCTTATGAAGGCATCATATCAAAACATTGAATCTATTCTAGGAAAAAAATAAGGAACTTTGATGATTATCTAAATTTTTTTGAGAGATCTTTATTAAGGTTAAGTAGTCAATTGAGTGAGTTACAAGGCATAAACATGACATATCGATTAGATATATTTTGTATTAATTTTCAATTTAATAAATGGCTTTTTACAACTACGAAGTGTTAAACACTATTTAATTGACGCTAACAAAGTACAACAGTTTTACTTATAAGTCATCAAAATAATAATTTTTATTATATGCAAACGAAGAAAAATATGGATTCATTTCACAAGTTTGTTTATATTTTCATCATCTTTCTTGCTATACGTCTTCCTCCGGCTAAAAGTATGTTATTTTCCACACCATTTTCTATGAAGTTAGTTTTTTTTACACAATATTATATCATCTTTTAATAACATTCTCTTTTTCTTATTTGACAACATAGAAACCATTCCATGCAAAACTAAAGCTGATTGTCCACAACATATATATTATATCATTGAATGCCTTGATGGTTTTTGCGACTATTGGAGAGACTAAAAAAAATCAAAATAAAATAATTATGTTACCTCTAAGCATATAGTTTTATTTGTATGTAATAATGTTTATAATAATATTTGTAAATTTATAATTGACTTCAAATGTGTACTACTACTACTACTAATACGACGACTACTACAACTACTCCAATTGCTGCTGCTCCTCCTACAACTACGACTACTACTACTACTATTAATACTATTATTATTATTATTATTATTATTATTATTTTTATTATTATCACAAGAAAGAATGTCACCGCGAAATAATAATAATTTAATATATATATATAGAATATACGATTATGTAGATAAATTGTATATTCTGATTCTAGATTTAGTATGGTTATAGAAAACATCGGAAAGGTTGTAAGGACAAACTTAACTGAAAATGTCGAGATTTTTAGGAAGAATATTTTTCTTAGTTACTTAGGTTTGAACTCATATATGACCTTTGTGCTTGTGAGTTTTTAAATTATGTTTGCTATTTCGTCTACAAACCAAATAAAATCATTGAAAGAGTTAAACTTAAGTTTTTATGTCATAAGTTCATAGAAATAATTTATTATACACATTAAAATCCGTAACAATGCACATGATGATGCATGTAATTCATATCTTTAATAGATTTTTAATACATAAAACTTATGACACAAATGTTTCTATTGCCCCCATTTGGTCCGAAGTAGATAACATATTTGAAGAATTATTATATTATGGTTTAATATTCTCTATATTTATTAAAAGAAACAGAGAGGCTCGTAACTATATTTTAGAGTGTACAAGAGATATAAATGTATAAAATTTCAAAATGGAGGCAACTAATTGGAAACTTGTACACATAAATATAGTAATAGAGATATCCATGAAGTTTTTAAGGAATGAAGATGATCCAAGATTACAATCAATGATTCTTATGATTTTACTGAGCAAGAAAAAATTCTTATGAGGTTGCAATTAAGACATTACATGTTTGATATACCTCAGTCTTTCCAAAATAAAACAACACTCTATGAGTTGTGGAAAACATTGATAGATTAATTCGTCTTATTTTGACACTTCTAGTCTCCACAACAACTACATAAAGAGATTTCTCATCAATTAGAAATCTCAAAGACAAAACAAAGAAACAAAACGAGTGACGATTTTCTTGAAAATAGTTTGGTTATTGACATTGAAAAGGTCATTGCAAGTCAGTTTAGCGCAGAGGCAAGTATGGATGAATTTGAGTCTTTGAAAGGTCGCCGAGTTTAATTTTCATAAATAGCTACTATTAATATTTATTTCCTTTGTTGTAGCTTTTTTGGTACAATCGGATGTTCTATGTGAATTTTTCGATACAATCTGATGTTGCCGCATTTTTGTTATAATCTGTTATTGATGAATTAAGTGTATTTTATGAAAAAACATTTTATATAAGTAAAAGTATTGTGAGCTTTTTTTTGGCCTGCCTGGTAATATTGAATATTAGTTTAAAAATAAATTATTTTTCTTTATATTTGGCCACCTTATGAAAATATTTCTTTTTAAAAAACAAAAATATTTCTAGCTTCACTTCTGGTGATTAAGTTTCTTGTGATATTCTAACCATTTCTACAAAGGTTTTTAAATGCATCATATGTCATTTTTGTAACACCCCGATTTTCTATTTTTTTAATTAATTCAATGATGTTTTTTTTTTGTGATAAATGAAATTTTGATTAATATTATTATTGATGCTGCTTGTGCTTGAGTATTATTTTGTTGTTAAGAAAATAGAATATTGATGATGATTGTGAAGTAGTATGGGAAGTTAAATAAAATTAAGGAAGGAGTCAAAATAAAATAATTTACGGTCGGGGTGTAGAATATAAGTTTTAAATAAGTGGGGGAGGGGAGGAGTAAAAGAATAGTGAGTAGATGAGAAGAGAATCTTAACAAGTGACCGACCCAAATATAAATAGAAAGGTTAGGAGTTAGAAGAGTCAATATTGTTGAATGTGGAAAAGAAAGAAAATATGAGCATATGAGGAGAAACCCTAGTGGCAACGAGGTCAAGCCACAAACCTGAATTTTCTAAGAATTCAAGGTAACGGGGAGAATCTCTTCATCTCTAGGGTTAATTGTTTTATTTTGGGGCTGTAAAAATATCGGACTATGAGTGTTGTTGTGACGGTGATGAGATTCTTGATGAGGTTATTGTGTTTGAGATTAGTTGAGAGATTAATATTCGAGAGAAATAACACAGGGTAAAGTGAACCATAGAATTAAACAGTGAAAACAGTGGATAATCAGGTATGTTAATGAAGAATTAGTGTTCTAATGATAGGGTAATCATAGGGTAATGATTAGGGACAATTTTGGTGAGTTTAGGGTTGTAAAACGGCGCCAAGGATGCTCCCATGCTGGAAAATTGTAGAAAATCTTTGATTTCTGCATAGTTTGATGCTGTCAAAATCAGGCCGCGATTTTACAAATCATGCCACGATTTTGATAGCAAATGTCAAAACAACATTCTGAGCATAAATCATGCCACGATTTGCAGAATCATGGCACGGTGTTGTGAGATCATTTTCTTCATACTTTGCTTTTTTTAAAACCCCTTGACCATAAAAAATTGTTGTAGGCCTGTAAACCTCGAATTAACTTATGTAAGTACAATAATTAGGTGAGATAAGTAGGATTAAGTGTTATTTTTAGAGCAAGGGTGAGTATAAGATAGTCCTTGATAGTTAACGATGATAAAGGTAGGTCTAAGATAATTGTGAGATAGAAGAATATAAGACTAAAATAAATGAAGAATATGGTACCATCATTTAAGATAATCAAGGATGTAAAGAGAAATAATGATGAGAGATAAACATCTTAAGTTAAAATAAAAGAAGTGATCCCTAGGTGAGGGGGAGGGGGTATGTCTAAGTGTTCAGGGCAGTTCCCTTAGAGTGAAGGTGAGTTAAGATGGAGGCTAACTAGAAATATGTAGTAATGGAGAGAACAAAAGACGAGAGTAGATTCTAAAATGTAGTATTGATTAACGAAGGAAGGGAATATGTATATATACTCGTATAAGATGTTAATTAACGACGAGAAGTTACTATCGTATGAGGATGATTTATAACGACATAACAATTGTTGAATTGCGGTGATTAATTGTCGCGTTATTTTTCGGAGATCAAAGCTATTTGATTAGCGTTTGACTCACTATTCTATTTCACGACTGAACATTTATTTTTTTTAAAAGAAAGTGGAAAAAAGTTCAAATACCACTTTAAGAGATTTAGGGTTCGGGGGTTGGTTACATAAAGGGAAGGTACTAGCACCCTTTATGTTCGTAGTACTCTACGAGAACCTCTTGGTTTTATTCATTTTATTGTGCTATAACTTGTTTGCTTTTAAAAAGAAGTGAAAAGTGAATAAAGAAAAGAAAAAGGCCTATTATCTACATTTTTATTGATTTGGAAGGACATGGTCCTTTGCCTACGTACCCGTGAGGGATCAAAACCTCGTAGTTCGGGGTAGAAATTGCGTTTGATTGGTTGAGTGTTTTTTAATGATTTTTGAAAATGTTTTAAAACGAAAGAAAGCCGAAGTGGCAAATGAGTATTTGTTTGTGTTTTTTAATAGTAAAGAAAGTGAACTCAAAATAAAGTTAAATTGATTGGCATTTGATTAAGAAAAGAAAATAAAAAAGGATCACCTGATTTAAGATCAAGGTTTGTTTAAAAAATATTTTTTGTAATTTTTGTTATATGCATTTTTTTTTTGTTTTCAAATAATTGGAATAAGAGTAAACTAACGGAGCAGGAAAGAATAAAAGCGTGGGGAACTCATGGTGGCGTTGGACCACATGAGGACCTTTAACCTAAACTACGAAGCACAAAAGACAAGGCATACACCCACACACGCACACATGCACCTAAACTATTACATTAAACCTATTAATACATGCTATGGTTTGTGGAAGAAATAAGTGACATGGAAAATAAATTATTTACATTAAAGCCTACTTTACATTCTAAGTTTCATGCGATAAAAAATAAATGACATAAGAGTAAATAAATATGCAACCAATAAATGGATGATAAATATGCAACATAAATCTAATTAACATAAGAATGATAAAATGTAAAAAGGAAGAAAAAAATGCAAGAGAATTTAAAATGCATGAAGAGATAAAAACAATTAGATGTGAAAAGGGGTGTGCAGGCAGCAATCAGAGGGTGTAAAAGCTAAAAAAGTGGATTGGGCTTCAGAGAGGGTTGGGGGCCGGTTCGGTTCAAGCCTGGGTCGGACCAGACGAATCGAACCGGTTCAAAGGGGTCTATATAAAGGGTGTAAGACCCATTTCCTTTCATTTTTACAATTTGTTTCTCTCTCTTCACTCAAGAGAACAACAGAGTTCTCTCTTCTCTTACCACATGAACACATCGGTGTTCATCCCCCCAGCCCAGCTTCTAATGAAGGTAAGGGGGTTCCGGCGGCGGTTGACCGGCCGGTGCGGCGGCTCCACCGCGCCGGAACCCTAGTTTTATTTTATTATCTTTTTTGAAATTCTTCTTTATTTATGTTCTCCTACTCCTTTCCTTCACTGTTTTTTCTTTCTACAGTCCGTTTTTTTTACTCAAAATCTACAAAAGTTTAAACCTACAGTCTAGATCTACGAAAAGAGAAAGAAAGCAGTTATACCTCTTTCGTTTTCTTTTGGTTATGGATCTGTATGCATTTTGATTCTCCTGGACCGTACGATTTGGATGGACGGTGTTGTTTGATTGCTGGTTGTTGATTGAATTTGATTGTTGAGTCGACGACGGTTTGTGCCTGGATTTGAACCTTTTGAAACGGCCTAGATTTGTTCCTCTGTGTACAGGTTTCGTAGTTGAAATTGGTGTAGAGTTTCTTTGAAGCAAGAAATTACGATTCTGGTTTTTTTATGCCTATTGTGATTCTAATTGCAAGTTTTTCTTTGGTGAAACTTTTCGTCCCTTTTTCTGTGTGTTTGCAGGTTTCCTTTTATAGTGCTGGATTTGGTTATAGGGTTTGTTAAAAGCAAAAAAAAAAACCTGTGCTTTTGGATCAGAATGAACTGAAAATTTGGATGTGAACAGGTTGTGTTTGCCTCAGATGAGGCGTGAACCGTTTTTTGGATCAGGACCGTTTTTTTGACTCTATTGATTTTTTGGATTTTTTGGACAATTAAATAAAACAAAATAAAAACGAAAGTAATTAAAATAAGATGACTAATTAAAAATAAGAATTAAGAAATTAAAATAAAAGATGGAAATTAGAAATAAATGATAAATAAATAAGAGAGAGAAGAGGGCCCGACTCGGAACCAAATATGAGGTATTTTAAAATACCTCTCTGCCGAATTTTTTCACTAAAAAGTCGAGGACTGATCAGCGTTAAACGACGCGTGTCCGTGGGATCTTGGGTCAAAAATCGGGGTATGACATTAATGATGTAATAAATGATGCATATGAATGACGAGTAATGACAATTGTTCTGAACCGGTCAAGGACCTAGGCCCGATTTCTTAGGCCTAAATAACAAACCAAGCCCAAATGCTGCATTTGGTAGTTTACTCGCAACACATCCCCTCTCTGCGAGGGGGGGGGGGGTGTGCTCGGAGCAACTGAGACCTGTTCAAACGAACAATAACGTCTCTTTCCCACATTCCCGTGAATATCTCACCGGCGGTTACACTTCTCCTGATTTTGTAACCGTCGGACACACGTGTGCCTTTACAACGGCTCTGCACTCACTCACCTCTATAAATAGGAGGCTCCTTGCAACCTTCAAGGTAGAATCTCTTTCATTCTCAAACCCCCCATTTTGAACCGCTATTGAATTTATCTCCGGAGTGTCTACAGGTACACACCCACCATTCGGTCCAACACTCACTGAAGTACACTCACCACCGTGAACCACCGCATTAAACAAAGCAACGACAGCCACCTTCTGATCAGATACGATCAGCAATGATGTACCTTGTTAAGGGTAACTAGTAAATGATGTTATGGGTTATTATGTGAGTAGGAGTTAAAGCATTGGGTAAGGTCGGATTTGGTAATACCAGTGAGAAAAGATACCAAGTTAATTGAGGTTAATAAGACGAGACTTTAATGGAGAAAATAGTGTGGGTACGTGGCGAGTCTAAAAAAAACACAATTTAGTAAAAGTGGTATAAGACGATGATAATAGGGGATATGAAGTAGGTGCTTTTCCGAGTAACTAATGAAGTTAAACACAATCTCCTTAAACCAAAAATGAGTTTAGGAATATTGTTAAGTGAAAGAGTAAAAGAGCCAAGGTAGTAAAAAAACTTAAGATGAATGTTAGATAGTAACGTATGACGTGTAAAATTGAATAAAGAATATAGAAGTCTAACTTAGATGGTCATAAATGATGAGAGGGTCGTTAAAACGAACTGTAAGGGAAGATAAGGAGTTGTATATTAAGTAATGAAAGATAATAGAAATGATGATAACGATGAATAAGACGGGATCAATTATAAGAGATCAAGATGAATATGAAAGTGGATAAGAGGTAATAGTTATAATGGTTGACGATAATAATAACGATCGGTATCGAGAGAATAAAACCTTGAAATATAATGAAGTCTTAGTGTGAAAAGTTTTTGAAATCGAAATTAATGATAAGGGGACATAATAACTTTAAATTAGAATGAAGTTAAGATTAGCAGAATGGACGATGTATAGATGAAGAAGAACGTGAGAACAAAGTAATAAGATATAAAGTCGTTTTTAGTAAGAAGAATAATTATGAAGGAGTTAATGACGATGGTGTGGTAGGACCTAGCTATAAAGAGAGGGGGCATTATATGCAATGATAATGAAAAAGTAAATATCTTAAAACTAAGAATGGAGAATAGAGTACGATATCATAATAAAGTATTCAGAGATCCTAGAATAGATGAGAGAATAAAGTGCGTCTATGAGATGAGTATTAAAATAAAATAAAGGGATGTTGACGAAGAATGAGTCAAGCGTAAGGTTTGGATTAATGAAGAGATGGTGGTGATATAAACAGTTGATAGAGAGTAATGATGAGGAATCCTATAACTGTGACAAAGAGCGATGATGATTGATATAATATATAAATAAATAAATAAATACAATGAGAAATGATAATGTAATATTATAACAATAATGAGAATGACTATGTTTATATTATTATGATGACGAGAATGATGATGGTTAAATTATGATGATGATGATGAGAATGATAAATTATTATATTTTAGTGATGATGAGAATGATGATAACTATATTATTATGATGATGAGAGTGATGATGTTTATCTATGATGATGATGAGAGTAGTGATGATTTGTGTGCTTGCATTAAAGTCATGCATTTTAGGGTGAAGTTTGCATTAATACATGGATTACGTGCCTGAATGTATACATGTGATGCTTGTCGAATTTAATTCTATGCATCCATACAGAGTCTAGAGCATGGTGTTGTACATTATGTGGGAGAAAAGTCCAGTAACATATCTCTGGCAACTATGTGGGAGAAAAGTCAAGTAGGATACGCCTGGCAAATATCTTGAGAAAAGTCCAATAATATAACTCTAGAAAAATGGCGAGTAGGTGTGGTACCACGTTCATATAGATCGTTAGGAGAGTCCATATGAATTTATATGATGATATTTGTACTTGGTGTTTAAGTGTGAAAATAATGAGATGGTGTGATACATGAATTGAAGAGGATATATATAATAACTGTTGAGAGGGATGTGATGGTGGATATTTTATTCTTTGATATTTATTTAATGTGGGTGCTTTTCCTTATTGTTATGTTACTGCAGGATTTCTCACTCTTTATTTTGTTGTGTTGTTTTCTTTATGGTGGATGTACCTTGAGTACGAATATTCCGGTTGACGAGGAGTAGTTATGAGACATTTTATAAGGTGGAGATGAAGGAATGTCGTTTGTTTAGTCATGTTATTTGGTAGCCAAATAAGCATGTAGTCGCTAAGAACTCTAATTTCCTGTAACACTATGGGTTGGGGTTGACGTTAATTTAATTGTTTTTGGAGTTTTGATCTTGGAACTATTGTTATTTCTATTTATGACCTTGAATTCCTAGGATGAATTTTCTTGATCAATTTAGTGAAATGTTTCCGCTGCTGAATTTTTATTAAAATGGAATTTTTTTACTAGGTTTGTGATCTAAAGTTGAATCTTGTAACATCTCATTTATAAATATATATTATTATTTAATATTTATCGACGGGAATTAGGGTGTTACATAGTTGGTAGTCCATCTGACTTAGGTTATATAATTTTGTTATGTCCCCATAGGAGGCATGTGTGTAGACACTGTGGAAGCCTAGGCAACGTTCTTTTATTCCACTAAATCAGGGATTATATTTATAGAGCAGTTTAGCCACATTCTTTTAAAGCACAAATACACTTCATGATGTTTTTGGGAAAAGATTTGTCGCTATATATAGAAGCGCTGATGTGTATATATTATACAACCCCTTTATATATATATATATATATATATATATATATATATATATATAAATAAATTGATTATTTGAATGACACAAATCAATGGTGTTGTGTTTCTTTTTTCGGTGCAATTTTATTCATTGTGTGCAATTTGTTTCCGTCAAATTTTCATCCACATCAACAACCAATTTCATCAGTTGCAACAAATGCCTAATCAGGCTCGTTCCTTTGCAGAGGGCGTAAGGGAATGATATCGCCATCACTATTCCTGAAGATGATTAATCTTCAGGTCTTGAAAAATGTAAACATAATATGGTTGAATTATTTTCCCAAAGGGTGCACTGCTAAAAATAGAAGTGTTGTTTTCAATATTGTTGTCAAAACGCGGCTTAAATCCCAAACTCTAAGGTTTTGCAACTTTTTTCAATTTTAACGATTTTAAAGGATTTTGTCCATTTTTACGATACGGGTAAAACTTTGACCCGGTTCATCAATTGACCCAGTTTGCACTTGTGACCCGGTTCTATAAATACGCAAAAGACAGTTTTTTTAATTATTTCATACCACACTTTCTTTTCACGGTAAGAAATTAATGACTATGAACATGTTGTTATGTTGTGAGATAATCCATATAATTGGCGATTTCTTAATGATTTATGACTGCGTCTAGGATTTGACCTTGAGTATTTTGTTAGGCATATAGTCCATTGCCTTGACACTTAATAGTCGCTTACGGTCAAGGATTTTGTCAAGAATCTAGGATTTGCATCAAGTACTTTGTCTACGTTGTTCAACATTATCATGACTACTAAAGAATATTTATCATCTAGGCTTTTTGAGTCTTTAAGTATTTAATTCATTTATATATGCAATTTATAACATATATTTAGCATGATTTTTGTTTTGGTAGAATCCATCAATTTTGATTGCGATTTTTTTTTATCATGCTATCCTTTATCGATTCTACAAAAGTAGTTGAGTAAAATCCTTCAATTTTGATTGCGATTTATGATTTTCGATTCTGCTATTCCCTTTCAACCTGAAGCAAAATCACGATTTTGACAACCTTGGCGTGCAAAACTCCCCGTCCTTTGGAATTCTTTGGGTATATGGGGAGTGATATCTTTAGGAAGAGGCTTTTACGGGTTCACCTTTTCCTCCCTCGAAAAATGTTCAAAGTGTCCGATCTCTCAACTCTTGGAACTTAAGCCCTGAGTACTTGAAACTCTTTTTTGGTGTACAAATTTTTTCCCTAGTCTGCAAGAATAATCTACATCTCAAGTTTATGTCAGAATTTATGATTTAACTCAAGAATATTGGATGCCCAACATCATATTTACAATCGCAAGTAGCTTGTTACTACTATTTTTTTTGGATGCAGCAACTCATAAATCTATGTTTGAGCAATCATTTGGTCACTATGAGTGTATTTTAGTTTATATGGATTTAACTTCTGATCTTAGAAATTGTGTTCTTGTGGCGAGAAATAGTTTTTTTTTTCTAATAGATTATGAGAATCTTATAGAATTTTGTAATCACTGTAAAAATGTTTGCCCCAACATTTTCAATGGCAAAAGGATTAAATTTGCCAAGAAAAATGTAGAAACAATGGGATTCCCCAAGTGGCACTACAAGAAAATCACTGATTTGCTACGAAACAAATCAAGATGTTCAAATATTGAATTTTTTTCCTGGTTTGCAAGAAAAGGGTGCAATTAGTAATGACCCTCAGATGCAGCATAACCATATGAGTGTGAGAATTCTAATGATGTTGATCAAGAGCAAAATTTTGGTGCAGAAAATGTGCAAGATTATGATTAAACGGTTAGCTCACAAATAGGAAGAAAATAACTATGAATATTTCCAATTTGGAAGTGGTTTAAAGTCAAAAAACGGGTATTGCAATCGATCTCTAAATCCTACTCAATGAAGTGTATATATTGGAACTTTAGGGGTATTGCAAACTCCCTTTCTAAGTTGGACTTTAAAAGGCTTTGTGATCTTAACAATCCGATGTTATTTTTTATCACGGAGCCTTGCTTAAATCTTTTTTTGCTATAAATAGTAGAGGTTCTCTTCTTCAATTAATTTATGGTGCTAATGTTATGTTAATTAAAATCTAACTATCCTTGTGGTTTTATATCAACATGTCTCTTTTACATTTTATTGGTGATTGTACAACACTATTCTTGAGGCCTATGGGAACTATATGGTATACATACTCTTCCTAGAATTGCCAATTCTGAATTTCAGAAATGGTTGAATTCCAATGATCTTTTGTATCTTCCCACTAGAGGTGCTTCTTTTACTTGGTCTAATGGGAGAAGAGGTTCTTGCCACACTAAGAAGCACCTTGATAAAGTTGTTTGTAATAACTCTGGATTGATAGCTGAACATCTTCTAATTGTTGCACTCTCATTAAACCTAATTCTGATCACTATCTTTTATTACTTGATTTCCTGCACAATGAAATCAGATATGTTTCCTCTTTCCATTACTTAAATATGTGGGCGTCTCACAATGATTGTATTAATGTTGTCAAAGATTCTTGGAACACAAATATTGTTGGTTGTCTGATGTTTATTTGAACAGAAAATCTGAAGCTACTTAAGAATAATTTGAAAGATTGGAACAAAAATATTTTGGTTACGTGCATTTGTCAAAGTAGTTGCATCGAAGAGAAACTTATGGACCAAGAGAAACTTGCTCAAATTGCTCATGACAAAGCTGTTAAATTTAAGGAAAATTTTGGCAGGAAAACGGTAAAGTTAAGTGGCACATCGAGGGTGATAAAAATACTCCATATTTTCACAAAATTGCAAAGGTGAGGTGTGCTACCAAAAAAAAAATTCACTTTTTTGTCTTGGTGAAAATTTAATCATGAATTCCTAACTTGGTGAGTGATGATGTCAATAAGATGTTAGATACTTTTCCAAATATGGAGGACGTTTGCAATGTTGTTTTCTCTATGAATAAATATAGGCTGTGTTTGGTAACACAAAAAAGCTAGCTTATAGCTTCTTGGATTAGCTTATAAGCTTGTTGGATGAAAACATGACGTGTTTGGTAATTAGCTTTTCTCACGAGCTTATAGCGTTTCTTGAGAAGCTAATTCAAGTAGCTTTTAGCTTTTTATATTTTCTTCCAATTTTAACCTTATTAGTTTTATTTAATTATTTTTTAATAAGAAAAAACTACTCATATTCATATGTAACTACCCATTTTTTGTATATTAGAAAAGAAAAAAAGAAACTACTCATTATATTTTGATGCACCTAACCACTTGCACGTTACTATCCATATATATATATATATATATATATATATATATATATTTTCTTTCTTTCTTTTCTTTTAACTTGCTTTTAATTCATATAATATAATATAATTTTAAATAAAATCTACAACAAATAGTAAGACCATTTCAGTGAAATAAAAAATATCAATAATTCATAAAAAACATTTATCATTTTGAAGATGAAAGTGATTCAAAATAAATTCAAATATTTAAAAATAAATAAATAAGTAAAAAAATGTGTATATAATTTATACTTAAAAAAAAAGCATGTGCTATTATGTCATTTTATATTTATCAGTCACTTCAACAACTAATTTCACCAAACACATTATTTTTAATAAGCGAGCTTTTCAAATTTTCTTGTTCACATTCCTTTTTACATGCTCTTAATTCAATGATAAATAATTTTATATAAAATTTACAATAAATAGTGATGCAAGTTTAGTCTAAGTAAAATTCATGAAAAGAAAGTTTTGTTAAATAAAAATTATCAATTGAATTAATAAGTACATTTATCATCTGGGAGATGAAAATATTTTGAAATAAATTTAAACATTGAAAAAGAAATACATTAAGTAATAAAAATTGTATATATGATTTATAATGAAAAACACAAACATGCCCTTTTACGTCATTTTATATTTATCAGCTACTTCAACAGCTAATTTTACCAAACACTTTTTATTTTAATCAGCTAACTTTTCAGCTATAAGCTATAAGCTATCAGCCATCAGCTATAAGCTAGCTTTTCAGCTATCAGCTAGCTTATAGCTTCTTTTTACCAAAAACACCCATAGTGCTCTAGGTTCAGATCATTTTGGTTGATTTCAAGTTCGAAGTCATCACAAAAGTACTTGTTGATAGACTTGCTCAAGTTGTTCCTTCTGCTATTTCTCATTAACAGCGTTTTCATTCATGGAAGGAAAATTTTTGATTGCATCTTTCTTGCATACGAGGCAATTAATTTATTTTTTTGTAGGAAGGCAATTAATTTTCTTTACAACAGGTCATTTGGAGGTATTATTGCTTTAAAAGATTGTTATCGAGAAAGCTTTTTACACCAGGATTAAGATTTCTTGTTACATGTTTTGAGGGCTTTTATTTTCAATTTAATTTCTTATAATTGGATTAAAACCATTTTCTTGTCTGCTAAATTTTCTCATTATCTTAATGGTAAGCTAGATGGTTATTTATCTTGCAAGAGAGGGAGGAAGCAGAGGGATCATTTATCCCATCTTTTTTTTTGTTTGGCAAAATATGTGTAGGGGGTTAACTAAGATGGTTAATGACTACATATGGTATTTTTAGCTTTGTTTTCGAGTCTGTTTCTATGCATTTGAAGACACTATAGTGGTTTTAGATTGAGCTGCTCATGTTTTTGAGAATTTTTTCATTTGACTTGTTATAATTCTATTTCTTCCCTAACCAGATAACTACATAGGTGTTTTGAGTTTGTTATGGTTATATCATGTAATTCAACAAAGCAACACACCTCATGGAAGTTAGGGAAGCTAAAGAATCAAGAGAAACAAAGGTTTTGAAGACAAGTCAAGTTAGGGAAATTCTGCCCCAAGTCCTAAGAGCATGTCAAGGAAGAAAAACACTTGAAGAATGAAGAAAAACCAGAAAATGCATCAGGACCATGCGCCCCACACATTGCCTTCCTAGAAATGCCATTTAGCCTCCGTGCGTGAGGCCATGCACCCTGGCTGTAGCGCGAAAAAACAGCAACCCAAGGCAAACACAATGTGAAAATGCTAATGTAAGAGCCTTTATTCACGAAAATTAATTCATTTAGAATCTTGGTGGTTTAAAGGCAAAGGCCGAAGAAAGGAGCATCGGTGAGGAGTGGTTTCCAACCTCCTTTCGATTGTTCTCAAGTATCTTTTAATTTTCTTTGATTTTTTATTCAGTTACCATGAGTAGTTAAACACCTAAAGATTTGGGTTCTAAGATGAACCTTTATTATTTGTTGGAATTTTATAATGCATGATTTCATTTATTCAGTATGATCTTAGTTATATTTAATTTACACATTGATTGTGCTTAATGCTTTTCAATTATAAATTGAATCGATAGTAGTTTAGGGTTTATAAGTTGGCATCTTGTTTTAAATAGAATCAATATTTATGTATATTTCTCAAGATTAGTTAAGAAAATAGAGATTCTTAGTATGATTGTTACATTCTAAGACTTATGTGCGAGTGTAAGTCCTGACCATGAGAGCAATATGGCATTCTGATGTCTCTTATCTCTGTGCAAGTATAAGTCCCTTAAATAGTTGTGGAACAACATGACATTCTGAAGTCAATTACATATGAAGGTATAAGTCCATGGTATATCGGTATGGAGATTACAACATATGGAGGGGCAAAAATCTTAGGCCCAATGAGGTTAACCATCATTTATATAAACATTAGGTCATATTTCGTATAGAAGATGCATTAATCGAACAAAGAGATAGAGAAGATTTGAAGAATCCTAAACGCCGTTCAACATCAGAATCAAAAATCCATTTACTTTGCATTTCAACCAAACAATCTTTCAAATTCCCTTGATTTATAGTTTTTAATACTAGTTTAGTAAATTTCCCAAAATGAAAATCCTTGTGGGGACGATAATTGAATACTATATTATTTGAAACGGTTTGTTACACTTGCCATAGTTATCATCAAGTTGGCAATGTTGCCAAGGTTTATTAATCTTTTAAACAACGCAATTCACTTTATTTATTTATTTTATTTTCAAATTCTTATATTAAAAAATAACAAAAAAAAATTCATTTTAAATTTAGTTTATATCTAGTCATATTTTTATATTTGTACTATAATACTATTAGGTATTTGGCTTCTACTTTTGTAGGAAAGCAAACAATGGATATTAATAAAGATCCATCCTATCCATATTTTGAGTCGTATTACCCATATTGGATGGGGTGAACCCAATTATTAATAAGAGGGGAACTTTTTATTTTGTACTACAATACTATTGGGTATTTGGCTTCTACCATTGCTGGAAAGAAACCAATGAATATTAATAAAGATCCATCTAATCTATATTTTGAGTCGTATTACCCATATTGGATGGGGGAACCCAATTATTAACAAGAGGAGAACTTTTTATTTTGTACTAATATACTATTGAGTATTTGGCTTCTACCGTTGCAGGAAAGAAACCAATGAATATTAATAAAGATCCATCCAATCCATATCTTGAGCCGTACTACCATTATTGGATGAGAAGAACCCAATTCTGAATAAGAGGAGAACTTTTTAACCCTAGAAGAAGGAAGGTTGTAGATGAGACGTTTCTTCGGCTTATGAAGGCATCTCAGCAAAACATTGAATCTTTTGCAAGAATTTAACAAGGATCCAACATCTTCGCAAACCCATATTCATAACTAATTTATTGTTCTTAATCACGCTTAGTCATTTGAGATCTTTTAAGTATTTTACTACTTTCTCAACATTTATTGTTTTCAACTTTATTTTAAGTGTTGTTACTTTGAATGATTTATTTTATTTTTATGCAAACAAATTTTCGTTCTTTCTATACTATTACTCGAGATAATGTAAACTTGCACTAGTTAGACTCTTAAAATAAAGTAATCTTTTCAGTGCCGTCACTCAACTCATACAATTTCCACATTTGATATGTATTAAATTTATATAAAATGTTAGGAAAAAAAATGATCTTATGGTACTTTTAATTTATAAATATATGTGTTGTCACCTCTTCTATGATTATTGATATAACTTTTTTTTTTTATTCATCACTATTATTTCTTATTTGAGTTATATCCCATATCTATTACGAAAAGCTAATATGTAATATATATATATATATATATATATATATAATTTTAAGTGAGATCTTTGCTAAGGTTAAATGGTCAATTGAGTGAGTTATTGAGGATAAACCTGAAATTTTAATTAGAGACATTTTGTATTAAATTTCAATTTAATAAATGGCTTTTAGCAACTACGAAGTGCTAAATACTATTTAATTGGCGCTAACAAAGCACAATTTTTTTACTTATAAGTGATCAAAAAGAAAAGAATAATTTTTATTACATGCAAACGAGGAAAAATATGGATTTGGTTCACATGTTTATTTATGCTTTCATCATCTTTCTTTCTATACCTTTTCCTCCCGTTAGAAGTATGTTATTTTCCACACCATTTTTTATTTTTCTAATTTTTATTTACACAATATTATTTCACCTTTTAGTAACATTCTTTTTCTTTTATTTGACAACTTAGGTGAGGTTCCATGCAAAACTAAAGCTGATTGTGCACAACATATAAAATACGTCGCTGAATGCATTTTGGGTTTTTGTCGCTATTTTAAACCCTTTGAACATCCATTTTAAAAATAATTATGTTACCTCTAAGCATATAGTTTATTTGTATGTAATAATGTTTCTACTTTTATAATTTACTTTAAAGTTTGTTTATATTCTATGGATGAAACATGTATTATTATTATTATTATTATTATTATTATTATTATTAACAATAATACTATTACTACTACTATTATTATATGCAAATAGTTTACTTTGCATATAAAAGATATCACAAGAAAGAATGTCACTTAAACATAATAATAAGCTACTTTAATACATAAATGCAATATAGGATTATCTAGATGAATTGTTTATTCTGATTCTACATTTAGTATGGTTCTAGAAAAATATTGAAAAAGTTTGTAAGGCCTAACTCAACTGAAAATGCTGAGATTATTAGGATGATTATTTTTCGTGGTTATTCATATTCGAACTCGTAATATCCCTTTTGTGCTTGTGAAATTACAACTTTTGTTTTTCATTTCGTCTATAGACCAAATAAAATCATTAAAAGTTTTAAACTTAAGTTTTTATGTCATAAATTCATACAAGTAATTTATTATAGACATTAAAAACCGTAACAATACACATATGATGCTTGTAATGTATATCTTTTATAGATTTATAATACATAAAATTTATGACACGTGTTTCTTTTGCCACCATTTGGATTATAGTAGGTAATGTTTTGCAAGAATTATTATATTGATGGTTTAATATTCTCTACATTTATTCAAAGAAATAGAGAGACTCGTTACTATTTTTTTTAAGCCAAACAGGGTGCAGCAAAGAAGCTAGCAACCCCCAAAATATATAGAAACCAAAAAAATGAGATTACAGAGAGAGGAAGGGGACTAAGCCAAGACTTCCCTAATGAGAAGAAAACCTAAAATTTGGAGCACCAAGTTTGTTCTTAACATAAGTTTCCCTTACAAACAAAGGTATGCTAGACCAGAAAGCAGAAGAGTCTAGGGTTAGACCAAAGTTTGCAAGAGAATCCGCCATTTGTCACTATACAATTCATGTTACTCATTCTAAACAATGCATTTGTCCGTCGATTTTTAACATGCCAAGGAATAAGACTCGCATTTCTCCATCGATTAGAGAGACTCGTTACTATATTTTAGAGTGTATAAAGGATATATAATGTATAAATTTTCAGAATGGAGGCAATAATTTGGAAATTTGTACAATAATATAGATATCCATGTAGTTTTGTACAAATGAAGATGATCTCTACTTCGCAACAACCATGATGGTCAAATGACAAGACACCAACTGACTCTAAAGTGGGACTAAGTCCTTTTGAGTTGATAGAATAGCGATTCTCGAATTTATTAATTTTTATGTGATTGTCCACATGAATCACGTATATCAACACCATATCACCAAAAAAGTAAGTGGCTTTTTAATTCATGTATCTCACGTCAAAGAAGACAAGAAGAAAACAAGCATAAACTAATTGAACTAATCCATACAACTACGTCATATTCCTTTCAATACAATGTCTTTCTTTGTCGCAAAAAATATTTTATCTTTTCTTCATATATAGTTTTTTCTTAATTATACTGTTTGCCCATAGCTTTCTAGTACTGGATTGTAAGTTTAAATACACATATTCATAAATATACATAACGATATAATAACAACAACACAACAACACCAATAATAATAATAATAATAATAATAATAATAATAATATTCCTTTTGGCAACCCGAACAGTCTCCACTGCTGAGTCCACCAGAGGTAAATCTTTAGATGTCAGCACGTGATAACCATTTTTCTAGTAATGCAATATTAAACTCCTTCAATTGTCTAACCCTCCAAACTCCTTTTGGAGACAAACTGAACTCCAACTTATCCACGAGATTTTCCTGTGTTCCTCACCCCCACCCCAAAAAAAATTATTCAATAAAAATTCAATGAAAGAGATTATACCTGACGGAGCTTTGAAGAAGGAAAGTGCATATAGGCAGAGAAGTCAAGACAGATTTGAGAAGAACCAACCGGCCACCAAAAGAAAGGAAACGACTATTCAAACCCGACAGTCTAGCTTTAATACGATTCACTACAGGATCCCAGAAACACAATCTCCGAGGATTACCACCAATAGGCATACACAAGTATAAGAAAGGCACCTTACCCACTTTACAATTTAGCACAAAGGCGGCCTTAGCTAACCAAGAAGGGGCAATGTTAACCCCAACAAGCAAACTCTTGTGAAAATTCACTTTCAAACCTAACATTGCCTCAAAGATAATAAGAGCCGCCCTCATAGCACGAACATTGGCCCAACTTTTAGTTCCCACCAATAATGTGTCATCAGCAAATTGAAGATGAGACACCACAACCGGACTAACCTCCCCAATACTGTAATCAGTAAATAACCGAGTCTCAACCAACAACTTCATCAAGATATTGAGGCCCTCTGCCGCCACCAAAAACAAGAAAGGAAACAACGGATCACCTTGCCTTAACCCTCTCTGTAACAGAAACTCATCAGTGGGGCTACCATTAACTAAAACAGATGTTGTGGAAATACAGACACATTCTCTAATCCATTTTCTCCAAAGAACTGGGAAAGACATTTGGGACAAAACAGAGTCCAATTACCCCCAATCAACCGAGTCATATGCCTTTTCAAAATCCACTTTAAACAACATAAGGTCTTTGTTCTTTTTCCGAGCCTCATCGACAAACCTCATTAGCTATCATAATCCCATCCAAAATTTGCCTATTTTTAACAAACGCCGATCGAGAATTCGAAATAACAGAGCCAATCACCCCTTTAAGTCTATTAGCTAGCAATTTTGCCAAAATTTTGTACAGACTCCCCACCAAAGAGATAGGGCGGAAGTCATTAAGCTTCTGTGGGCTATAAACTTTAGGAATCAAAGCAATAAAAGTAGTGTTGATACCTATGGATAATTTACCATTGCAGTGAAACTCGGACACAAATCTCATAATATCATCCTTCATGTCCATCCAGAAGTCCTTTATAAATCCAAAATTAATTCCATCAGGACCCAGACTCTTGAAACCATCACAATCCCACACCGCTGCCTTAACATCATCAACAGAAAAAGGTTTAATTAAACTAACCCCCTCTGTCCCGGACAAAGAACGAAACTACATATTAGACACACATGGATGGTTTACATTCGCTGACTGAAAATGCTCCGTAAAGTGCGTGAAAACAACATTACAGATAGGCTGCATCCCCTCCACCACCACATAGTCAACCAAAATAGAACACAACATATTATGACATCTCCTCCTCGGCATAACTGAGTGGAAGTACTTAGTATTAACATCCCCATAACGCAACCACTGAACACGAGATTGCTGCCAACAAATACTAGTATTAAGTCGAGACAAAGAGTGAATATCCGACGAAACACCAAATAACTCGGCACATTCTTCTTCAGACAACACTGCAACTTCACCTTTACATCCTAAAGCTGCAATACGTTCCTTGAGAGAATGAATTTTTCCTGGTAAATTTTGAGTGTGAGAAGCATGTCACTCCTTAAGAGCTATTTTGATCATTTTAAATTTTTCCTTTAACAAATAACCCCCATCCATATACCTGGAGAGATTTCCACTTTCTAGACGATGAGATAACGCATGCATCCCATTGATGTTGATCACTCAACCACTCAATGCTCCACGGTTCCGATTCTAAGGACCGAGTAGCCCAGGACGGACAAGACGACCCACGACCTTTTCGACTCTTCTTCGTAGGCACCAGTACCACATTACCTGTTGAAACCAAAGCCTGAGTAGCTTCAATAGAATTTCGTACCTCATCTGCATGAATAGACAATGTTGGGATTTTTCTAATGCTAGTAACACAATTATCACAACAAACACCATTTTCATCAGCACACAAAACTGCAGGCGTCCCTTTGGATGAAGGAGAAACATCACAAAAATAATTTGACAGAACAACATTTTCATCTGTTTCTGCTAACATTACTAACATCAACTATGTCATTCACAATATTGTCCACAAAAAAATCAGAATTGACACAATTATGTTTAGGATCCATGCCAATTTCATCACGATTAGACTGTGCAGATTGTGTTCCATCATCAGTTTCAAACAGACACACATCATCCCCCATATTAAATCCCCACTCCTCTATAATTTTTATCTCCACAATCTCACCATCAACAATAATATTTTCAAGATAATTGACAACCTCCGGTGAGGACGTCGCAATCAAAACACGTGTAACACCTCATTTTAATTCTATTATTTTAAATGATGTTTGAATATTGGTTATATGATTTTGCATGACTTATTTGATATATATATATATATGATTTTATGCGAAAATATATGATTCATGTGTGATATATATATTATGTGTTATTTTATTATATAGTTGTTTTATTATTTAAAATAAAATATGAGAAATAGAAATAAGTAGTAATAATATTTATTTAGAATTAAGGGGGATTAATTGTAATTATGTGGATTAAGTGGGAGTTAAGGGAAAGAAAAAGGGGGTTATGTTTTGGAAGTTAGTAAGGAAAGAGTCAGACAAACATTTTCACGTACAGTAGAGAAAAAGAGAGTTTTTGAGAAAAGAGGAGAAAAACCAAGAGGGCTAGAAGGAGAGCTAGGAAGGGATCAAATTGCTGTAGGCTTTCAATTGTTGCTGAATTAAGGTAAGGGTGGGATTCCTTTCACTAATAATGTATATAATTCTGAAAATTTATGAATTATGGTGTTCTTGGTTTTCTAGGTTTTAGAATTTTTGTGTAATTTCTAAAATGGATGAATTGTGTTGTTTGATGCATGTTCCTATGTTGTTTTGATTTCTATATTGCATATTTGACCTGTAAACATCATTGTAAATCATTTGGGTGATTAAGCGATCAAAAATTGGGTTTTTGGGTGAAAAATGGTGTAAAAATCGTAACAACAGGGGAAAACTTGCTAGAAACTCGCTATTGGCGAAATCTGTCTGGAACATTTTCGCTATTAGCCAGACTTTCGCTATTAGCGAAATTGCACTGTGACAGCTTTCTCTGTTTCGTGTTCTTGCGTCTTTTTAACCTGTTTCTGTTTTGAATTAGCTTTCAGTGTAAACATGAAAGTTGTAGATACTTGAGTTAGCTTTCTAATGGCCTTGGTTTGACGTGTAAAAAAATTTTAGATTTTGAGTTATGATGAAAATAGTCCAAGTGGGTACTTAGAAAATTTTAAGAAAACTTAGCATAACTAATTATGAGTTAGTCCAAAACTTATGGTTGGTTTCCCAACTTCAAACTTAGGTATTAGGGATTTAGTTGAAGTGTTTTATGAGTATTTGACTTATGTCTTATTGATCACACTTGCTTTGTTTTTGAAGAATGTTTTGGTTTGATATGAATGTAGTTGATTAATGTATATGTGCTATGTTGATGAATTCTGTCGTAAGAGTTGTTGTGTCAGATTTTAACTAAGTTGTGGAGTGTGTCATAAATGATTAGGCATATATGTTGTTGTCGTAGACGTTGTTGAGTTGTATGTTGATATACACAAGTCGAGTCCATTTGCATACTCATAACTGTTGGGGGCTTATGCCCTGGAATGCTTAGCATTCACACCCGTTGGGGGCTTATGCCCTGGAATGTTCATCATTCACCTGTTGGGGGCACATGCCCTGAGATGCTTTAACCATCCAACTGTTGGGGGCTTATGCCCTGGAATGCTTAGCATTCAACGCGCGTAAAATGGTACCACATGCATAATACATTTGTCGTTGTCGATGTCGCATTGTCGTAGTCGTTGTCGTCGGTCATGTCGTTGGTGTTCATTGCTGATAATGACATTGTTGTGGCTGTTGTTGAAGATAATTATGTTGCTATTATATATGTGTATATTTATTCACATTATATATGAATTGAATAATGTCTGTTGTAAGATGTTGTTGTTTCATTGATTTGATGAATTATATATATTTATTATTGATCGTGTTTCTCACCCCTTCTGCTTGAAAACGTTGCCTTCCCTATGGGTAACTTGCAGGTAACGAAGATTAGTAGGATGACTGGCTCTGTGTCTAGGGTTCTGATACATATTAGGATGGGGGTCGTCGCGAATGTTTCCTTATTCTTTTATGTATCTTATCTATGAAAAGACTGTGTCGTGGGAGTTTATTATTGTTGAAAATAATATTTTATAACTGTAGAGGCCTTTGTGCCAGGATTATGTTGACGTTGAATTATAATTTTTGAAGATTCATTCCGCTGCAGTTTATGAGAACTTATGTTGTTTTGAAATAAATAGTTTATTCCTATTTATGAAATTTTGAAAAGTAGTGTAATACTCCGTCGTTGAAATACTCTGATATAATTATCTTTATTATTACGTCGTTGGGTGAACGGGGTGTTACAACACGAGCATAATTAAACCTGAATTTATCCAGCGTACAACAGTCAGGTAAAAATCTGCCACCCAAAAACACAGAGTTTGAAAAAATTCTCATTCCAAGCGTTTAGCGGAATACCAATCTCAACCAAGCACCCCTCTGAAATGGTATTACTTTCCTATCCCACCTCAGAATGTTAGAAAATAAAAGAGCAAAAAAATCACGAGCACTTTCAATAATTGATGAAACTTTTTTACCGGAAGAACTACGGATAAAAACTCTATCTGCACCCAAGGGTCGCACATATAAATCTTCAATTCTAATCTGAATCATTGGAATAGCCTCACCATTAATCACAGCTGATGTTAAACCATTACGCACCTTTTGCATGTCATCCTCTATGGACCTATATTTACGTAACAACTTTTGGATTGAAGGTTGTCGCCTCACTTGAGTAAGAGTAACCAGTTGAGGCTTAACAACAACCCCTCCACTCCTTCCCTTTGTACCCAACACAGCATCTCCATCAATCGTGGTGATTTCCTTCTCCTTTATCTTGTTCAGTTGCACCTTCACCTTACCCATCGTCACCTCATCACTCTCTTCCACTCCCTCGTCCACCACCAGCACATCATACTTACCTTTTCCATCACCAACACTCGACCTTGCACCTCCCTCACCCATACTCATCATATTTTCTCCCTCACCAACACCATTCTTCCCCTTCTCCTCAACTACCGCTCCCTCACCCTCACCCTCCCTCACCAACCCCTCATTAGCTGACCTATCGAATCTTGCAACCTTCGCTTGAACACGAAAGTTCCCAAAACACACAACTTTCACTGCCTTTAGTAACTTGCTCACATCCCTGACATTTGAATACCGCACAAAGCCATACAATTCCCCATAAACATTGTGTTTATTAGGAACGACCACATCCTCTAACATACCACACACTTCAAACCCCTCCCGCAAATAAAAATTTGATAACTGAGGCGGAAAGTTTGTAAAGTAAAAAGTAACAAACCGTTTGAATTTGGTACCGGTTGGTTGCTCAATTGAAGTAGGACCTGCTGCACCTGCACCTGGATGTTGGACTCGATCATGCTTTCCTTGCTGATTGTCAATTTTACGCATGCAAATAGCTGCACGGCGTACTACCTTAGGATAGCCATCTACACCGTGTAACAGTCCGATTTTTGCAATTATTTTATTTTAATTGTTTTATGTGTGTTTATTTATGTTTGTGTGCATTTTCATGAGTTTTCGTATTAGAAGGGTATTTTGGTCATTTTAAACTTAAGGGTATTTTAGTCTTTTACGAGGAAGGGTAATTTAGTAACTTTGTGACATTACTTATTTTAGCGTTTCAAGTTAGAGCCGTTAATATTTGTAAGATACTAAGTTGTCGTTATAATTTAATTAGAGCTGAGGTTTCTAATTAATTACCGTTACTAAGTTAGAATTAGCGGTTTAGTGTAATTAGAATTGAGTCCAATTAGTTTGTGTGGTTTAGGCCCATTTAGGGGTGTGAGCATATAACCCATGACTTAGAGCAAATAGGGTTAGAAACTTGGTCATTTACACAACACTAGAGAATAGAGGCAAATAGGCTAGAGAGGAGAACAAGAGAAGAGGGTTGGAGGCTAAAGGGAGATTGATCATAGGAGCTAAAGTGAAGCTTGGGTTAGGAATTCTTTGTGCTAGAGGTAAGAGGGATAGTCTTCACACATAATTCTTCAATTTTCATTTCTACCCATTTTCATGATTTGATTAATTGAATTTGATTCTGTAAATTCGTGCTCCTATTTTAATGTTAATTTTGGGTATGTGGAACTGATGCTAAACATGTTGTTGTTGTTGATTTTACATGCTTGAATTGTGGTTATATGATACTTTGTTGATTTTTGTTCAAATTGCTATGAACTAGAGTTGTTATGGAAAATGAAGTGATTTTGTGTGGTTATGGAAAATGATTTTGGGATGAGGTTGATTAAGTCGTTTTAATGTGGAAATGTCAAGTTTTCAAGTGTAGTATGTATGGTCTAAGTGTTAGGAATGCATTGGCGAAAACGGAATCGAAATCGGATTCGAAAACAAGATTTTATGCGCGAAAACGCAAAAAAAAATGCATTTTGTTGTACTGTTGAGGTGACACGACCGTGTGTCTAGATGACACGACCGTGTCAGAGTCTCCTGTAAGGGAAGACGCGACCGTGTCAGTTCTGCAGAACCCCAAAACCTAGTTTTCTTATGGTTTTGTGTATTTTTAAGCATGCCAATGGATTCCAAACACCTAACCCTATTCAATCAATGTATAATTAAGCTCCTTGAGTGTCATAGCTTGACTCCAACCTGGTTTACACTTGGTTTTCTTTATTTGTGTTCAATTGACTTGTTTTTATGCTGAAATTGTCGAATTGGCACTATAAACCGTAATTGGCCGATGAAATGCTTATGTAACCTCTACTGCACACAATTGTTTGATTGGTTTTGATTCATTACTTCAATTATTTTCAAAGTTATGAATTGTGAGTAGAACTTTGTGGAAACTTAGCTTGGAGACCAATTGTTTGGCAAACCTTTTGTAACTGATTTTATGTGATTAAATGGAGACTTGTGAATGAATGACAGATGTTGATAATGGTATATATCTTGTTATGGTATAAGTGTCCCCGTTATCCGAAATTGTGAAAGACATGTATGTTTATGATGAAGCATGCTAATGAGATGAAATTGTTGAATGCATATATGTTGTTTGAATATTCAAATGTTGGTGAATACATATATGTTGATTGTATGTTGGCGTGTGCATACTTGTTGAATGATGGTGATGATCGCATAATTGTATATGCATTGTTTCGGTGATGATTCCATAATGTTATATGCATGTTGATTGATGAGGTGACCGTTGTATGAACATATGCATTGAGTCGAGTCATATGTTCATGCATTCATTGTTTGGTGACGGACTTATGTCCAATGTAAGGCGGGGCGTGAAACCTTACATACGATGTTTTTGTTGCATCGAAGGTGACGACCTTGAGGAGACTTGGTACCACATGCATCTAGATGAGTCTAGAACATTACATGCATTTGTTTGGTGAATTGCATTGAGTTGTGATATGTAATTAATGCACTTGGTTCATGTGAACTTGAATTGATGAATTGGAATGATATTGGAATATTGTGTGACTGTATATATATATGAGGATGTTTATACTGTTTAGTATTCATTATACATGATATTCCTGATTATTTGCTTTCCGGATTATGTTGATGTGATGTTAACCCTCAGTGGTTTACCACCTACCTTTCCGTATGGACGGGTAGATGGAGTGCAGGATTAATAGCTTGTTTGCTTGATGTTGCTGAGGAGCAGGAGTCCTCTATTTCTTTTTTTACACGCGTCTAGATTAGGGCTCTGATCTAGGATAGCGTTTATATGTTGGATTTTGTTTATTATATGTTGATCTGAGGAGTTATGACATGATTGATTTATATCCGATGTTGAGGATGAGATTATGTATTTATTATCATGAGATTGAAGATATTGTTTATATGTTTGATATGTTCCGCTGCTATGTTTATGAATCATGATAATTTATAATTGTGAATTTTGAAGTTCGTTGTCGACGTAACATCTATTTCTAGAATATGTTTGTATATTCGCGCGTTTTACCGTTTAATAGGAATAGGGTGTTACACACCGCAATCAGACTCAATCCTACCAAGATCAACACTCTGCACCTGACCTATGCGAACAGCTGCACCACACCGGTCGTCCTCCACAAATCCCCAATTGTTATCAAAACGCCGCACCTGTTTGTTTGTACCTTTCCTAACTTTGATTCTTTCAGAATAATAATCCCAGTCATTGTAATCGCTGAAATCCTCCCATCCCTAAACCTAAATTGTCGCTTGTATCAATCATCCTAATCCATGCACCGCTTGTTCTCCTGCTTCCTGTCCTGACCTCGATCATCCTGTCCCAGTACTTTCCTCCGTCGCGGACTCACGTCGATCCAATCATCCCCATTCAACCCCCGTGGCACTCTCCTTGGACCCCTTCCCCCCGAATGGACCTTACCTCCAGCGAAAAGGAGCGCCGACGTGACTGTTTGTGGCGCAACCGCGACCAGTCATCTCTCTCTCTCTCTCGCTCTCATGAGACCTTACAAACGAGTGATACTAGAAATCTACTATGAGTTTCAAAACTTGAACTAAAGTTTAAAATAAAAATATTCATTATTCATTTTCTTTTTCCACTAACTTTTAAAATACATGTTTGTGGACCTTCTTGCATTTTAATTTAACAATGAAATTGGAAATATAAGAGTGCTGTAATTAACAACACAACAACGAACATTTATTTTAATTCATGTATACTTATCCATTTCACATTATTTCAAGTAATTTATTTTCTTTTTCCCAAAAACTACTCTTTGCCAAATTTTATAGTAAATCTTTTAAGTACCATAGAATAAATCTCTGTATTCTTCATTTTTTAATGAGCAAAATTTTATTAAAAACCAAATCCCTGTACAAGACGAACACAGATGGGTGATACAAGAAGTACAACCAAAATGCACCGTATATAGGCGGAATATCCGAAAATAAACACCAACAAAGATATCCCTACGATCAACCCCCATAAAGGATAAACCCACCAAAATAAACATCCCCCTAAAACACACTCCTAAACAACCAATCACCGAAAAACGATATCTATAACACCTATCGTCACTAGTCATTTTAAAAGAACACCCTTATAAAAGCAAAACCAGTCTTCATCACCAAAACAGAGCAAGTATGCTCATATTAACAAAAGACCAAGTATTGTTACAACACGTTTCTTAGCCGATAGAAAATCCTTGAACAAGAGATAATTCTTAAAGTAGTTTTTATCATCATTATAACATAAATTCATACAAAAAATTTAACCGAACTACAATTGTCAACCCATTCAATATCAATACTCCAACTCAAGTCATGACTAAAATTGTTTACAACCACTTTTTGTTTTTTCATAAATCAAAATTGAATAAAAATGGCAAGGGTGAGGCATATTAAAGATTTGATTTTTCTAATAATAAACTAATGAAAACGAATGGTAAGAGAGAAAATATTCTTACTTATGTGATGTTTAATTACTAGTTCTTATGGATGGTCGTTTGTTCTCTTCTCTTTCTCCTTCAAGTCTCTCTTTGGATTTTTTTTCTTTCCTCTCCAATCTCTCTCTCTCTCTCCTTCTATTTGTAAATAACTTTTTGTTCTAAGTGTATAATCAAGGAGGGAATGAACTGAGGGGAGAACAGATGCTTAAGTAGTTGATTACTTGATTTTCCTCTAACTTATTTCCTAAATAAGTGGCTTAGTGGAGTTGGATAGTGGTACTATGTTATTGAACATTAAACTAGACATGGCAACGGGGCGGAGCGGAGGCGGGTTTAAGTATCCCCGTCCCCGCCCCCGCTTACAAGCACCTGCCTCCGTCCCCGTCTCCAAACATATCGGATGTAAGAATTGAACACCCAACTCCGCCTCCAATGGGGACGGGTCTTCCGGTCCCACCCCGCCCCACCCCCACTCACGAAAACTTTATTTTTTATAAAATATTTAAAAAAATGCATATTTTTTTCATTTTTTCATAGCAATAAAATACAATAATTATATTAATAATTAAATATCCAATAAACTTTTTTTAAAAGAGTAAAATAAATATAATAATTATGTTTCTAAAGAGTAATAATATACTAAAATAGTTTGGTGTTTATGAAATAAGATTAAAAAATTTAATAAAGTAAATTTCAAAGAGCGGGTGCGTGGCGGGGGTGGGTGCGGGGCGGGGGTAAGCATCCCCCGGCCCCGCCCCCGTACTAAAAACTCATATTCCCCCCACACCCGCACTTGCATCCAGTTAAATCGGCTTTTCCCCGTTAAATTTGGGGCGGGGGCGGCCGGGGCTGACAGGGGCGGTTTTAATTGTCATGTCTATATAAAACTAGGAAAAAGAAGTTACAGTTTAGATTTCAAAACCTATTATTTATTCTTTAATTTTAAATAAAATAATGCTAGACGTAAAGATGGTTGGCATATCAACTAGACGTGTGGTGCAATTTCTTCTTGTATTTTTTTTTTCTTTTTCAAGTAGTCTATTGGCTATAATTCACATTTTTATAAGGTGAATAAATAAGGTGTTGGGGTTCAAACTCAGCCGTCACGTATAATAATGCATGTCTCTGTCAACTGAATTATGTTCAAAGGAATTTTTTTTTTAATTTAAACAAAACAGAAAAAAGTAATCAACTACTCTTTAAAACAAGAAATTTAATTTTAACCCTCTACTATGAACAATGGATTGATTTTGTGTACCTCTTGGCAAGGTAATAATATTTATTTAGCACCCTCATCTGTTACTTTCTTTCTTATTCTAAATTTCTAATATAATTAATCACTCTAAATTAATTCTAAAGATAAAATATGTTTAATTTAAAAAATATGATAAAATATCCGGGTTTTACATTCTACTCACCTAAAATAGTTGTCATCAAAACCGACTGAGAAAAGTAGTTTTTCATAATAAAAATGAGATAAATTACTTGAATCTTACAGAAAATGTGTAGGATTGCAGATAACATAATATACATGAAGTTTGAAAAATAATTCTATAAAATAAAAATACAGATTCTAGTTCTGTAATCTGAGGTTCCTCCTATTTTTTACCTTCTAATTTTCCATGTAGATATAAAGTCCAGAAAAGTGATCTAGAAGTGGAATTTACTCATCATTTTTTCAAACATGTTTATAACGTTAAAATAAGAATCCCACAAAAAAAAAAAAGAATTTTTTGCCAAAGGACGGGTTAATTATGAATTTTTAAAAGCAATAAAAAACCCAAAAAAACAACCTAGAAGTCGAATTTTTAGTTTTTTTAGTAAAAACTTCGATAAAAATACATAGTGAGGAACTGAAAATTTTCGTAGCATTCCGACCATGCCTCAATTTATTTCGATTTTTCAACCAAAACATGGAAAATTACAAACTTTTTTCAAAGTAAGTATATATCCATGGATCAAATTTTGTTCCATAATTTTCCTAACATGTTTTCAAAAACATCATAAGAATCTCCACCACTAAATTTTGGATTTTTTAAACGAGTGAATCAATTAAGAATTTATTTTTCCTATAATTATGAATTTTTTAAACAATTCACAATTAATTCATCTCTCGTTTAATAACTTCAAAATTTCGCGATGAAATTTTTTATGATGTTCTAACCATTCTTACAAAGGTTTTAAATGTGAATTGTGTCATTTGACACACAACTACTACTTAAATTCTTGGTTCAATTAATGAACCTAATTTGTTTAACGCATTATTTTTTTATGCGTAATTAAGACTTCATTTCAATATATTCCTATATAAATAGTCAGTTACTCCCTCCGTTTCAAAATACATGTCCAAGTCAACCACTTCACATATGTCAATGCATAATTTTGACCGTTAATATATTTAATTATCTAAAGTAAAAAATTATAAAAATTTAATATTTTAAAAATATTTATCGAGACAAATCAAATAACATCTTACATGCTAATATTTGTATTTATACATTGATTAAAAAGTATGGTCAAAGTAAGTCAAATGAATAGTGCATATTGCAAAAATTAGACATGTATTTCAAAATGAAAGGAGTAACAACCGATGCAATATATATTCAGACAATATTTTATCCATTGTTGGTCTGATAAATAAGTGTCAAAATTCCATCCAGATAGAGCAATTAATCTTTAACTTAATCGATGACTACTTTTTATAATTCTATCTAAAAGTAGATTTCTAGACAGACTTATTCTATTGTAAGCTGCCATTAGTTATGATTCTAACCTCAATTAAACCATTTCAAATTCATAACTTCCATCATGTTCTAGCAACTTAAAATAACATATATGCATCATCTAATTTGGCCTAAACATCAAATTGATGATGACATGGATTGAAGATGGCATTCAGGTCTCTGATCCTTACAAAATCGATTTGTAAGGTGAAGAGTGTCTCCACTAATAAACACATGTCAATGTCATCTTTTATTCGATGTAGGACTCTTCAACATACCCCTCACGACCATCACTATTGGACTTAGTTCGTGGACATAAATGGTGGAGGGTCTGATAGCGAAAACTTGATAGCTGGTGATCCAATAGATCTAAATGGGGCTCTGATACCATGTTGAAATTAGGGACAAAATCATCTTTACAAATCTGGCTCGTAAGATGAGAATTTTCCCTACTTAAAAACATATTGTCACACCATCTCCTATCTAGTGTAGGACTCTTTAACAGGAAGGCTAAGAGCTTGGAACCAACTTAGAAGGTTTCGCAAATTGGGTGTCAAAAGAAATTGACTACAAAGAGGTCGGTTTCTAATAAGTTGAGTTGATAACTACTATCTGAATCAATTTGATAAATGTAGGTATGTATGTATACAATTTTTTTAAGAAGGTATCCTTTATTATAAAAGCCACACTTGCCATGCTGGCAGTGTTGCCCTAATCAATCCAGATTTTCCCTCCTTTGCCTACATTAACTTCTCTCTCAACTGCTAACTACCCTCTAAACCCTCCTGCATTAAACTTGACCTTCCATATACCTCCTTAAACTACACATGGTTTTCAAACTAACCAATCAGCATCATTTGCTTACACACTTAAACTTGAACCAATCTCCACATGCATTAATGCATTCATTCAAATGAACCATTTACTACATTTTTTGACCAACCAAGGCGTCAGGCTCACTTTTCTCCTTCCCCTGATTTCTCATTCCATCTCTTTCCCTTTTGTTTAGACGAGGTTTTCAGATTGCAACCACACCACCACTTCCGACCAAACCTCCATCGCAACCACCACAGTATCGCTTCAGCGTGACTTCTTTTTGCTTTTGTGAACAAATTCTTTTTGGTAAGGAACAACATGCAACATCAACGAACCAGTGAAAAACACAACAACAAAATTGTTGTTCCATATCTTCTCTATGCTTCCAGGTTCTCTTTTGATCCATTTTCTGTTTACTCTTTCAGGTTTCTTCATCTCATATCTTAATTCCCCTATTTTTGATTTAAGTTATCATGTTGAAAAATGAAACAGATATATGGTGATTGAGATTTAGGTTATCACACATGAGGGAGATCTGTAACGGAGAACGGTGTCGTACTGAAAGCTACTGATCTACGAAAATGGGACAATGCTGCTTATTCTTTTACTCTAATGTTTTAGCTTTAGATTGTTTTTAGGTTTCATCTTAAAGAATTGTGTATTGTTTATGATATGTGTATTGTTGAATACTTGAATTACAATTTTTCTTCAGTTGATTGTTGGATATATATTTCCGAATATTTTCAATAAATAAAACATTTTTTATTTTATTTTTAGGCCATTAATTGATGAAGAACAAAGGTTGCACATTCTGAAGGTGGTGTTGTGTGATGAAAGTAAAAGGGAAGGGATTACTATTGCAGACTATAGCTAACAAACATGTAGCCAAAGTTTTCAACTTTGACTAAGTATGCTCATTCTATTACTGTGATATGATCATTTGCAAGTGTAAATATATTGATGTTCAAATATAGTCACAATTCTCCTGAATCAGTTTGTTTTTTTCTCATGAATTGTCCTCTTCCATGATTTAATTACATTTTTTCATTGCAGCTACTGTGGTAATTCTTCTTCCCTTGGTTTGTCTTCAGTTGTAAAAATCAATTAATTAGCAATTCTTACCGTCGATGATGTTGTCACCTGTGTTCGAACATCATCATCGTATAGAGGCTTCAGTCTGCTGCTGTCACTACTACAACAAGGCATTTATGTCAATTGTTGAGGTGATAAACTAATAACAGATCCATGTTAAGAATAAATTTTCTAAAGGAGCACTAATCTATTTTATATGTTATCTCCTGTATCTAGATATATTATGTTCCCTTGATTTTACTGTTAAATCCACTATATCAGTTGTCATTGCAGTGATCCCATGTTTTCGAATTTATAAGTTGTTTGGTTTTTTTTTTATATAAATTGCAATTTTGTTTAGTAGTTATAACACCAATTATTGAATTTAATGTTCAATGAATTTGCTACTTGATTTGGGTTAGCTACTTGATTTGGTAAGGGGCAGGCTTAGCCAACCGTGTATATTTTCTCCCTATTTTTTTTCACCTTTGCAAGTTTGCCTTTTTGGTTAGATTGTGTTTATTGAGGGATATGCGTAGCTTGACTATAATATTGATGTAGAACAAGAGGATTCATCACAATTGGTATTGGATAAAGCTTTAAATCGAGGGAAGCAAGAAGACTAGATAGAAAACGTTTTGTATTGGGCAATATTTAATGAATCAATTTTTTTTTCATGACAAACGTTTTGTATTGATTTTCATTTTGTACCTATTGTTACTCAAGCTTTTATCTTTCTGAGTTTTTAAAGTAAAACTGCGCTTTGACTCTGTTATGTTTTTCATGATTTATTTGTTGTTTTTATTTGTAGTTCTTGATTACTTCAATATAATCATGCACAAAAAAAAGATCGGAGGGGACTGAGAATGTGGCAGGTATATCACTTTGATGAGAAGGATGGTGGCGAAGCTAGGTTTGAGTTCATATGTCGAAGATGATGGAGAGTGAGACTTTGATGGGAAGGTGATGATTTGACAGATTTCTTCCCCCATCAGGCATTTCACTTTTTACTCTTTCCTGTTTGTTGTTTTGATGTCGTTTATGAGAGCTTTTTGTCTCATTTTGTTATTTGTCTTTATTTGTTAGGTATTTCATCTTTCAGAATTTGAGGCAGAGGAGGTGAACATCAAATCATGTGCAAAATGAGAAGGAGAAATTTGAGATGCTGATTTTGTTTGAGCTTGAATCTGACGGAGAAAGGTTCTCATGGGTAAAGTTTATTCTATTTGTTTCTTTCTCATCTATTTTGCTATAGAAGAAACTAGAACAGTTAGATTTCTTCTTCATGTTTTCTTATTCTTATTTTTATGTCCTATATCTTGAATCGTTTCAGTGCATAGGAATTTTACAAGCATTCAAATTCAGATGGGCTCTGTAAGATCTTAAATCGTTTGTGAAGGAATTTTTCTTTGTAACTGTCAGTGTGTTTATTCTGCACTGTGTGAGCTGGAGAGTTTTCCTGGTAGTATGTCTGCACTTTTTTCATTTGGGAGGTCTGCTGCTATGTCATGTTTTGCCAAGTTACTGCAGCAGATTTTTTGGGCCATTTTTTCGGCTTCCGGTTTAGTTCTGATGCCTATTTAACTCCAATTTTTATGGTGTCAGAAGAAAATTTTGACGCCCGTTTTGGTATGAGGTAGCTAGAGTTTGTGTTCTGCTACATATGTGTTGTGGTTATGGTTTAGTTCCTTTAAAATATTGTGTTTGTATCAGACCTTGCCTTGATTTAAAGTCTTTTATGTTTTGCTGTTTTTCACTTCTTTGTCTATAGTACATCCTTTGTTGATGATATTAATTGTGGTATCTTGCTTGACATATGTATTCCCTGTTAATTATTTAACATGTGATTTTTTTTTAAATGAACATATGAATCTTTTTTGATTTTTTCATTGGCAGTATATCATATATTGATAGATCAATGGTTTGATTTGTCAAAGCTTAATGGTCGACTAAATAAAAGCATGATTTTTGCATAGTACTACAAATTAGTCTGCATGAAATTCTTTAAGATTAAGGATTTGTTTTTGGCATTGTTATGATGAGGAATTTCCTTCCGTACTATTCTCATTAGAATAATGAACCAGTATCTTTATAACAAGAACAATGAAAATAAGTATGATGTGTGTCTTATGAGATGGGCACACAACTATAACCAAATAGATGAAATGAACTGGATGAGTATAAATTTAATATTATTATTTTTTTAACCCTTAAAATTTTTGTTATTTATTTAAAAAAAAATATTATCGTGATAATGAAAGTGTTACCAAGTTAACGTTTTAGAAAATGCTGAAAAACCTATATTTGGTAACAATTTCATATCATTTATATAATTTTTTTTAAGAAGTTAAATTAGTCCACCGATATTGACAATAGGAGACTCGAAACATTGAGATAAGCACACTCTAAGGTCTTAAGGCAACACCATCACACCAACTCAAGCAGGTTATCATTTATATAGTTTATAAAACAAGTGTAATAAACTTTTGGAATTATGTTTCACCTTAAAGTGGAGCATTGGACTTTTGTAATTTCCTATGACTTATTTAACATAAATAAAAATATATAATATGATTTAATGATCTCTATTATAGTCGATATGATCCATGCATCGCAAAAGTATTGACAATGTAGTATCCTTTGTTTCCCACTGTTTTACCCCATGAGGAAAGTATTGGCTTAAAATATATATATAACATGTTACGGATGTGATAATCTTTAACATAAATTAATGGGTTAATTAAGTTTTTGGTACCTAAAATATCTGTAGTTTCGTTTTTAGTCTCTATAAAATAAAATCACACTTTTTAGTCCCTGTGACATTTTCCTTTAGCATTTTAGGGACCAAAAGTGCTGACGTAAACATTTTACAGGGACTAAAAATGTTGATGAAAATTTTTATAGGGACTAAAAATGCTGACGGAAAATTTTACAGGGACTAAAAAGTGTGATTTTATTTTATAAGGACTAAAAACGAAACTGCAGATATTTATAGGATAAAAAACTTAATTAACCCTAAATTAATTATGTTAAACATGTTGACTGAAATAATGAATAAATTGATCGGATTGAAGCTAGAATTATGACAGAAAAAGTATTGACAATCTTGGTGCAAACTTTTACATTGTTATCATTGTTGTACAAGTGAACATGTTTGTAAATTTTTATGACTTCTATATATTAACTATATATGTTTACATTGTTGCGACTTATTCGTTTAAGCTCTGCTCGGTAGGGCCCGTGCGGTAGCACGGGTCAAGAGTCTAGTTTATGTATACATGATTCGGCCTAGGTTGGATAATGAGCTTGCATGGTCTTATTGTTCCTTCAGTGACGATATAATTTATGCCTTTTTTTTTTGTCCAGTAGCCTAGTGACTAGAGCTCACACAATTAAATGTGGAGAAATGGCGTGTTCGGGGTTCAAACACTGACCCCTGCATAAAATATGCAATGTCCCTACCAACTGAGTTATGCTCACGGAGACAATTTATGTCTTTATCTAGTGTAGTTGTTTGTCTTTAATGTGGTCATATATGTGTATATATTATTCAACCCTTTACATATATATATATATATATATATAATGTATACTATAAGAATAATTATCTTATATGAGAATGTTCACCGACCATTAGATCAAAAATATATGGTTAAAAGCTACAATTTAATAACACATGTATCTAACCACACTCAATCAATTTTGAACCTTTCATCTTCTCTTCTTCCCTCACCATGTTCGGAAAAATTGATTTTCCAATATCGTAAGAATTCTTGTCTTTTATTTTAACAAATCTACAAAGCTTATAAATCAGGTTCTTTTTTCATATGAACAATCGAAAAACATGAGTATTGAATTTTTTTTAATTGTTATTTCAGTTGCTGATCATAAATTGCATGTAGAGAGAGCAATTGAGTTTTTTTTATTGGTACTCATAAGATAATCATTTTTGATTGCTGAACGTATATGGTGATTGTTTCCAATTTTATAATTCCAGATCTCAATTTTGAAATTAAATGAGTATAGATCTTGTATTTTGATCCTTTCATGTGACAATGAAAGGAAGTTTTTTTTTTTAAGTGAGACAAAGCATGTTTTGATTGTTTGGACGGCAAAAAAGTAGTACAGAGAAGTTAGAATCTCATGAAAAGAAGATAGAAATACCAGACACCAAGGATTTGGAAGGTTGGAGAAGATGAGAAGTTGAATGGGTTGAGGATAGCATTTGGAAAGACATACTTGTCATTTAAAATAAGTATTTTAATCTAAACCATTTATTTTGATCTGATGGCTGAGATTGTCATTCTCATATATATATATATATATATATATATATATATATATATATATATATATCATTTTGCTAGAAGACACCTTTTATGAAAGTGTCTTTTAACAAGTTATAACTAAAAAGGTGATAATCACACATTGAAGTGTGGACTGCTGCTAAAAGACACCATAAAAACACTAAAATGTGTCTTTTAGCAAAACTCATATATATATATATATATATATATATATATTGATTATTCGAATGACACAAATCAATGTTGTGTTTCTTTTTTCGGTGAAATTTTATTCATTGGGTGCAATTTGTTTCCGTCAAATTTTCATTCATATTAACAATAGCGTTCCCGTGATATTCATGTTTCATTATGGCTAAGGACGTCATCATTCGGTGGCCATGTCTCTCCCTTACTCCAGTTCGAGCATCCCTACTCCAGTTTCATCAGCTGCAAGAAATGCCTAATCAGGCTCGTTCCTTTGCAGACATCACAAGGGAATGATATCGTCATCACTATTCCTGAAGATGATTATCTTGCAGGTCAAGAAAAATGTAAACATGGTCGAATTATTTGGTCAAAGGTTGCACCGCTAACTTTAGAAGTGTTGTGTGCAATATTGTTGTCGAAATTCCGCCTTAAATTCCACACTCTAGGTTTTTGCAACTTTACTCACCTTAAATTCCGCCTTGGTAGAATCCATCAATTTGATTGCAATTTTTTCAATTTTGATATCGATTCTACAAAAGTAATTGAGTAAAATCCTTCAATTCTGAGTACAACTTTACGATTTTTGATTATGCTAAACACTTTCAACCTAAAGCAAAATCACGATTCTGACAACCATGGCGTGCAAAACTCCCCATCCTTTGTAATTCCTTGGGCATATGGGGAGTGATATCCTTAGGAAGATGCTTTTACGAGTTCACCTTTTCTTCCCTCAATGATGTTCAAAGTGTAAGATCTCTCAACTCTTGGAACTTAAGCCTTGAGTACTTGAAGCTCTTTCTTGGAGTACAAATTTTTTCCTTAGTCTGCAACAATAATCTACGTCTAAAGTTTATGTCAGAATTTATGATTTAGATCAAGAATATAATTGGATGGCCAACATAATAATTCGAATCGCAAGTAGTTTGTTACTCCTATTTTTTTGGACGCACAACTCATAATTCTATGTTTGAGCAATCATTTGGTCACTACGCGCATATTTAGTTTATGTGGATTTAACTTCCGATCTTAGAAATTGTGTTCTTGTGGAGAGAAATAGTTTTATTTTTTATTTTTTGGTATAGATTATGAGAATATTATAGAATTTTGTAATCACTATAAAAATGTTTGTCCCAACATTTCCAATTCCAAAATTAAATTTGCCAAGAAAAATGTAGAAGATATTCATCATGGTGGGTAGGAAACCTTGAAAAAAGAGCACCCTAAACAAGATTTTGTTCATGTTGTTCATATATGAAGGAAATTCCAACTCCGATAGAAAATAACAATGATATATGTAAAATATTCGAAAAAATGTCTTCTGGTACTTTTAATTTAAAAATAAATGTGTTCTCACCTCATTAAGGGTTATTGATATAATAATTTCTTTTTTATAATTCATCACTATTATTTTTCTTTTGAATTGTGACCCCTATCTATTACAAAAGGCTAAAATGTAATGTGTGTCTCTATCTATCTATCTATCTATATATATATATATATATATATATATATATATATATATTAGCTTTAATAAAAAAACAAGGAACTTTGATGATGGTCTAGAATTTTATGTGAGTTCTTTATTAAGGTTAAATGGTCAATTGAGTGAGTTATTGGGGATAAACATGGCATATTGATTAGAGACATTTTATATTAATTTTCAATTTAATAAATGGTTTCTAGCAACTACGAAGTGCTAAAATCTATTTAATTGGCGCTAACAAAGCACGACAATTTTACTTATAAGCGACAAAGAAAAAATAATTACATGCAAACGAGGAAAAATATGGATTCACTTCACATGTTTGTTTATGCTTTCATCATCTTTCTTTCTATACCTCTTCCTCCTGCTAGAAGTATGTTATTTTCCACACCATTTTCTTTTTTCCATGTTTTTCTTTTCACAATATTATATCACGTTTAGTAACATTCTTTTTTTCTTATTTGACAATGTAGAAACCATTCCATGCAAAACTAAAGTTGATTGTCCACAACAGATATATTATATCGTTGAATGCCTTTATGGTTTTTGTGATTATTGGAGAGACTAAAAAAATCTGTATAAAAATGATTATGTTACCTCTAAGTGTATAGTTTTATTTGTATGTAATAATGTTCATAATAATGTTTCTACTTTGATAATTTACTTCAAAAATTTGTTTATCATTCTATGGATGAAACATGTGTTATTATTTTTATTATTAATATATGCAAATAGTTTTACTATGAATATAAAAGATATCACAAGAAAGAATGTCAGTGAAAATAATAATAAACTATTTTAATGCATTAATGCAATATATGATTATCTAGATTAATTGTTAATTTCGATTCTACGTTTACTATGGTTCTAGAAAAACATTGAAAATGTTTGTAAGGCCGAACTCAACTAAAAATGTTGAGATTGTTAGGAAGAATATTTTTCTTGGTTATTCAGGTTTGAACTCATATTATCCCTTTTGTGTTTATGATTTTCAAATTATGTCTGTCATTTCGTCTATGGCCAAATAAATCATTGAAAGAGTTAAACTTAAGTTTTATGTCATAAATTAATACAAATAATTTATTTTAGACATTAAAAACCGTAACAATACACATATGATACATGTAATGTATATCTTTAATAGATTTCTAATACATAAAATTCATGACACATGTTTATTTTTCCACCATTTGTCCCATAATAGTGTTTACAGGTGTTTTCGGCAAACTACGGGTTAGTTCTGATTATTACTAGCGTGCTCGAACTAGAAATCTCAGGACATGTTGTGCAAAGATTTTGATCGAAAACGGTTTGAAAAGAGGCCACAAAATGCACTCAGTTTACTTAGAGAATAGGATAGGTTTGAGAGTAGAAAAGGCACTGTCTCTCTATAGGTTTGAGATTGCAAGTAAAAGCAAGATAAAATTAAAGGAAAGGGTAAAAGCTTAAACACATAAACTTAAAGGAAAAATGTAAAATGCATTGCATTAAAAATAAAGTGGTCTACAAATCAATTTACATACATTCTGTATAACTCGTTTCCCTGTGCGCCGATACTTTGAGTGTTGTAGAATTTTTTAAATGATTTGCGACCCATTTTCCGACTAGGAAACTCCTATGTATACTTAAAGAAAGTAACTGGCAAAAGACTAATACCACGATTAACACTTCCTCCAACTTTGACAACAGCTTGTCCCACGTCTTCACTTAGGAAACTACCCTTGAACTTGAAATTGCATATTTCCCGCCTTGCTTGCTTAACTTCTACGCGACGACACTGTTATTCTTGCTCTGTCGAACTTCTAACTATACGCACCAGGCTTGCCATCTTGTCGAAATCCTTGAATTGTTACGAGAAAGCCTTCGATTCCTTCAAGTTTAAAAGTCAACCAAAATGTTGACCACATTAAATGAGTCTGTCAAAATTGCAGGCTAGCAAAATGCCTCTCAAAAAATTCCATTTTCCACTTAACACTGTCAAAAGAGGAGAAAATTGGCATTTTTTGTAAACACTCCACACAACCTTTGGCATTGCCTTTCGCCTATCGATTAGCACCATTTTCTATTTTAGTGGGTTACCTTGTGCAAATACATGTTAATGAATCGTTGTCCAAAATTGCTTTCGTGGTGTTAGTGAGGTACCGTTTTTCAAGGAGACATGGGCTTTAAACGCCCCTTTAAAAGAAATCTCTCTTAACCCCTTCTGATCATGCTGAGGGTGTTGGCCAGTGAGGGCTTCAACAAGGGCTATGTTTTGTTCCTCTTCAATGATCTTTTCGTTCGACAACGTCTTGCTCAATGTAGGGATACCATTAGTGTTGATGCCCTTCTTTTTTATTGGGGTCAACTTGAGCTGCGGTTAATGCCCCCTGGCTTGGTATACCGGTTTACTTGGACATCTGACGGGGCTTGCGCGCTGAGCAATAGGATCCGCAATGCTCATCTACCATCTCTAGGTGCAGATGAAGATTACGACATGGTCAACATTTGCCTCCTTTGTCGTCTTGAGATCAAACTCACCTATTTCTTAGAACATTTCTGCCTTTTTGATCTTGACTTTTTGTTGTAAAGGTCTGAAGAACCATTTTGTTATGTATCAAACGAACATAACTTGGTTTTGACCATTTTGGATTTTCGACTTGGTGTATTTCGGCCCAACAGTTGGCCTTTTTAACCTTACTATTCTGGTTTTGTTATGTTCTACTTTGTGACATAACAATGTCCAGTTTTATAATACTTCGGCAATGTTTCGTACTATTTTTTGCTACCTCAAAGCCGAATATTTGTCTCTTTGTCGGAATTTAACTATTTTTGCTATTTTTACTTTCACAAAATAGGCTTATAATCTCAGTACATGCCTTTTATTCCGACACAATATCAAAAGAAAATAATTCCTTTGACAAATTGTAAATGGCACAGACTTTCAATTTTCAGGATAATGACTATTTGCAATGGAAGATTATTTGCAAATAAACCAAAATTGTAACGAATACCCTTAACAAACATAATTCCTTGCCCTTGTTTTGTGTTATTGACCAATTTGTCGAAAGGGATATTAATCAAGAATCATATTTATTTTACCTTCGATCACTTCTTTTTGTTTTTATCCAAAACTTTGAATATCAAAGGCAATTAATGCCAAATTTCACCATTTGATTTTCAATTAGGAACCATACAAATTCCTTATCACAGATACAATCATTTTCTTAAGCTTCAAACTTAAGTGTTTCGATAGTATCTTCATTTATGGTCAATTGATCATCATTTCCTTAAGCTTCAAACGTAAGTGTTTCGATAGTATCTTCATTTATGGTCTCTTAACCATCTTTTACTAACTACCAGCCATTAAGGCCTTTTTAGACTCGTGCTCCAGCTAAACAATCGTGATTTTTCCCTAAGCATTTTTCTTAGATATGATGATCATCCTCATCATTCCCTAAAGTTAGGGAACTTAGGTATTCCACATTAGGTTTTGTATCGATAGTCTCCCTTTTCCACATGAAACCATGAGTTGGATGGAACCTTACAGAACTTGCATTTGCTTGATTAGCGCCAACAGATTTTGCAGATGAACATGGAGCAATATTTGCTAGACTCTCGTCAAAAGTCTTTCTTGTAATCTGATTTAATTCATCGAATCATTTGTTAAGACCGGTGGAGTATTTCGACCAAAAATGCTAGAACTTAAGGGACTATGTGCATTGTGAATTGTGAACGTATTTGCTTGGTCTGCAAATGTGGACGCACTATTATGCACATTTTCCATCATCGAAGTTGGCATACCATACGGTTGTTCCCTAAGAGGGTTTTATACATTTGTGTTTCGACCATCAAGCCTAGGCCTGACTAAAGGAGAACTTGGGACACTGGTAGTCAAAGGAACACCAGCAGTGAATGGGGGCACAAAGGTTCCCATTTCTGGTCGTGTCATTGTGGGAAAAGTGATACTTGTTTCAAGTGTGGTCAGAAGGGTCACAGGTCGTCTGAGTGCAAGAATGATATTACTTGTTTCGACTGTGGAGAGAAAGGTCATATCAGTACTAAGTGTACCAAACCGAAGAAGGCGGCAGGAAAGGTGTTTGCTTTGAATGCGGAGGAAGTGGAGCAGCCGAATAATCTTATATGAGGTATGTGTTTTATCAATAGTACTCCTTTGATTGCAATTATTGATACCGGTGCTACTCATTCTTTTATCTCGGCTAGTTATGTTGAGCGTTTGGGTTTAGTTGTATCTCCGTTGTCGCGTGGAATGGTCATCGACACCCCGACCAATGGCTCGGTGACTACTTCTTTGGTGTGTGCTAAATGTCCCATTAATTTTGGTAATGTTGATTTCAAGTTGGATCTTGTGTGTCTTTCGTTGAAGCATATGAATGTGATTTTTGGTATGGATTGGATGTTATCTTTTGGTGTTAGTATTAATTGTTTAACCAAGAGTGTAACGTTTTTGAAGCCGGTAGCTGAGGTAAGTGGAGGGTTCCTAATCGCGGAGCAAGTGAAGAAGTCCTTGGATGGTGAAGCTAGTGTGTTCATGATGTTTGCATTGTTGAAGGAAAGTAGTGAGAAGAGAAGTGGTGATTTGCTGGTAGTGCAAGAGTTTCCAGAAGTATTTCCAGACGACATTACCGAATTACCACCAGAGTGTGAGGTGGAGTTTGCAATTGAATCGGTACCAGGAACGAGTCCTATTTCGATTGCGCTGTATCGGATGTCTGCATCTGAGTTGGGTGAGTTGAAGAAGCAGTTGGAAGACTTGCTTGAGAAACAATTCATTAGGCCGAGTGTTTCTCCGTGGGGTGCTCCAGTGTTGTTGGTTAAGAAGAAGGATGACAGTGAGAGGTTGTGTGTGGATTATCGGCAGTTGAATAAGGTGACGGTTAAGAATCGGTATCCGCTCCTGAGGATCGATGATTTGATGGATCAATTGGTTGGTGCGGAAGTGTTTAGTACGATTGATTTGAGATCAGGATATCACCAGATTAGAGTGAAGGCGGAAGATATATCCAAAACCGCGTTTCGAACGAGGTATGGACACTATGAGTATTCTGTGATGCCATTTGGAGTGTCTAATGCCCAGGTGTCTTCATGGAGTATATGAATAGGAAGTTTCATCCTTATCTGGACCGTTTTGTGGTGGTGTTTATAGACAACATTTTGGTGTACTCTAAGTCAGAGGAGGAAAATGTCGAGCATCTGAGGATTGTGTTGAATGTCTTGAAGGAGAGTAAGTTGTATGCTAAGATGTTGAAGTGTGAGTTTTGGTTGCGGGAAGTGAGTTTCCTTGGTCACGTGATTTCTAAAGGTGACATTGCGGTAGATCCGTCGAAGGTTGATGCGGTGTTGTAGTGGGAGTCGCCGAAGTCAGTTTTTGAGGTTAGAAGCTTTCTTGGGTTGGCAGGTTATTATCGGAGGTTTATTGAGGGATTCTCTAAGTTAGCGTTGCCATTGACGCAGTTGACTCGGAAAGGACAAGCTTATGTTTAGGATGCTAAGTGTGAGAAGAGTTTCCAAGAGTTGAAGAAGAGGGTGACTTCAGCGCTAGTGTTGGTTTTGCCGAATCCGAAGGAATCGTTTGTTGTGTATTGTGATGCTTCTAAGATGGTTCTTGGTGGTGTGTTAATGCAGAATCGTCAGGTTGTGGCTTATGCATCGAGGCATTTGAAAGTTCATGAGAAGAATTATCCGACTCATGATTTGGAATTAGCTGCAGTTGTGTATGTGTTGAAGATTTGGAGGCATTACTTGTATGGATCTAAGTTTGAAGTGTTCAGTAATCACAAGAGTTTGAAGTATTTGTTTGATCAGAAAGAGTAGAATATGAGGCAGAGGAGGTGGTTGGAATACCTTTAGGATTTTGATTTTCAGTTGAGTTATCATCAAGGAAAGGCGAATGTGGTGGTCGATGCCTTGAGTAGGAAGACTTTGCATATGTCTGCTTTGATGGTTAAAGAGTTGGAGTTGATTGAGCAGTTTCGAGACTTTAGTTTGGTTAGTGAATTGACGCCGGATAGTGTGAGGTTGGGTATGTTGAAGTTGACGAGTAATATTTTGGAAGAGATTAAGAATGGTCAGAAGGAAGATTTGGCACTTGTTGATCGAGTGGTGTTGGTTAATCAAGGTAAAGGTGTGGATTTCAAATTAGACGAGAACGGTGTTTTGATGTTCCGTGACCGGGTGTGCGTACCGGATGTACCTGATCTTAAGAAGAGGATTTTGGATGAAGGTCGCAGGAGTAGTCTGAGTATTCATCCAGGAGCGACTAAGATGTATCAGGATTTGAAGAGATTGTTTTGGTGGCCTGGAATGAAGAAGGAGATCGTAGAGTTTGTTTATGCTTGTTTGGTTTGTCAGAAGTCGAAGATTGAGCATCAGAAACCGTCGGGTTTGATGCAACCGTTGTTTGTGTCGGAGTGAAAGTGGGATAGTATCTCTATGGACTTTGTTGGAGCGTTGCCGAAGAATGTTAAGGGTTTTGATTCGATTTGGGTGATTGTTGATCGGTTAACGAAGTCGGCTCATTTTATTCCTATCTACATTGAGCAGATTGTCAGGTTACATAGTATTCCTTCTAGCATTGTATCGGATCGGGGTCCGAGGTTTACTTCTAAGTTTTGGGAGAGTTTGCAAGCTTCTTTAGGAACTAAGTTAAGGTTGAGTTCTGCTTATCATCCGCAGACGGATGGGCAAACTGAGAGGACTATTCAGAGTTTGGAAGATTTGTTAAGAGCTTGTGTTTTGGAGAAAGGTGTCAGTTGGGTCGAATGTTTACCGTTGATTGAGTTTACTTACAACAACAGTTTTCATTCTAGTATCGGTATGACACCATTTGAGGCTTTGTATGATAGGAGGTGTAGAACTCTGTTGTGTTGGTATGAGTTAGGTGAAATTGCTTTGTTAGGACCGGAAGTTGTGCAAGAGACTACGGAAAAAGTTAAGATGATTCAAGAGAAGATGAAAGCGTCTCAGAGTAGGCAGAAGACTTATCATGATAAGAGGAGAAAGGATATTGAGTTTCAGGTTGGTGATCACGTGTTCTTGAGAGTGAATCCTGTAACTGGTGTTGGACGTGCTTTAAAGTGTAGGAAGTTGACTCCTCGTTTTGTTGGACCGTTTGAGATTGTTGAGAAGGTTGGGGTTGTAGCGTATCGGATTGCGTTACCACCATCTTTGTCGAATCTTCATGACGCATCTCATGTGATTCAAGTGGATGATTTGTAAGTAAGGGATAATTTGACCGTTGAGACTTGGCCAGTTAGGATTGAGGATCTAGAGGTGAAGCGTTTACGAGGCAAAGAGATCGTTTTGATGAAGGTGGTTTGGGTTGGACCAACTGGTGAGAGAGCTACTTAGGAATCAGAGAGTGGGTTGAAGGTTTCGTATCCGGAGTTGTTTCCTTCAGGTAATTTTCGAGGGCGAAAATTCTTTTTAGGAGGGGAGAGTTGTAACAACCCGATTTTCGTTAGTATTACTTTTAATTGTGTTTAATTGTGCTTGTATGTGATTAATTGTCTCTGTGTGCATTTTGGTTGGGATTATCGGAATTTGGTGTTGGAATGGTATTTTAGTCATTTTAGACTAAGGAGTATTTTGGTCATTTTCGAGGAGAACATTTTTAATAAACTTAGAATTATTATTATTTTAGTATTTTGAGGGGATAGTTTCTTTTATTAAGATTAGAGGCACTTATTAGTAATTATTTGGTTATGGTGATAATTAGATATTTTACTAAGTTAATGAGTAGTAACATTTCTAATTAGTTGGGAGAGTGTTAGTGTAACACCCCGTTTTCCCAACATAAAAATTCATAAATAAAATCAGAGTATTCACATAACGGAATGCTACATTTCTTTCAACAAAATATCCAACTTAATAAATAACTATTTATTCTTTATAAAAAGTAGTCAATAATAATTAACTTTCAAACTTCGCAGCGGAATTCATTCAAAATCAACAAAATTAGTCTTTGGCACGCAGGCCTCATAAAAAATCTCATAATTCATAAATAAATACGTAAGGAAAAAGAAAGCAAGGAACAAAATTCCCATCCCGTTACGTATCAGAGCCCTAAGACACTTTGAGCCGACATCTCTACTAATCTTCGTTACCTGCAAGTTACCCATAGGGAAGACAACATTTCCAAGAAGAATGGGTGATATTCACAAACAACAGTAGATATTATAATTCATCAATTAAATTCAACAACAACGATATAATTATGATTAGCTGTCAGTTTATAATTTAAACAATTCAACAACATCATCATCAAGCTACGACATCGACGACCCGACCGACAACAACAACAACAACAACAACAACAACGACGACGACACAATGCAACTAATGCAAATGCATGTGGTACCATTTTACACGCGTTGAATGCTAAGCATTCCGGGGCATAAGCCCCCAAAAGTTTGAATGAAATAACATTCCAGGGCATAAGCCCTCAACGAATGAGTGATAAACACTCCAGGGCATAAGCCCTCAACGGTTGAGTGAAAACACTCCAGGGCATGAGCCCTCAACAAAGTATGAGTATGAAATGGACTCAATAGTGTATATCTGCATACAACTCGACAACAGCAACAACAACTACAATATGCATAATCAACTATGACATAAGACTCCAACTTAATCGACAGGACACCGCAAAAGGGCCCAACAGCGACTCTCAGCAAAATTCAACAATTTTAATCAAGCTACAGTACTACTCGCTGAGGCGAGCTACTTTACTCGCCGTGGCGAGCTCAGGAAAATGAGCTACTCGCTATGGCGAGTTGGGGGCGAGCTTAAGGCGAGCAAAACTGGGTGCTTTCAGCATTTTCGACATTTTTCACCTAAAATCTTCATTTTTAAGTCCCCAAACCCCAAATTTGATTCTTTAAAAATGTGCCATTCATTCCTAAATATATTAAGGCACTCAAGTTGATATAAAAATTGGCCCAAAAACCTCATTAAGAAAATTAACACTTTTTAATTTAAGCAACTCGCCGTGGCGAGTGCATTTCCTCGCTGTGGCGAGCTATATAGGTTCACTGCTCGCCTGGCGAGTGGGTCTGCTCGTTGTGGTGTGCTACATAAGCTTGCTCGCCTGGCGAGTGGGTCTGCTCGTCGTGGCGAGTGGCAATTTACAGAACTACGAACTGTACGAACAGACTTCTCCTTTTCAACCCCAAACCCCATTTTCAACACCTAAAAACCCAATTTTGATGAATTGCATTACTCCTATACAAACTAACATCAGAACGGCAATAAACAACAACATTTTCATGAATTCATCAGGTTATTAACATCAAATCATCTTTAACCTAATTCAATTCATCAACCCTAGCAACACAACCTTAATCAACAAATTATAAGACCTAAAATTGAGAGTTAGTCTCACCCTTACCTGAATTTGATGAACAAAACTCTACACTTCTCCCCACTTGGCTCTTCTCCCTTGGTTCTTGGTTTTTCTCCCTTTTCTCTGTTTCTCTCCGTTTCTACGTGAAACCGTTTTTCTGACTTCCCTTCCTCTAACTCCTATTAATTCTAATTAATTCCCACTTATTCTAATTAACTCCTATTAAAATATTAGTCAATTAATTTTAATCCCCAAACTTTCTAAAAATTATAATTTCTCCCCTATTTTATTAAATAACCCAATAATCATATAATAAAATACATCACACCATAAAATCAACATAAATCATTTAAAATCATATAAACTTATTAAAAATCGACTGAAAGTAAGTAAATAACAACTAGGGCATTACAGTTAGGCCCATTAAGAAGAGTTATACCCTAACCCATTTAAATGGTGACTATATAAGCTTAACTTAGAGAGGCTAGGTTAACTTTTCATTCATTTCACCTAAGAGGCTAGAGATTGAGAAAAGGGTTAAAGAGAAGATTCAAGGGGAATCAAGCAAGGAGCAAGGGGGTGAAGAATTGGCTTAGCTTGTGAAGATAAGAGGTAAGGGGGCTAGTCTTCATTCATAATCAATTATTTAATCTCTTTTTATTCTCCATCTCATAAGTGCTTATGGAATAAGTGATTATTTGAACTTAATTGTTGAAATTCGTGTTCTTGTTATGATGATATGTTGGAATACATGAATTTGACGATAATTGAATTGTTGTTGATGAAATTGCATGTTCATGATATGTATGAATGGATATATTGTGAATTATGCTTAATTGATGAATATTGGTGTGTTGTTGTTGATTCATGGCTGAAATCATGATTAAATGATGTTGTTGTTGTTGTAAGATGTTGTCGTTGTTTATTGAACCTTTGGGTGTTCATAACCATGGAGTCTTGTTGTGAATTGGTGTTGTTCTTAAAGATTTTCATGAAAATGGGTCAAATGATTGTTTTGATGAAATGATGTTGTGATTCAAGCTTTATATGGATTTGAATGTCTGTTTATGTCTAGAAACGTTCATACAAACTTTGGAAACCAATTTGGCCTATGGGGAACTAAAATTGGGAGTTTTTGGGTGAAAAATGGAGTTTTCCCGTGTACTGAACTGATGCAACTCGCAACGGTGAGTTGGTGGCGAGCTGGAGGCGAGTTGAGGGTCACTCACTGTGATCAACTCACCATGGCAAGTGAAGTTACTCGTCGTGGCGAGTTGCACAATGCAGTGACCCCTCTTTTGTCGTTTTTAGGACTTTTGGGGCAATCCGGACCATTCCGAACTGATTCTTTTGATGAAGTTAAATGCAATTGACCTTTAAAAACCTCTGTAGACATCAATCGAATGAGAAATAAGACTTGGTTTGGGAATCGTACATCAAACTTTAAAAATGTTAAAAACATCAATTATTCCGAAACTTGTTTCTCTTAAGATTAAGAGTTAAGATTATGTTGTATACTAAGTGTATTATTTTCTGGAAACAGTTGTGAATGAATTCTTTAGTGTTAACTTATCTTGCTTTGAAAATGGGATTCTTTTGAAAATGATAAGAGAAACAAATTTTGTGATTTCGATGATCTTGTTGTAATTAGCCGATGAAATGCATATGTATGCTCAACTGCACACATATGTGATCCAAGAGCATACATAGACGAGGCATTAGCGATGTTTTACTTTGAAAAGTATATGTTGGCTGTTTTGTTTAATCATAGACGAACTTTGTCAAATTTAATCTTTGAGGCCGATTATCTCGGAAGCCTTTTGTAAATGGATTTGTGTGAATATTTGAGGATATGTGAATGAATACTAAGAGATGAATATGATGATTATCTTGTATTGATGAATTTTCTCCTTATTTTAATTGTGAGAAACTAAATGAAGTTGTGATGATGTTTGTTGATAATTGAGATAACGATTATGTTAAATAATGATGTGGTGATGAATTCTATTTGATTTATGAGTTGTTGATTGTATGGATGTAAATTCTTGATAGTGCAATTGTTGATGAAGTTGTTCAATGTAAATGGAGGTGAACTTTTACATTGTTGTTGTTGAGGTGGTTTGCATTGTCGAGTCTCTATTAATATGTCCATGCATCATGGTCTCATATGTGACGTAAAGGGAGGTGTTAATGTAAGAGAATGTGTACTCTTACATATGATGTGCAGTTGGCATCATGGGCGACGGCCTTTCTTGAGGTGATTGGTACCACATGCATATAGAAGTCGAGTTTAGGCGCATAGCATGAATTGGCATGAGTCACAATTGCTTATGTGTTGATGTGTTTGGTGATAAATGTGTTGATGATTTGTATATTGTGATGATTACAAATATTGTGTTGATGGATGATGTTATAAATGAATACACTTGTTATTTGAGATTTAATCAACGTTGTTCATTTCAATTGTTTATTATTGTTGATTATTATTGATGTAAAGCTAACCCCCAGTGGTTTTGACCGTCTGCCTTTCCTTATGGACGGGTAGACGGAGTGCAGGAGTAGTTGCTTCCTTGGTGAGTTGATCCGAGGATAGCGGATGCTTCCTCTGCTTTTTCTATCGAGTCTAGAGTTAGGCTCTGATTAGGACGTTGTCTTATATTCATTGTTTTGGATCATGTTGTTATTTGCCCATATGTCGGGACTTGGAGACTTATATATTGATATGTTGGATTATTTGATTATGATGTATATCCGCTGCGACTCTTGAGAATTTTATATATGCATGTTGTTTTTGGAAACTTGTTGAAGACGTAGCGTCTATTTCTTGAATAATTTTTATATTCACGTGTTTTATCGCTTTAATAGAAATAGGGTGTTATACAGAGTGTCAAGCTCCCTCTGTTAAAGTCGTAATTCGACTTGACAGGCATCAAGCCCCCTACGTTTGACAAATGCTTATGCAATGATACGACTCAAAATGCAACAACAATAACATCGACACGCATCAAGCCCCCTACGTTTAACAATCATTATGCAAAGGTACAACTTCAAATACAACAACAATGACATCTTTCATATAAACAACTTTCATATAACCATCATATAAATCATAGATTCAACTATAAATCAACAACAACATATCAATATGATTCACCAATTCATTATCAAAAGAAAACTAAGTTTGATTCATCAAGTCATAGATTAGATGCTTTTAACCATTTTAATTAAACTCATAGTATATAGGATTTGAAGCTTGGAAGCAAACCAAAAGTTTCGGGTTGATTTAGAAGCGGTTATGCTAAATTTTCTTAAAAGTCTTCCAAGACCTACTTGGAGTGTTTCTATCATAATTTGAAATCCACAAAACATTTTCAAGTCAAACCTGAGCCATTCGAAAGCTAACTTAATTATCTAAAACATTTATGTTTACATCAAAACCTAATTATGAACAGAAAAGTCCCAGTTTTTATTTTTATTATTCCGTTACAGAAATATCGAGAAGAGCACAACCATGTTGACCTTTGTGTAGTATTTTAATCATATCTAGAGTTCTAGACGTTTAAATTGAGTCACTCCAAAGGTTAGTGAAAGCTAACATCCTTATCTAAAACTTTCATGAAGACATCAAAACCCAGTTCGGAACTTAAACTTGTCAAACCGAGACAACAAGAAACGCACGGTGACAGCAAAATCACAGTTTTGCTGCGATTTCACTTTGGGAAACCCTTTTCGACTCTGTTCTTGATCACATACTCTCTAAACTCGACCCTAATATTCACCCCATGATTACACTATCATTCAAACACTAGTTCTTTGTTAACCTACTGGATTATCCACTATTTAAGGCTACAAAACTCAATTCATGGGATTATATATACTTTCATCAATCTAATTCAATCAAAAACCTAACTTCTACAACATCAAAAATTCAACAACAAGAGATTAAACCCCTTTTCAGAATTATATACTTATGATTAAAGAAGTTTAGTCACACCCTTACCTTAGATTGGTTGATTTACAGAACTCTACAAGCTTCTCCTCTTTTCTCCCCAAAAACTGTTTCTACAAGTTTCCCCTTACCCTAGTTTTCTTCTTATGCCTCCGCTATCTTTTTCTCCCAAAAACTGTTGTAACCCTTATTCTCTAATCTCCTCCTCTATTTATAACCACCAAGAGTTTGTTTCTCACTTAATCTTTTTTTAACCTAACAAATCCCCCTTATTCCTAACCTCTCATATTCTTATCCTAACAAACTCCTCCATTTACCAAACTACCCTTATGCCTCATTAAATCTAATCTAATTAGATTCTTTCACTATTTATATCATAACAACCTACTAATAAATACTAAAAATCATCACATGGCAAATATTCAAATAGGGCGTTACAACAACTGACAGACATTTTCACCAAGGCCTTAGATGCTAAACAATTTGAGAAACTCAGGGGTAAGTTGGGAATTTGCCTGCATGAGGAGGCCTGATCATCTGAGTTATGAGACGTGCTATCAATTTTCTCTTATTTGTACGTCTTTGATTTATGGGATATTCATGCGATGAAATACTCTTGAGATTCTCTACTTTTCGACTTTGGCATATTTTGTGGCTAAAAAGGGGGAGAAAAATGGTATATTTATACTCCCTATGACTGCATTTATTTTGCAACTTTTGTTTGTGTGCTTGTACTGCACCTATGTATGCCTTTGCCTGTATTACTGTTGTTGCATTTATTTTGCAACTATTTCAGGTTTGTGTAGATGTTGTCTTGGATGTTACAACATCTTGATGTTCTTAATGATGATGAGATTCTGTTCTAGTATTTTTTATATTGTACATGTTTCTTGAACATGTCTGTGAAGACTATTGTAGATGTTGGCACTATTGCTGCAATATCTCTATGATGTTGTTCTGGGAATTTATTTTTCTCAGTATTCTTGTTTTGTACTTGTTCCCTGCTGCTATTCTCTAGAAATATTGGAACTTGTCTGCTGTTGCTGCATGCACTTGTATGTTGTTGTTGATGCTGCAACATCTTATTTGGTCTGAGAGCTCTAAAAATCTCAGTATATTTTATGTGTACATGTTCTCTGCCTAATGTCCTATACAATGTTAGAATATGTTTGTGTGTGACCTTGATAGGTCTGCTAGCTTGTATGCTAGTTGGTACAGTATTCTCCAGAAGTGGCTGAATCTGCCCATAAGTTTTCCTTTCTATGCATTAGGAGCTCCTATTTTATTTCTCTATATATATATATATATATACATGTATTCAGGGGGAGTAATGGAATACTTCTGTAAGTAGTCACTCATAGATTCTTACATTCATGGGGAGTGATACTTCTATGTGTGCTTGTGTTGGTGCAAGCTGGTTGACAGGATGTTGAGTCAGATGTGTAGACATCCATGTTTGTCGCCTGTAAGCATGGGAATTTATTTTTCCCAGGCTTCTATAGTTGGTTGGTGACAGTACTCTGTTGACATCCAAGTCTGTCACTTACAAGTATGTGAATTTATTTTTCCCTAACTTCTTTGGTTGGTTAGTAACAGTACTCTGTAGGTTGAGAATTTATTGTTCCTTGCCTCTATATGTGGCAGGTATTTCTATCTGATGTGCTAAAGGTTGTTGAAACATCCTAATGTTTATGGGAATTCATTTTTCCCTAAGTGTAGCATAGGAATTCATTTTTCCTCCGCTCTTATGTGGTGAAGGATGTTGTGACATCCAAAGTATGTGGGACTTATGTTTCCCTTCTGTAGCTTAGGAATTTATTTTTCCTTTGCTCTTGTGAGACTATGCTTTTTATCTGATCTGTTGCTGCATGTCTCTGAAAAGTGTAATACCTCTACAATTGAAGCTGTGATTGAAAATTTTGTGAGGTATTCTTGTATGCTCACTTATGTTCTTCTTTAGTGATACTGCCTGCTACTTCTTCTTTTTGAATATGTGTTCGTGATGACTTGAGGAATTATATCTAAGGTATCTCTTTAGATTTTGTGTGCTAGTTGTTTCTTCTTACATATGTGTTCATGCTCTTGAAGAAATGGTATTCTGTATTCCTCTGTTTTATATGTATTGGCCTTAGTTTGTTTTAACCAAAAATTTGTCAAATGGGGAGATTGTTGGGTATTTGTATTTGCTACATTGTTGCTAAAACAAATATCCTTGTTCTGTAAGTTGGAACCAAAGTTCCAACATGTGTTTAGGCATTTCTGTAAAATGCTTCTGACGATGTTCCAACATCCTGACACGGTTCAGTGTGCTTGGGTTCATGCCTACCTGTACGCACGCGCTTTATTGTTTAAGAAACAACATTACCTTACCTTGTGGACCAAGTAACGTGCATATCTTTACAAGATCAGCTGTGGAATATTCCTGAAGTAGTTATTATATTTTTAGGAAATATTTGTTATTAATTTGGACGATCCTAAAGATGTTCCAACATTTTAGGACTTTCCAGATTTGTTAATGATTTTGTTTTGCAGATTAGCTGAACCGATCTGCTTTGTTCTGAAGCCCATTTAAGTATTTAGCCCAAGCTGCTTCAGTATATAAACAAGATTCCAAGACCTAATTGTTTATTCAAGCCGTCATACTTAAAAGTTTAGATTTTAAGGGTTTGAGTCTTTTTGTGTTCTACTCTTGTATCTGTCGATGCAAATTTAGTTCTGTATATTTGTGATCCTTTCTTGTATTGTTTGTGATACATGTTAAGGACATAGATCGAGTTGTATACTCATTGTGTACTACACCGAAGTTGTGAAACAAGGTGCTAGTTGTTTGTGCTTGAAGTTAACTTCAATCTTGAGTTTGTTTAGGTCTGATAGGTCACATGGGCTGTGACTGACCATAGGATAGTGAGATGGGATCTCAGATATAGGAGTTCCTAGGTTGAAGTCTATACGGGTAGGTCCTAGGTCTTTAGTGTAAACGAGGAGTTTGCTGAGAGCTATAGAATAAGGACTACACTAGTGGATTTCCTTCCTGGCTTGGTAGCCTCTAAAGTAGGTGTGTTTGTTACCGAACTGGGTCAACAAACTCATTGTGTTCTTTACTTTCTTGTCGTTTATTTTTCTTGTTTTTATTTCTGATTATCGTACGATGTTGAAACATTAAACGGAACTTCGCAAATGTTCAAAACATCGCACATAACATATTAAAACAAGTGCGCTAGAATTTCAGACCACACTCATCACGCCTCTTAGCTCATTGGATCCCCCTCCGGAAGGTACACTTAAACTCAATATTGATGGTAGTTTTCTAGAAGATTTGGGTTGTTTAGGTGTTGATGGTGTTGTCTGTAACCACGATGGAGATTGGATAGCTGGTTTTTCTCACTATGAAGCTGGAGGTGATGCGTTATTAACTGAGTTATGTGCTATTAATATAGGTCTTGATTTTTGTAGTCTAAAAGGCTATGTCAACATTATTTGTGAGAGTGATTGTTTGGAAGCAGTTGACCTGATTATTGATGGTCGTGATCATACCTTGCACACTTATACTACTGACATCCTTCATATTAGAATGTTTTACATGGAAATGGTAATACAACATTGGTGCATGTTATGAGGGAACAAAATATGTGTGCAAATTTTATGGCTAAGGAAGGATCACATGCAAGGTTATGCTCGCTGGAATTGTCCTCTGCCTGGCATTGAATCTCTCATTCTAAGAGATAAGCTTGAAACTTAGTTTTTTCCTCTCCCTCTTTTACTTTTCTTTTTGCCTCGCTACTTTGTAGCACTACAAAAAAAAACTACTTATATTATATCTTTTTCTTTCTTTTAAAGGTTTTTGTTATAGTTTATCTATAAAATCTAATTTTTTTAAATTGCTTAAATTCTTTGTTATTTCTTTATCTTTTAACATCATATGTGAATTCAAATTTTAACTACTCACATATTTTTAGGACTATAAACTTAAGGGATTTTTGCTAAACAACTATTCACATAATTTTAGCACAAGTAGAATTAGACTTTTGAAATCAACCTTTCTCAATCTTTAGTTTTGACAAATATCACTTCTATAAAAATAAAAAAATCCATATGCTTTTTTTTTTTTTGCAAAAACTTTATTAACATTATTCACACTCTAAATATAAAATACGAAGACTCAAGATTATGATCATTAGAATGTGAAGAATATTGAATTTTAAAGAGATCACATATATTTAATCGATGTGATTTTTATGGATGATAGAGCATGCATCAAAAAAAAAATCTTTCTGAACTTTCACTAACATGATTTCACATTAATTTAATTACTTTGCTATGCTAATATTTATTTAATTTTGTTGTTGGTGATATTGTAGGAGATCAAAATTTAATGCATTGTGTGAAGCGGCAATGCTACAAAATATCAATTTATGTTATTATAAAAAAAAATATCAATCTACGTTGTGAAGTGAAAGTATCTTAATTTCTAATAACAACCATAAATTTAAACCAATTTCCTATGAATATAGAATATTTTATAAAACTATAACCATTGCGAAGCCGTATAATTTTTTTTAGGAAGTTAATTTATACGTCGTTTGTCTATTTATTCGTTGTATATATATTTTTGGGTAACTATGATATATGTTCGTAAATTCCACCATCGTTAGAGATGACTAATCTCCGTCAGGAATCGGTAGGACACAAAAGATGGGTTCTTCCCTTTTAGTCGATTTTTTTCCTCATACGTATGAGCCACAAAACAAACTCATGACCACATGTTTAAAGGGACCCAAAACTCTTACCTCTTGGACTAATTCACTATTGATTTTGTTACACTTTTTATTCTTGCATTGGACATTCATCTCGCCATTTATATTTATTTTTAAGATATTATTATAACTGTAAATTTGAATAATTTCAATATTTATTTTTAAGATATTATTATAATTGTAAATTTAAATAATTTCAATTTAACATACTTACACGTGTGTTCGTGCACACAAACTTATTTCATATCTACTTATTTCATATCTAACCCGGACAACGTTGTGCTCTAAACTAGTTATCTTTATCTTTATATATCTAAATGTTAAACAGTGTTGCAAACAACCCTGATTAACCCTAATCCCGTCCTTTTTTTAGGGTTTTGAAAAATATTTTTGAAAAAAATCCCTGCAAACTCATGACATGTTGGTTATTTCACAACATTTTAACCACCAAGCCACTTAATGTTTTTGTGATATTATTTAGCTTCCACTACATGATATCTAATATTAAACTCCTTTTTCAACTTCGGTGTATCTTGCTCATTGTAGTCTTTATTGAAATGTTATACATATACATTTAAATATATCCACAACTAATAATATAATCAACTTGATGCTTATATATGAAAATCGAAATAAACTCGTGGATCGCACATGTAAGGGTCTAGTAATAATAAATTAAAACAATTTAACAAAACAAAAATGTGAATTCTGACGTGCACAAGAAAATATCGTGTATTCTGACGTACACGAATAAATGCATAATAAGATTGTTCAATCTAGGCTGCGGCGAAGAGTAGTGTAAGTCACTCATTTCGTCTTTGTCAACTGCTTCATTTTCACATCATTTGTTTGTACACTTTGATCTAATGTAGACTTTTCCTCACTGATTTCTTTCTTAATTTCTCTCTCTCTTGTTCTTTTTTGTCTTCAGTTATTTGATACAAAGAAAAATAAGATGAAAACCTTAGAGCACCACAACAATTTTGCATGCTTAAATATGTCTACATCACTGGTAATATTTAATAAAAATCAATATTCTCCAACTCATCACCTCTAAAAAATTAATAAGCAAGTTCAATCAATAATTTTATATCATTACTTCTAAATAAAATTTCTTTATTTTATTATAATTTATTAAATATGATCCATAGAAAGTGAAAAGAGAGGGTATTTTCATAGTCAACATTCTTCATAAGCATTCAAATTTTCTACTCCAACAAGAGATGTATATTTAGTATTATGTTGAATAAGTAAATCATTCATCACTGTGAATGCTCTAAGTGCATTTTAAAAATAAAAATGAGAACATATGTTTGAATATTGTTCTGGCTTAAACAATATTTTAACATATTATACTTGCATCTCAACAAATGAGAAGGGTATTTTGATAGATGATAAGAATAAATAAACTTCTTACTTTCATTTGATTGAATGGTGTTGAGTTTTAAGTATAAATGGTTAATTCTTAGATGTTACTCCTTTCGTTCTTTAATATAAGAGTACTCTCTTCGTTGTCAATTATAAGCAAATTTTGACTTTTCAGGTTCATTCAAAAAAACAGCAGAAACATCCTTGATCTGGTCTGGATCTCCAACGTATTCATCACTTATACTAGTAGACACACAAACACAACACACCATCCGACCTTAAAACATGCAAGAAAGCAGATCTCAAGATTCAAATCCCGAATCATCATCCTCCACCCCCCCCCCCCCACACACACACACCCCCTCTCTCTCCCTCCCTCCCTCTCCCTATCCCCTCGATGATACTCCCTCTGGACTAATCACCGATCAACACGTCACCAACTTTGACGAACCATTTTCCATTCCGTTTTCCGCCGAACTAATCCCCGTTTTCTTTTGCTCTTTCGATGACAAATTTGGGATTTGGGATTTGGTTTCAAAGATGAAAGTGTGAGTGTTGCACGATCTGCTCCAATTGAATTACGAGTAGATGACAAATTTGAGATGAAGTTCTTCTGGGTTTGTCGCAAGGAGAGAGAGAGAGATTTGCTTTTAATTTCTTTTTTAATTATTGTATTTTAATAAATGATGTGCTGGATTTTGTATTTAATTTAAAATTAAAAAATTATACAAGTGCTCTTTTTCTTTTTGTTTGTTTTGCTTTCTCCTTTAGCTTTGTAACTAAATTTTTTTTTAAAAAATCAGCTACGTTAAATGCCACCTCCGCGTTGACCATGTCAAAATTGAAGTTTTGTAAAAGGAGGTTGAACATGAATGGGTCTTTGAACATTTTTTTTAATAGAGGCCTGAATCGCTACACTTGAAAACTCAGAAAGTCAAAGGTGTGTTTAGCCTATATAAAATATGGATATACAACATAAGTCGGCTCATTTACCTATTTAATGCCTTAATTTTTTTGATGAAGACACGTCTCACCTTTTTGTGGTTTTAAAGTATTTATTCGTTATTACTCTCAACAAATAAAAAATAAATAGGCTAAAAATATCTTTGTTATTCCTTTAATTTTTTTTCCTCAAAGCTCTCAATTTTATTAAGTTATCGGAGATTGCTCAAAAAAAAAATTATCGGAGCATCACTTTTGTTACAATATTAACGTAAAAAAAAAATGTTACAATAGTGGTAAACTCTAATTTTCATTTAAAAAAAAGTGATTTGTAGCCCAATTTGTGTTGATTTATTGCTTAAATTTTTTAATTTGAAGAGAAGATACACTATTTTCTTCTAAAGTTCACTATTTTCAGTTCAAAAAATCTGGGCTTATACGTGATCACGTCGGTACATAAAAGGAAAACTTTGAAACTAAAACAATCAGATTTTATACTAAAGAAGAAGAAGAATAAAATAACTGCCACGTCACGTCGCCGTCATCATCATAATGACTATTTCATAAAATGAATGATGATAGTGACATGCTATCTTATCCTATCCTAGAAAAATAAAGACAAAAGTATTTTATTTCTTATTAGAAATGTTATTTTATGCTTATTCAATCGGTCAATTCTTTAACTTAATGGATTATTTTAATTTGGTCCTTTAACTATAATTTGTATCAATTTGATCCTCTATGTTTTGCTCTGTTACTAGTTTTAGTCCTTCTAGTTAGTTTCTCTTAAAAAAACGTTAATTTATGTACCAATTTGATCCTCTATATTTTGCTCCATTACTAGTTTTTAGTCCTTTCTGTTAACGTTTTTTTGAGAGAAATTATCAGAAATGACTAAAACTAACAACGGAGCAAAACATAAGGATCAAATTGATACAAATTATAGTTAAAAGATCAAATTGAGACAATCAATTAAATTAAATGACCGGGTGATTGAATAAGCCTTCTTTTTAATTTTCTAAAAAGACGATTATTAATTTTCTCAAAAGAACAAATACATTTTTGTTGCAAATAACTTTTTTTTTATAGTACATAAAGTGTAAATCTAAAAGTCATGGAAGTGTAGTTTAATTGCCGTTGATATTGACTAACAGGTGAATCTCAAATTTTACACTTCTCCAAAATGTTTAATATAAACATTAAACTATTTAACCAAAAAAAAAAGTTGAATAGAAAATGTTTTATGTTGATTTTTTAAATAAAATGAAAATATCAATTAATATAATTTTAAAATAATTAAATAATATAAATGTATATATTTCTAAAATTTAAAATATCATGTACTAATTGAACATTTATACATCAAAAATTTGACGATTGAACATTTTTTATATATCTTTCATTATACAAGGAGGATGTTAACGAATTGTCAACAAAAAAAAAAAAAAGAATACTAACGAGGGTCCTTGAGATATTAGTTAAAATACTACTTCCCTTGTCAAAAATTATAATCGTTTTGATCATATCACATAAATTAGAAATGTAATCAATTGTACATGCGAAAGAGAATTTATAAGTAATTTTATAAAATTATCTTCCATTATTCGTAATTGAAAGATAAATAAAAAAATTAAAAGAAAATAAGTAATATACAATTAAAGGTGTAATATAAAAAATAACATTAATATTTTTTTAAGAAATAAAATTAATATTTGATTGATATTCTAAAACGATATATAATTTAAAACAATTTTATTTATAAACAACTTATAATTTAAGACGAATAAAGTAATAAACAAGTTTGCATAATAAAAGGTGATGATTCTGCTTATAAATTGTCACATGAATGGTTTTTGTTTAAATTAAATAGACTTAAGTATACTTTTGGTCCTCGCATTTTGACCAGTTCATAAAAATGGTCATGCCTCTTTTAAATCGAACAAAACCGTCCCTAAACTATCATTTTTTTGCAATTTTAGTCCTACCTCCTATTTTCAACTTCAGAAACGCAAAGAAATGACAGTTTTAGACCTATCCTCTATGCTCAACCATGTGGGTACAAGAAATCCACTTTATTCAGCACACTAACAAAAAAAAAACCTAATTTATAAAATATGTTTCAAATTAGAGTTTTTTTGGTTAGTGTAATGAATAAAGTATATTCCTTATGCTCAACCATGTGGGTACAAGAAATCCATTTTATTCAGCACACTAAAAAAAACATAATTTATAAGATATGTTTCAAATTAGAGTTTTTTTGGTTAGTGTAATGAATAAAGTAGATTCCTTATACCCTGCATGATTTATTCCTTGTTTATTTCAAAGTTGAGTATGAGGTTATTTCTAAAACTGTCATTTTCATGTGTTTTTTGAAATTGAAAATAGAAGGTAGGACTAAAACTACAAAAAATAATAGTTTAAAAATAATCTTGTTCGATTTGAAAGAGGTAGTACCATTTTGATAAGCCGGTCAAAATACAATGATCATAATGTAATTAAGCCAATTAAATATCATACCTCTATACATAAATTCCGATCTCCAAATTTACACTCAAGAGGGACCCACTATAGACTCGACACCATCCCTTGTTATTCTTATAGAGTCAGGACAAATTTTCATATATCCAAAGTCCAAACGATAAGGGTAAAAGACATATACATTAATTAAATTAATTAATCAAATCAAAAGTATTATAATTGTCATGATTTGTTTCAGTAGGTACACTAATCACATTGTGTTGCAATGCTTTTCTTCTATAAAGTAGGAACCAATAACATTTAGTACCCTTGTGAATAGTGTGTGTGAAACAGAACAAAATCAAAAATTCTCTAATGGCTTCTTCAATCAAAATCTCAAAGCTTATCTCTCGATCATTTTCTTCTGCTTCTTCTTCTTCCACCTCCTTGTTTTCTCGTGGTAAATTATATCTTTAATTAATCACATATTTTATGATTATTTTCATATATCATCAAACATAATTATGTGACTGATGTTTGTGTTTGTGTTTATGTTTTTTTTTTTCAATTTTCAGTTTCTTTTAAATTTGTCTTTTTTAAGAAAATGATTTTCTGGGTTTGTTTTGATTGATGATGGGATGAGGATCACTGTCATGTTTTGGATTTTGAGAAAAATAAGATAAGATTTTGGAAAAAACAAAATACATGTATGTGGGGATATGAAAAGGATGAAGCTTTGTCATTGTAATCAGTGTGTGACATGAAAAAAGGGTTCTTTTTTTCATTAATTGTTGCACTGTTGTACTACTAGTGCTTTGTGGTCTCGTTTTCATAACTGTACTTTTTGATTCTCTCACTTCACTTATGGTTATCTGCTACTACTTTTTTTAGTATTTTTTTTTTTTGATAAGATTGCTACTACTTTTTTGGGTATAGTAATATGAAAATTGATTTGTACATGTTTAGATTGATTGATTGTCTATTTGGCAGAATCACGGTATGCCACTTTGAAATGCATGTTTAAATTAACCGTGACATGAGTGAAATCACGGTGGCATCGTGATTTTGACAAACTAACACTAGATCCAAAGATGGACTTAACAAAACTAACATTGACCCTGTGATTTCGTCAATCTCATTTCGTTATTCAGCAGTTTATGATTTTCGTTACGGGCTTAGGTTTTTTGAAGGCATTGATTGATACTCAATAATTAATTGAATATTGAAAGAAAATAAATGTACTTTCAGGTGGGAATGGTTATCTTGGTGGATTACTCTCTAAATACAGCACTTCTGCTGCCATTGATGAACAACCAATTAAACCATCGGTGCAAGTAGACCACACTCAGCTCTTAATTGATGGCAAATTTGTAGATGCTGCTTCTGGTGAGTGCTTTTCTTTGTTTTTCACTCTCTTCCTATTTACTGTTTGGACAAGAAGGGTTGTTTTTGTTTGATGTTTTTGTGGTATCTTACCTTTTGGAATTTGTCTATGATCAGGTAAAACTTTTCCAACATTGGATCCAAGGACAGGGGAAGTGATTGCTCATGTCGCTGAGGGTCACTCTGAAGATGTTGATAGAGCCGTTGCAGCTGCACGCAAAGCATTCGATCAAGGGCCATGGCCTAAGTTTCCTGCCTATGTATATTATTTGATCATTGCTTCTTTGTTTATATTTTTGTGATTTTTCTATTGTTTGTGAAGTCATGATATTTGGTTCAACTTCTATGAATTTGCAGTTAAGTTGACTTTTGATTTTCTGTTTGTGTTTTATAGGAAAGGCAAAAGATAATGCTGCGTGCTGCTGATTTGATTGAGAAGCATAACAATGAAATTGCAGCACTTGAGACCTGGGATAATGGGAAACCGTATGAACAATCTGCTCAGATTGAAATTCCAATGCTGGTTCGCCTAATTCGTTACTATGCTGGTACGTGCGGTGTGGAAGGTGGTACTAACAGTTCTTCTCTTTGTTTTGTAAAACTACACTCACACTTGTATTTTCATATTTACCCAGGTTGGGCAGATAAGATTCATGGGCTCACAGTTCCAGCTGATGGACCATATCATGTGCAGACATTGCACGAACCGATTGGCGTTGCTGGTCAGATCATTCCATGGAACTTCCCTCTTCTCATGTTTGCTTGGAAGGTTGGACCCGCATTGGCGTGTGGCAACACCGTCGTTCTAAAAACAGCTGAACAGACACCATTGTCTGCTTTGTATGTAGCAAAACTATTTCACGAGGTTTGATACATTCGCCAATCTTGTTTTAAGTTTTATAAATCAATATAAAAGCATTGTTTTTAGTGGAGTTTATTTTAACCATAAATCATAGCTTATATCTTCATTCCTAATTTGTAATTTTTCTTGTAGGCTGGACTTCCTTCTGGTGTGTTGAATATAATATCTGGCTTTGGTCCAACTGCAGGTGCTGCTCTTGCTAGTCACATGGATGTTGATAAGGTATTAAAATATTAAGTTCTGCACTTGTGTTTTAATGTAATTATAAGTTGCTAGTATATTCAAACTTACTTCACTCCATGTACCAGCATTTTAGATTGAAGGCATGTCTGATGTCTGACATGTGTTAGTGTCTGACACTTACACGATACTGACATGTATGATTACATTGAATCACTTCTATTTCTTATATTATTACTAGTCTCTATGTGTCAAAGTTGTGTCTGCCTGTCCGGTGTCTGTGTTAGTGTTTCATTGCTGCATTCACATGAAGTTATCTGTTAAAATTTCTGTGGATCTTTGTTTCGTGTAAAGGTTTCAATTTCAATTGTGACGTTTTATTTGTACATTAATGGATTATTAAACGTATAGAACAGATAATGTCTGGATAGCCTGAATCTTGGACAATCTTTTGCAGCTTGCATTTACTGGTTCAACCGATACCGGAAAAGTTGTCCTTCAACTGGCAGCTAAAAGCAATCTTAAGCCGGTAACTTTGGAGCTTGGTGGGAAATCTCCGTTTATTGTTTGCGAAGATGCTGATATAGATGAAGCTGTTGAGCTAGCACACTTTGCCTTATTCTTCAACCAGGTATGTTCAATCACAAAGTTCTTGTTATTAAACAGTTGTCTCTCGTATAAATCAAATAGCATTAATTGGTGTTCTTTCTGACATTCAGGGACAATGTTGCTGTGCTGGGTCTCGAACATTTGTACATGAACGTGTGCATGAGGAGTTTGTTGAGAAAGCAAAGGCCCGTGCTTTGAAACGTGCTGTAGGAGATCCATTCAAGTCAGGAACAGAACAAGGTCCTCAGGTAAATTACAATGAATAATTTGAGTGACATCTTCATGATTAATCTTAGAGTTTGGTTTTCCTAATTCGCTACGGTCATTGTGATGTTCAAATACTAGAGGCTTCACAAAATTGAAATGCATAGAAGAAATCAAGAATATACTACATTGCTACTACTTTGATATTCTCTTGTTATTTAACCTTAATTTTTATGACTCTTTTGAAATGTCTCAATATACTAAAAATTTTCTTGATATTCTCTTGTTATTCAACCTTAATTTTTATGACACTTTTGAAATGTCCCAATATACTGAAATTTTTCTTATGATCCAAACAATCAGATTGATTCAAAGCAATTTGAGAAAATATTGAAGTATATTAGATCTGGCGTTGAAAATGGCGCTACACTTGAAACTGGAGGAGAAAGACTTGGTAGCAAGGGCTACTATATTCAGCCTACTGTCTTCTCAAATGTGCAGGTGTGTGCGCGCGCGCTTAAATTCTCATCTTTGCAAAGGATTATGAAAATACAATTCCTAATGTTTTTAACTGTATTTGTTACAATCAACCAGGATGGCATGCAGATTGCAAAGGAAGAGATATTTGGTCCAGTACAAACCATATTGAAATTCAAGTGAGACCAACGAGTCTTTATTAGTAGAGAATGATATTTTCTAGTTTTAAATATATTTTTAGTCCCTTAAAAACACCCTTCATCAAATGCTCTATATAATAATTTCAGTGATTCTTAGCTCCCAATTTGCCGATTCTTGCAAAAGTTGAAATCACTAGAAAATTTTATAAGAGGTGTATTTTACAGGGACTAAAGGCTTATATTGAACCATATTTTTATGTGTTTTTTTATTTTTATGTGCAATGCAATTAATTTTAATGTTGATTGATTCAAGGGACCTTGATGAGGTGATTCAAAGAGCAAACAATTCAAAGTATGGTCTTGCAGCAGGGGTTTTCACAAAGAACATAGACACTGCAAATACTTTGACTAGAGCATTGAAAGTTGGAACAGTTTGGGTAAATTGCTTTGATACATTTGATGCTGCAATTCCTTTTGGTGGATATAAGATGAGTGGACAGGGCAGAGAAAAAGGAGAATACAGTCTTAAAAACTACTTGCAAGTGAAGGCTGTTGTTACACCTTTGAAGAATCCAGCATGGCTTTGAGCATCTGTAATATAGATCAATAAATATGGATTTTATGATGATGATGATGATAAAATCTTGTTTATTTGTCTGTCATTTAAACATTTGATGTTTTTACCTTTGGTTATTTATGCTTGAATAATTATCCTAGTATATTAATAATAAAAATTATTTTTGGGTAGTTTCTTATTGTTTGATACCTGATACTGAATCTATTGCTGTTATGAACATCTTTTGTTATTTTCACATATATTAAAAAGCATGGATCAAAAGCCAATGGCGAAAAATATTTGGTAAATCAACACTTAACCTATTAAATCATAACTATATCCACTATTTTGATATTTAAATTGGATAGAAATGAAATTCGAATAGTGGATTTTTTTGTTTTTGATATCTCTTTATTTCGGTCTCCGTAGGAATCTGTTATTTCAGATTAAATCTTATTGTTTCAATGAATAAATTGCTACTCCTCTTCTCCACGCATATGGATTTATTCTATTATATACTCTAAATTCTAGAAAAACTTAAGGACAAAAAAAAATCAAGATATTTATAAGAATTAAAAACTTTTTTAAAATTAAAAAAAAAATTGAAGACTTGTTTAACTCTTTAAAATTTGCTAGTGTCAAAGGTAATCACGGAGTTATAGGTTACCATTTTTTTCTTCTCACAAAGTTCTTCTACGAAAATCATTCTTTTTTAGTGGTGATCGACGAATTCCGACTTTACATATATTATGCATTGTCTTTATCAAATGAGTTAAGCTTACGGGGACTAGGAAAAATAATCTAACATATGACAAAAAATTATTAAATTTTCCGACAAATGTTGTACCGTTAATAATGTAATCACTTCAAGTAAAAGGAGTGATAAATTACCATTTGTTTTCTCACACAGTCTATCTATGGAAAATAATCATATTTGAGAAATTATCGACATCTTTTTTATTTGGGATTTAAACAACTCTTTCTATTATGGGAGTCTAATTCATTCCATCAAGTCTAGCTACATTAGTAGTAATTGATTACTAATTTTATTAGCCAGCTATGACCTGTTCAGCATTAAATGTAACCTAGCTTATATCTAAGAGGTAAATGCTTGAAGTGGGGGCAGATTAGGGTTAGTTTAGAGAAAACGATTTTGCTCACAAGCTAGGTGTTTTAGGTAGGTATAGATTTTTGGTCCAAAGAGTAGCTATGTGCCATATTACCCGTGTTAGTTTATGTTGTAGGTAGATGAATTGCTCTTTAAGCAATCTAGCAATTGCTCAGGAGCATCTAGCAAAACGCCTTTACCGTTTTACTGTTAGTTAACTACCGTTCATTCTTGAACCGTACTTAACTTCATAGGGACATTCATCAACTCACCTTTGTTAATTATGCATCTCACGGGTAACTAAACTCCTTTTTGTGTTGGGATAGAAATATAGTTAAGAATCAATGTACTACTCTTAATGTGGTTAGTTGTATATGTTTTATGTCTTCAATATAATTTTAGTCTAAATCTATTCTTAATCCTTTGTTGACGATGTAGTGTTCTGGAATTAATCTTTTGATTTAGTTAGACCCTAGTAACGCTGGTGATCTAAGGGATATGATTTAGATTATGTATAGGTGCTATCGTCTGAGAGATCGCGGGTAGATCTATATTCATGTATAACTTTTCAGATTAATGTCATAGAAACAATAAGCTATTTTGCCATCATGCATTAGAAGTCAGTTGTTTCTATGTTATCTCGCAACGTTAACCTTAGCCGGAGATGTACGTTGGGAAAACAGTGGAGTTATATCTGAGGCATAAAAAGTATACAATTGATTATGAGGAAACATACGAGGAATCATTATTGAAATTCAATTCATGCACAACTCTAACTATGTTGATTCTATTTTACTTTGATTCAAAACACCAAAACACTTTTATAAATACTTTGTTTAGAAAATGTGTCAATACAAACTTAAATTAACTAAGGGCAATCTTTATAGATACAATATTTTTATTTGTCTGATAAAAATCGACATACTTACCACTATGCTGAAGAAACCCCAATATCCTCTTTTATCAATTGCCTTATTTTAGAAGTTAAGCAATGCACATAAACAGTATACTATATTTCACACTTTTCTCTCTTTTCCACTCCCTTTCACAATACAACATTTGATTTGAGTGAGATTATTTCGAGCACTGCTTCTAATTTTTTTCTTTAAATGCCGTTGAATATGTTTATTTTTCTATTATAAGCAAATTTTAATTGATCACGAGTAAATTAACATAAGATGTACACAAAGTGAAGTTAATCGCTCACACTTAAATACAAACACTTCTATCAACAATTTTTGGAACCTATAGTACATCCTTTTGACTATTTTTGCTTCTCCTTTTGCACGTCTTGTACGGGGTGAATCACTGCTGTTTATATTATATCTCATTTTAGTGTGTTAAAAAAAATTTAATACTTGAATCAAATATATTTAAAAAAAAACTTGAACGAAAATATTTCGTTTATTAACCTGTAAACCAAAAGGAACATTAAATATTGTTTATGTATATAATGGATGTTTGATGCATGCAGGAGTGGGCAAAAAATCCCAAAAATCGAACTGAATTGTTGCACTGAACCGAACCAAACTAAAAAAACTGAACCATTACTAATAATTTTGAAACTGAAACAGTTTGATTCGGTTCAAAACAGTCTGGTTTGATTCGAAACAGTTTGGTTCAGTTCGATAACTAAAACTCGTTTTTGTTTGGTTTTTTTATATTCTTTTCAACGGTACCAATAATAACATTTTGATTCAGTTCGAACTAGTGCAGTTCGGTTTGAAATAGTCCGGTTCAGTTTAAAATGCAAACAGTTCGGTTCAATTTAGTTATTTTAAATTTAGCAAACAATTCAGTTTGGTTCGGGTTAATTTTCATCATGAACTAAAGCATGCCCATCCCTAGATGCATGCATGACAATATCGAAAAAGGAAGCCGTCTTGCGAGGTCAGACTATTTATTAGATGTCAAAATATTAGAATATATTCGCGTAAAACAAATATCATATTATATTATTAGAGAATTATTTCGAATGAAAAGAATTGTTTCATTAATCGAAATTATTAAGATAAAACAATACATTTTATGAGAAATGCTAGCAACCCACATTTTAATACACACTTTTCAATATACTATATTTGATCGGTTAAAATTCACATGGGTCCCATAAAATCATATGAGTTTCATATAAATTTGGTGGGTCCCATGTGAATTTTAACCAATCAAAAAGAGTATTGGAAAATATGTTGATAGCATTTCTCTATATTTATACTGTGAATAATGCAATGGGGGACGAACAACCAACCGACTTTCTTAAAAAAAAATAACTACCCAACTAACTTGTAAAAATTATATCGAAATTTACATAAATTGATCGGTTGGTGGATTGGAACTTTAAAATGTGTTCCTCTAAGAGTTTAAAAAAAGAAGAAGTCATACCAAGGAGAAAAACTCAATAGCTAATGAATTCCTGATTAACTCCAATATATTTATTTAAAAACAACTCTAATAACAATCATATTAATTAGATGTCAAATTATCATAATATATTGTTATTTGAAGTCCAAATTACGTGTTAAAACTATTTTTTTTCCAGACATATTTTTAAGCACAAGAAAAGAAAAATATGTTAAGGGTTTTGCTAACCAGTGCCTTAAGGGCAATGATTAAAGATGTCAAAAATAGAAAGTTTTTATTAAAAACAATTTTTTTTGACTTTCATAAAGTCAAACAATCCACTTTTCACCAATTTGCAATGCATAATTTCTATATCAATCTTTTTAACTAGTATCCTAAGAGCACTAGATAACATTTCCCATAGGTTAATGGGAAGCATAGAATCAGAATGTGTTTTAAATCGATGTTAACTCATGTTTTAAAACAACATATGAGAAAACTATAAATATACGACCAGGGGTACTTTGGGTGTTATAATTAAATAAGTTATGTCAAAGAGGTGCAACTAGAAAAAAATCTTATAATATTTTCAAACTATCGAGGAAAAATAAATCAAAATAGATGTATTTTCAAATTCCATCCATTAGAAAAATGTTAATAAAGGAACATCCTAAACATGACTAATCCTAACCATGGCTAATTCTATTGTACATAAATAAGACGGTGTTGTATGATGCAACCTACCTCAGATTGCACATTAAAATTAAGATCAAACCATATATCTCATCACCGTCAGAAAAAAACAATTTTCTCATGATCTTATGACACATCCAAACCAATGTTTATATGTTACATCTGTCCCACATGCCTAAAGGTGAAAGCGAATTAATCATATATAGTTTGTGTCCTATGTATATGCTGTTTGATGCATGCTCAAGGTTCCATAAAAGGAAGGCATATTGCAAGTTCAGACTGTTTGGACCACATGGTATGCTCCTCAACAAGCACATAACATCACACTATAAGATACTTTGTCTATTTTTGGTTATTGTTCTATCTATACTCTATTTTAGGTAAAACTTGTAATTCTGATTGCTAAATTCTTACATAGCCAAATAAACAAATTCAGATGACTCTTGTGACCTGTCTATTTTAGTATAACTATTACACGAGCAACATAACCAAACTCATTTGGAACATAACATCTTACGACTACACTTTTTTTAGTGTTTCCTTAATTGGTCATAGGATCAAATCTCGGCCCCTGCAAGAATTTTACCGTGAAAGAAAATTAAAATACAAATTTAACCTAAAATATAGGTTGTGCTTGTGACAATTGTGCATAAGTGAGGTAAATGGTGTATCGAAGGACGGATGCACATATAGTGTATCAAGCCCGGTACCACATCTTTCGGACTATATAAGCCTCGCATAATCACCTATCAAGGTTAAGGAGGACCTCGATACTACAGCATCTTATTCCTCAATTTTGGATCCTCTGAAGTCCTTTAGTTTGGATAAAAAAGACTTCGACGCCTAAGAAAGATGGCTTCGACAAAGCCAGGTCCCCCATCAAGCTCTTCAGCTCGAATGAGGAGGATCTTGGTTCTTTAGCGAAGAACGTCGACAAAGGACCTCAAGCGTGTTGGCCAAATCAAATAAGTACAAATCCTTTGTCGAGGTTAACAGTATATTTCAGTTGACAATGCATTGTTATATGCAGGGGCCGGAGTTCGAACCCAGGACATCCCACTTTTTCGATCATCAAAGATGAATTCTAGCCACTAGTCTATTTAATATATATATATATATATATATATGTGTGTGTGTGTGTGTGTGTGTGTAATTTTGTCTTTGAAATAGGAAGACACTAGAGTGATAATTGCCTGTTTAGGAATATCAACTTGTATAGATACATAAAAATACATTATATTGATCTGTCCACATTCTCCTTTCTGTCTCTTCGATGCAAATTGTTAAGTCAAAGAATTGAACTTTTTATATGTGTGTATAGATATACCAATATTCCCCCCTTAAGCCTAAAATGTAATTTCCATATTACATAAAAAACAAATTTAAATAAAAAAAATATATCATAAAAGATAAGAAAAAGGAATTCCTCAAAAAGATTATAGTCTATCTTTTAAGAATTCCTTGTTCTTACCTTTTATCAATTTATTTTTTTCTTCAATAGTTCAGTGACATTCTGGTGGTAGGACTTTGTATCTAGTTCTATCAGTACAATAAGAATAAAACATGAGTTTTCTTCTTGCCCAATCCATAGCTCCTATCTGTTGTTGTGATAGCTTAGTAAACTCTGCTCCATCAACAGGGTCTAGTCCTGAAGGATTTGACTTAGAACATGAAGAAATTGGTGCTTTTGGATCATTTATGCAACCACTCAATTCCATTTCAGCAAGTGAAACAACAAATGGTCCATATTTATAGTTCACAGGGTATTTTCCTCCATGTGTAGCCCATTCTGAACCATCCCATATTGTTGCATATAATGACATTGGTTTTAAGGGATAAATAAATGGGGATGTGTTTTTGTGTATGAATTCCCTCACTGGAATATTGTCAACAAAGAACCTATAAAGTAAAAAAAACAAAATCTATCAGGTGCGGTTCAACGGTAAAAATTTAATCTGGTAATATTAACGTACAAAATTTAAATCATTTTTGAGATAATTATAAAATGATCCTTAATGTCACTTTAATTAAGACTTCTCTCAGGTCTTGAATATATGCAAAAAGTTAAGTATATTTGATTTAAATATGGACAGAATGCATTTAACTTTGTGTATATACTTAAGATCGGAGGGAGAGAGTGAGAATTCCCCATAGTTAAGCTGTGTTCCAACCGTTACGGTCAAAGTTACAACTATGACAGCGTTGCGGATACTTCAAAATCCGCTATCTCGGGGCAGTAGACCACAATTTAAAACCATAATTTCTACCTTTCCCAAATTTTTATTTAAAAAATCCCAAAAAGGAAAAAATATTTATAATTTAGTCCTTGCTCGATTATATAATATGATGCTATGTTTGAAAATTGAAAGTCTTACACTGTGTGATAACTGTTCCACAAGATGCTGTAATAATGGTGCTGCTGTGTTGGATCAAACCAGAGATAGAATTTCTCTTCTCTTCCTGTTCTGACACTTCCATTGGCATATATATTTGTTTGAATAACCCAATCATTTCTCTTGTCATGACCAAGTAGTTCAATATCTATCTCATCATGGTTGTGAGGAAATTTATCTGCATTTGACAACTGATATTTTCTCCAGTTAAATACAACTTTTTCACGTATCATAACCTCAAAGATAAATAAATTAGTATATATATTTTTTAACAAGCCAAAATGAGAACAGAAAATGTATTCTTAAACCATATATCATATCATATATAATATATAATTTTTTATAAAGATTCATAAGCAAATTAAAGAATAATGCTAGCTTACATAAAAAGCAACTACAACTCCAGGTGACAAACCAGCAGGTAATTTGATTGCAGCACTAAAGAATCCATAGGAGTATCTACTTTGTGATACCAAGCCAGAGCCTAAAAGAACAGATTTTATAAATAAATGAACAAAGAATAAAAAATAATTTAATTTCATTCATTAAAGTGTTTTTCATATAAACCTGAAATTTTGTCAAGAGCTAGGGTGGCCATGGACCCATTATTAAGAAACTTGACATTTGAGGCTCCAAAAGCATTAGAAAAAGTACTTTCAATTGGGACATGAGGGAAAGAATTGGTTATAGGTGTGACACTTGGAGGTGAATAAGGCCTACTGTGTGAAGAAACCAATGTTGTTAAGGAAAATATTAGTAGAAATGAGAAGGGGAGGTTTTGATGCAAATGAGTCATTTTTATTTAGGACAAAAGATGATGAGAAAATTAACATTGAAGATTAGGTATATATATTGTGGTTGGTTTGTTTAATGGGGTTCATATATTTCATAATCTTTGCTTAGTTGTTTTCTAGCTGGCCAATGTCTACTTGGCTTTCTCTTTCAATCTATAGCGATTCCTCCATCACTTATTTTAAGACTCCCTTTTGATGTCTTTATGTCCCTTAGTATAGGATATTCTTTTTCAAATTTCACATGCTTAATAATTTCTTTACAAAAATATTCTTTTTTTTTTCTCTCTCTTTAACCCTCCGATTTTAAAGAAAAGAATATAGTTCGATCATAAACTAAGTAAAGTTTAATCAATTATTATTTTATCTAAAAATTCATTCAGAGTCTCGAATAATCTATCTTTATTTGAAGTTAGTCAATCACTTAATTTAATTTTCAATTGAGAAACGTAAATTTGTTTCTCTCAAATCGTATTTATAATGGTAAAGGCAATTGTGGAAAAAATAAATTAACATATTAATTATTATAACTATATTTTTATTAATAGTCGTAAAATTTATAAGTTGGTCTTAGGAGGAAATATATTTTTTGGTGGGTGTCTAGGATCTTAATGGCAACATTCCAAAGTGTCATGTGCAGGGTGATTTCATGGTTTGGCAGGGTTTGTGTAGTGTAGCTGGCCTAAAGTTAGAGGTATGGAATAGAATGGACGTTTAGTTAATGTTTGATGGGAAGTCTCAATCTTCTTTGCATGGTTGTAATGTCCAATACATGTCTCGTTCCTTAATCGTAGCTGTAATCCTATTGGGAACAACTAATACAGTTTGAAACGTGTACAATTTGATTTTGATTGGCTTCAAATTTGCACGGTGAAGGATGGAGATCAAATAAATTAGCACATACTTTTTTTTTCACCTTTTGAACATTATTCATTTTTTAGATGACATGTATACTCATGGTAAGAGTTTGATATTGAATCTTTATAGGATAGAGTTTAAATACAGGTTGTAAAATAATCTTTATTATCGCTTAATTTATGATAATTTCCACATTTCTCTTTTTATTTTATTTTTCTCTCTATGACACCAATATTTAGGTGACTATTCCAATTCATATGTTGTTTCTATCCAAGTTGTCAAAATCGGGATTTTGTTTCGGATCAAAGGAGAAGAGCAAAATCGACAATCGTAAAATCGCAACCTAAATCAAAGGATTTTACTCAACTACTTTTGTAGAATCGATATAAGAAATTATAAAATCGCAATCAAAATCAATGGATTTTATCATAAAAATAATAATACTAAATATATGTTATAAATAGTATATAGTCGTAAATGACTTAGTTTATAAGAAATCGTAAAATCGCAATCAAAATCGATGCGTTTTGTCTATTTTATGATTTTACTATGGATTTGAGTCGTTAAAGGTGAAAAAAGTCGTAAAATCCTGAATTTTAGGATTTAAATCGGAATTTTGACAACAATGGTTTCTATAAACTATGTATTTGCAAGTGCAACTTTAGAGACACATTACGTATAATGTTCTTCTCAAAAGATGTAATGATTTACATTTTTTGGACTGAACTCAAACTAAAGACTATCGTTTAAATTAAATGAAATCTGAATTTTCTCATTCAAGCAGGCTTAGATTTTTAAATGAGTTTCGGAAAATCAAAACTATTTTATTTCTAATATCAATTTTTTATGGTTGTAAGTTAGGGTATCTTATTTAGAGGCTTTAAATTTTAATGATATATTAAGAAGAGACAATACTTTTTATTTTGACAAATTAAAAAACAATACTTGGTTTGTAGGAAAGTATATATTAATATGCGTATATACTTCTACTTTTGAAATGGAATGTGTAGTATACTATACTATATATAGTGTAACAAATTTTAGGTGGTTGAATTGAAATGGCATAGAAATACCCTTTCACACGGACCAAGCAATCTTAAATGCCCTAGTAATTTCAGCTTAAATTGCTAAGCTAAAAATGGTTAAGAGGTGGGTAAAGCATGGTTATATAGATTAATCAAGCGAATCAAAATGAGGAATATACAGCTTTAATTAATTAACTATATAACATAAAGCTAATTTTATAAATGCATGCTAAGCAGAAGATGTTAAGTATCTTTATGCATGAAAATGACCAAATCTGACAGGAGTTACTTAGCTGGCATACAGAGGAATCAGATGCAACTAAACATCACAATTTTGTATTTTTCTTTTTCAATCAATTTGTTATTAGAAAAAAAAAAGGTTTTATGCATATGATGGATCATATTAAGAAAAAGGACGTGCAACTTGAGGGTGGTCACAAGGATATTTATGGCATAGAATTACTTTTTTTGCTATAGCACTAAATTGCTGACTGAATCTTAAATATAGGTGAAAGAAAACAAGGGAGAGATAGAGATGACATTGACAATGTGCAAGTGGGACCAGTTTGTGCTATTGAGTTCGAGCACAATGTATAGATTTTTATTACATATGCAAGTAGGACCAGTGTGTGTGCATGGAAAAGGTATATGTAGAACCAAGCCATGTCTCCAACTATTGGAATTTTGTGCTATAGAATTCGAGCACAATGTATAGATTTATTACATAAGAAAAATAAGGGTGCGTAGGAATAAGAAGACCGAAAAATACATGTAAAAGTCGTAAATGCCCTGGCGGCAGTTAACTGCTGATGAATTAAAGACACGACGACAGTTAAGTGCTGAGGATTTCATCGGGAGTTAACTGCCGATACAATCATGATACAAATTCAGACATAAGCTCTCTCTCATCCATTATTACTCTCAATCTCTCAAAAATTCTCAAATCTCTCTAAAAATCTCAACCAAATTTATTCAACAAAATCACAAGTAAGTAATCATAATGCTATTAAATTATATTTTAGTTGTTATAAATGTTTTTCTTTTTTAGATTTTGAGTTTTTAAGTAGATTTTTTTTTATTTAGTTTTTGAGTAGATTTACATGTTATAATTCATTTTTAGAGTAGATGTAAATTGATTAATTTTGTTAAAATGTTTGCATGATGTTTGTTGGAGTTGCAGCGGAAATTTGACTTCTAATAATGATATAAAATACAGCCCTCACTTAAGTTAAACAAGAAAATAGTATAACATGAACAATGAATTTGTATGAGGAGATATAAATGTCTAAAGAAGAAAGATTGAATTTATAAGAGAAAACTACTTTGTATATCTATTGTTGTTATTATTACAAACTAATGATTCATCTTATATAGTAATCCACATACTATAAAATGACTGAAGCATATTACAAAACACATATAAGCCATGTTATTCCTATTATCGCTCCTGACTAATATTGCATCTTGCCATAATTAGTTTTGACTAATTATTCCCACAATTCTCCACCTCGTTCATAATTTAAATATTCAAATTTTGGACGAATATGGAATAATGTTTAGCAAGTTCAAGCAGTGTTGAAATTTGCTACCTGATACAACCTTGGTTAACATGTCAGCTGGGTTCTCATCATTATGTACCTTCGTAAGAGAAATATGTCCTTCCTCTACGACATCCCGTACAAAATGATACCTTACATCAATATGCTTGGTCCGAGCATGATGAACCTGATTCTTAGCCAAATGGAGCGCACTTTGACTATCACAACCCAGTTTTACACATTCTTGTTTCATACCCAAATCATCTAGAAGACACCTTAGCCACAATGCTTCCTTCACTCCTTCTGCTACTGCCATATATTCGGCTTCTGTAGTGGAGAGTGCCACTGTAGACTGTAACATCGATCTCCAACTAACTGGAGTACCATATATTTTAAATATATAACCAGTAGTAGATCGTCGTCTATCTAGATCACTAGCATAATCTGAATCAACGAAGCCACCTATTTGACACGTATCTCCATCAAAACACAAACCAGTGTTAATGGTACCTTTTAAGTACCTCAAAATCCATTTCACTGCTTCCCAGTGCGCCTTTCCTGGATTCGCCATGAACCTGCTGACAACACTCACCGCTTGTGAAATATCTGGACGTGTACACACCATAGCGTACATCAAACTGCCAACTGCACTAGCATAAGGTACATTTTCCATGTTTGCCTTATCTTCTGCTGTAGTGGGAGATTGATTTCCAGAAAGCCTAAAATGTGGAGCTAATGGAGTAACCACCGACTTAGCACCTTTCATTCCAAACCTTTCGACAATCCTCTCTAAATAGCCTTTTTGACTCAAGAAAAGTTTTCGGTTTGTCCGCTCTCTTCTAATCTCCATACCCAGTATTTTCTTTGCAGCGCCCAAGTCTTTTGTCTCAAACTCTTTACCAAGTTTAGACTTCAACTTATCTATCTCCACCTTGCTTTTTGAAGCAATAAGCATGTCATCGACATACAATAATAGATAGATATAATCACCTCCATGAAGCTTCTGAATATAGACACAACTGTCATAACTACTTCTAGAGAAACCTTGTTTTATCATAAAAGAATCAAATCGCTTGTACCACTGTCTAGGAGATTGTTTCAACCCGTAAAGTGATTTTCTCAAGCGACATACCTGACTCTCTTTACCCTCAACCTTGTAACCCTCAGGTTGATACATATATATTTCTTCGTCTAAGTCTCCATGCAAGAAGGCTGTCTTCACATCTAGTTGTTCCAGCTCAAGATCACCATGAGCTACTAAACTTAATAGCACCCGGATAGAAGTATGTTTCACCACCGGAGAAAATATCTCATTGTAATCAACTCCTTCCTTTTGTGCAAACCCCTTAGCCACTAGTCTAGCCTTATATCTTGTGCCACACGACTTAGTATGATCTTCTTTTCTTTTATACACCCACTTACAACCGATAGCAGTCTTTCCCACGGGCAATGGGACCACCTCCCATGTCTTATTCTTATGAAGAGATTGCATCTCTTCCTCCATAGCAACCAACCAACTCTCTCTATCTTTGTCTTTGATAGCTTGCTTGAAGGTGACCGGCTCATCATCTTCAACTGAGAGTGCATATTCAACCAAGTTTACCTGCCCATAATGCCTCAGAGGTTTGTCCGACCCAAACTTCTGAATTGTTTTATAATTTCTCTTTGGCCTAGTGGTTTCCAAAGATTCCTCCTGCTGCTGTTGTAACACATGTGTATTTTCTTGCTGAACCTCCTCATGATCATGTTCATCCTCTTCCTCGTCTTCACTGGCGATAGGATTCTCTACCTGACCACAACTAGAATTTGGTTGGTCTTCAGATTCTATCTCAATAACTTGATTTGATATTTTAACATCACCATCGTTAGGCACCATAGATTTTTCATCAAAGGTAACATCCCTGCTTATCACAAACTTAGAATCTTCTACACTCCAAAGGCGATAGCCTTTGACCCCTTTTGCATATCCTAGAAAGATAGCTTTCTTTGCTCTATTATCAAGTTTATTATCCTTGACGTGATAATAGGCCATGCATCCAAAGATTTTCAGTTTTTCATAATCAGTATGTTCACCTGACCACACCCTATAAGGTGTGTCTCCACCTAAACTAGAATGTGGGGATCTGTTTACTACATAACAAGCTGTAGCAATCGACTCTGCCCACCATTCTCGACCTAACCCAGAATTAGAGCGCATACACCTTGCTTTCTCAAGAAGTGTACGGTTCAATCTTTCCGCGACTCCATTCTGTTGTGGTGTGCCTCTAACCGTCCAGTGTCTAACAATGCCTTCCTGATCACAAAACCTCTTGAAAGCTCCATCCGTATACTCTGTACCATTATCCGATCGCAGAGTTTTCAGCTTTCTACCCGTCCTGTTCTCAACCATTGCTTTCTGTGGGAATAATTAGTCAAAACTAATTATGGCAAGATGCAATATTAGTCAGGAGCGATAATAGGAATAACATGGCTTATATGTGTTTTGTAATATGCTTCAGTCATTTTATAGTATGTGGATTACTATATAAGATGAATCATTAGTTTGTAATAATAACAACAATAGATATACAAAGTAGTTTTCTCTTATAAATTCAATCTTTCTTCTTTAGACATTTATATCTCCTCATACAAATTCATTGTTCATGTTATACTATTTTCTTGTTTAACTTAAGTGAGGGCTGTATTTTATATCATTATTAGAAGTCAAATTTCCGCTGCAACTCCAACAATTGGTATCAGAGCCAATTGTAAAATTATAGAGTGGTAAAACTTTATTATTTTTATTGGTTATCGAAGATAATGGCTTCTACTAGTGGAACCGTCAAGGTTGGGAAATACGAAATTGAAAAGTTCAATGGGAAAAATGATTTTTCCTATTGGAGGATGCAGATGAAAAATCTGCTTATTTCACAAAAGTTGCACAAGGCGTTAGCTGAACAGAAACCTGCGAGTATGAAGGATGAGGATTGGGAAGAGTTAGATCTTGAAGCGTGGGCAGCCATAATCTTATGCCTTGAGAGGGATGTTGCATTCTTGGTGAATGAAGAAGCAACGGCTGCTAGCGTGTGGTCAAAGTTAGAGAAAAATTTCATGACGAAAACTCTAACAAATCGGATCTACTTGAAATCCAAATTGTATACATGCAAGATGGAGGAAGGCACCTCAATCCGGGATTATGTCAACAAGTTTGATAGGATTATATCAGACTTGAAGAATATAGGAGTGAAGATTGATGATGAAGACCAAGCACTTATGTTGCTTCTTTCATTGACAAAGAAGTATGAAAATCTAGTTCAAACATTGATGCTTGTTGGTGATACTCTAACCATGGATGAGACTAGAACATCGTTATTAGCGGATGATCTTCGAAAGATTGCTACTAGTGGGATGTCTGGTAATGGTGGAGAAAATACCGAACAAGCACAAGGGTTGTTTGCTAGTAGGGGGAGGAACAATGAAAGATCTAAGGGCAGGGGCGGCAAGTCTAGATCAAAATCTAGAGCTCATGCAGAAAGAACGTGCTTTAAATGTGGTGAGCTTGGGCACTTTAAAGCAAATTGTCCAAATAAGAGGGTATTATTTAAGAATTATACCAACAACGAAAACAACTCCAGAGGTAAACAACAAGATTTGCAGGAGGCGAGTTATGTCTCAAATGGCGAGGATGATTGCTTCTCGGTTTCAGAGCAAGACCATATGCATGATATCTCCGGAAGATGGATGCTTGATTCAGGAGCTTCACACCATATGTGCCCAAATAGGAAGTGGTTTACTACATACCAAAATAAAGATGGTGGTACAGTTTTAATGGGGAATAACCATGCCTGTAGAATTATGGGGTATGGTACAATACGAATCAAGATGCATGATGGAGCGGTAAGGACTTTGAGGAACGTGAGACATGTCCCTAATTTGCGAAAAAACCTTATTTCTCTTGGTGTATTAGAGGAAAATGGTTGCAAAATAATCTTGGAAAATGGAGTCTTAAAGGTTGTTCGTGATTCGTTGGTTGTGATGAAGGGGGTTCGTCATAGGAATCTTTATTCTCTTATGGGGGAAACTGTCACGGGTGATTTGGCAGTTGGAATCAATAGAAGTAAAGACCAGACTGAATGTACGAGGATGTGGCACATGCGCCTTGGGCATATGTCCGAAAAGGGTCTCTCACTGCTTGGTGAGAAAGGTTTGCTAAAGAACATGGAAAAGCCATGCATGGAATTTTGTGAACATTGTGTGTATGGCAAAGCACATAGGTTGCGGTTTTCTACAAGCAAGCATAAAAGCAGGGGAATACTAGACTACGTGCATACTGATGTTTGGGGTCCGGCTCCAGTTACTTCTAAGGGTGGTTCCAGGTACTTTGTTACATATGTTGATGATCATTCAAGGTATGCTTGGATTTATTTTCTTAAGCATAAGAATGAGGTATTTGATATTTTCAAGTGTTGGAAAGTGTGGGAATAATTAGTCAAAACTAATTATGGCAAGATGCAATATTAGTCAGGAGCGATAATAGGAATAACATGGCTTATATGTGTTTTGTAATATGCTTCAGTCATTTTATAGTATGTGGATTACTATATAAGATGAATCATTAGTTTGTAATAATAACAACAATAGATATACAAAGTAGTTTTCTCTTATAAATTCAATCTTTCTTCTTTAGACATTTATATCTCCTCATACAAATTCATTGTTCATGTTATACTATTTTCTTGTTTAACTTAAGTGAGGGCTGTATTTTATATCATTATTAGAAGTCAAATTTCCGCTGCAACTCCAACAATATAAAATACAGCCCTCACTTAAGTTAAACAAGAAAATAGTATAACATGAACAATGAATTTGTATGAGGAGATATAAATGTCTAAAGAAGAAAGATTGAATTTATAAGAGAAAACTACTTTGTATATCTATTGTTGTTATTATTACAAACTAATGATTCATCTTATATAGTAATCCACATACTATAAAATGACTGAAGCATATTACAAAACACATATAAGCCATGTTATTCCTATTATCGCTCCTGACTAATATTGCATCTTGCCATAATTAGTTTTGACTAATTATTCCCACAATGTTTATATTATAGTTATGATTTTTAGGGTTATTTTAAATTTTGGTGTTTGAGAAGACTTTTTTTAATTTTAGATTTTGAGTAAATTTCTTTTTTTTTTTTTTTAGTTTTTGAGTAAATTTACATGTTATAATTCATTTTTAGAGTAGATGTAAGTTGATTAATTTTTTTAAATTTTTTACATGATGTTTATGTTATAGTTATGATTTTTAGGGTTTATGTATAATTTACACTCCAAGTGTTTGATGAAATGTTTGAATAAGTTTTACATTTATTGTTTTTAATTTCTTTTTGTGTAGATTTGAAACAATGGCCGATATGTTCGACGTTCAAGCACAATTCAACAGTGGAGAACCTCCGAGGTTGAAGGTTCGGCACCTTGGTGTCACGTTAAGAGGTATCAAGGATCAACTGAATGAATTCAACCAAGGAGTAAACCCCAAAGACACAGGAGGGTGGAATACGTTCGGTATAAACGTCCAATGCTCAACGATGGGAGAATATCATTCAGTTGGGTGGAATTAACGAACGACGATAACCTGAGGAACATATTTTGGGAGCACATCTTGTGGATCGATATGCTTGTAACGTTGCTGAGATCAACTGAAGATATTATCAACAGTTTGATTCTGCCAGAAGATCGTGATTAGGTAGGGAATGCACCTTCAAACTACAACAATTGTCTTACCTCTGAAATGAGGTAATTCAAACTTGTTAAACAATAGTTCTCAAGCATTCATCCGGCTGTTTCATTGTTCCTTTCAAAAGATTAAATTCTTGTTAGTTTGGTTTAGATAATCGTATTGAAGTGTCACAAAATGCACCCCATTCTCGTGACACTTCAATACCATCATCTAAACCAAACTATCAAGAGTTTAATCTTTTGAATGGAACAATGGAACTTTCGGGTGAATGCTTGAGAGCTGTTGTTTAGCAAGTTTGAATTTACCCGATTTCAGAGGTAAGATAATTGTTGTAGTTTGAAGGCTCTACCCGAATGTAATGTATTGATAGGACATATTTAGGAACTTTATGTAATGTAATGTAACTTTTATTTGAATTTCTTCAATACGCGACTTTAATCGAAATTATTCAATACACGACTTTAATCGAAATTATTCAATACGCGACTTTATTCGAAATTATTCAATACACGACTTTATTTGAAATTATTAAATATGCAACTTTATTCGAAATTATTCAATACGCGACTATATTCAAAACTATTCAATACACAACTTTATTCAAAGTACCATAATGTAAAGAAAAATGTACCAAAATGTGCGCGACATATAAAAAAACATAAAAAAAGATCCAAAACAATTAGACATTACAAGCCATTACATTCAATCATCTTTCTCGTAACACAAGTCAATTGGGTTGTCCTCAACAATCCCTGGGGCACCTGCTTTTGGTTGAGGACCAAAATAGCATGTCCTCCCGCTCCTCCTCAAACTGGAATGGTTGTACACTGCCACCTTCAAATCGTTTTTTTAACGGAACCATCACATTCGATTATGTGTCATGTCATAGGAGATTTAGCTTTCTTCTTCTCATCACCTTCCTTTTTGTTCAACTGAACATAACCCTTATTCTAATTCTGAAACATATCTACATAAACAAATCGGTGATCAACATCTAAACTAATCATAACAATTCACGAAAAACCTAACCTAATCCTAACAATTCTACAACAATTCATCAAAACCTAAACTAATCCTAAAAATTCTACCACAATTTCCTAACAATTCTACAACAATATTATATTCAACTCTAATCTAACATCAAATCATAAAATAAAAAAAACCTAATTATGTGACAATTTAACCAAAAAACTAACAATTCAATCACAAAACAACAATGCAATAGGATGATAACAACTTACTTGATTTTGTGCTTGAAATTGACTTGGAATGACTTAACCTTGTCAAAAATCGCTCCTATGGAACCCAAAACCGCAACAATGGAGTTTTGGAAATTCCTATGTCTGTTATGTTCTTATAACAGATCATCGGCATTTAACCGCTGAAGGAACCTCACCAATTAACTGCCGCCGGTTCTCTTCCTCGGCATTTTACTGCCGTCGGGGCATTTCAGTCTTCTACCAGTGTTTTTCAGCATTTTACAAAGTGTGAACAACAAATTTCAAGTTATTTTGATGTTATTTCTAATTTTGTTTCCCTCCCTTGTTGGGTTTGAACTCTATTGTCTTTTTTTAAGGGTTTTTAAGTCTAGTTTGTTACGTATTATAAAAAAGTAAAAGTCATATTTTATATCTTGTTCCTAGCATTTTAGGGGCCTTAGGCATGGTTCGAGAAAAAGACCTCTTACATAATACATCATAAACTTTTTTAGTTTCTTGTGCTGATTTTATTAGCGCTTCATTTCGTTTTTTTCTTCGCTTTTCACTACAGGATAAAAGTTTTTTTTAGGCAACATCTTCAAATAAATCAAATACTCCATAGAAATCAAATCTAAACAAAATACCATATAATTAGAGAACAATTGCTTCTGCGAAGTAGATTGAAATTTCTCATGTAGGCCAATTTTCAACTAAAATATAATTTGTTTAGTTGTGAAGATTCTCCCATTTTTGTAGATAATAAATATCACAAATATTTTTAATATTAGTGAGACACATTATTAGGAACAAAGGTCACCAAAAAATATCATATATTTCTTGGCACATTATTATGAACAAAGGTTTTATTTGGGAGGGTGTAAATAGAAAGCTTTGTTTTGTATAGGGTATTTATGACAAATTGCATCAAAAGGGCAAAAACAATACATCCCAGTCTTCAATTTCAATGTTTCGCGCCTGTCTGCTGGTATATTTTACTATTTACACCCCCCAAAATCCAGTTCTTGCTATATACACCCCAACAAATAAAAAAAAATTCCGGCCCCTACAGGCATGGGTCCTAGGCCGTCGCACTCTCGGGCTATTTGTTTTTCAATTTTTCTCTTCCCACTTTCAAAATTGATCATTCACACCTAAAATTTACTTTAACAACCCCAACGACCGCTCAATATCAACGAAAGTTCACTACAGCTGACCCAACGACAATTAACTATTGCAGGTATCGAGTGTAACACCCCGAAATCCCAGCTTAAAAATTCATTTATATAATCAGAGTATAACACAATATTCAGGATGTCACATTTCATAAAATCTTTAAACAAAATGAATAATAGTTTATTCCTCATCTTTATTCAAAACGTAGCAGCGGAATCATAATTCAAACTCTTTAAAAAGATTAGTTCTTCGCACCAATGTCATAATCAATTCAAAAACGATACATAAAGGAATAGAAACAAATGATAATCCCCATCCCGTTACGTATCAGAGCCCCTAAGACTCCACAAGGACCTCTCACATCGTCAATTCTACGCTTGGTCACCTGCACTTGCCCACGAGGCGGCAATTCCAACAGAAGGGGTGAGATTCACAAAACAAAACATTAAACATATAATTCAACAATTATATTTAACAACATAACTTCATTATCATAATATCACAACAACAGTCAAGTAACATCTTAATCATAATCAACGTCATAAATCCACATCATAATCATAATCAACATCATGTTCAACATCTTAGTCAACAATCTTAGTACGACTCGGTAATGCGACCTCGACTCGACAATGCAACTTAGACTCAACAATGCAACTTAGACATATTAATCATGCATGTGGTACCATATTGAGTATAAATATACTCCTAGGGCATAAGCCCTCGTCGCTATTGAGCATAAAAATACTCCTAGAGCATAAGCTCTCGTCGCTATTGAGCATAACAATACTCCTAGAGCATAAGCTCTCGTCGCTATTGAGCAAAAGCTCCTAGGGCATGAGCCCTCGTCTCTGGATGAATATGCATGGACTTGACTTCTTAACTCTTAGACATCTCAAATAAATTCCAATAATTTGGATTACAACATCATAAACCTTATAACGACACATGCAGCTTTTAATTATTAACACATAGCAACATGGCAGCAACGAATCATCACAAGCATAGTAAAATCGCAAGCATTCACATACATCATCTCTTATAATTCAAAGAAAGCATATACTAAGTGTTGTCTCGATTTCGGGGTGTCAAGTCATTGAATCAGCTTGAACCACTCAATCATTGACAAATCTCTATTTTTCTTGGGAAGGGCAAAATTGAGAAAAACCCTTATTAAGACTCGAGGCTCGGGGTCGTATTCGCTACAGGAAGGTGTTAGGCACCCGTAGCGACTAATTTCTTAAACTCATGTTTTCGCTTTACTTTTAATTTTATTGAAAGTTGTTTATTTGGATGAAAAAAGAAGAAGACTTTGGTTTTATTTTTATTTGAATTGAGGGAGTCGTGGAACTCCTTGCCTACATACCTCTTTAAGAGGATCAAATCCATTGTAGTTCGTTCTAAAAAGAATTTGTGAGTTAATTTGTTTTTAATTTTGGAAATGGTTTTAGAAGAAGATGCGGGGCCGTGAAGGCTCTAGAAAAGAAGGCGAGGTTGGTCCAATTTTTAAAAATGTTAGTCTGAAGTTGATTACTTCATTGAGTTTTTATTTAAGAAAGAGAAGTAAAAAATGGTGGAGTTTTGGCTCCGGGTTGTATTAAAAGATCTGAATTGAGATGCTGTTATTTTTGTTTGTTTTTGCTTTTTGGAGAAAAGATTTCCTAAGAATCGCGTCGCCTAATCATACATCTAATCGTCATGCATACACCGTGTGTGCGTGTCAGTGTTCGTGTCAGTGTACATCACCAAAGTCCGTTGTTCGTTTACATTTGACCTAATTACATGCTACGGTCTTTGCGAGGAATTTAAAAGAAGTAAAAACTACTCTAAAATTATTACATAAGAATTCTACGAGAAATTATATGAAATCTAAAGAAAGGAAAGTACCGAAATGAATGCTTATGAGGTGCATGAGAAATGAAACACACGGTTAGTAAGCAAAATATGTAGTGGTAATAATAAAGAGTAAGCAAGAAGTGACTAATGAAATGACAAGAAACAATAGTAAAGCACATATTGAAGAAGTGATGGAAATAATAGCCAAAGATAAGAGTAAATGCACAAGATTCTAACCACAAAATCTATCTAAACACATGACCTATAATTTCTACCACAGCACGAATTTAGGAGCCAATTTCAAGCACAAGAATGGGTATTTACAAAGCATGGTTTGGGTTCAAAATTATCACACATTTAGGCATATCTCACATTTTTCAAAGTAAACTTGCAACACAAGAAATTCAACCATAAACCCACAGACAGTGGTAATTGACATAGAATCATGAGTAAAACACCACAAAATCACATAGCATACACCAACATCATATGGGGAACGTGAATACTCAAAAATCATAGAGGAAAATTTCACAAAAGCGCATAAAGATGAAAATCAACCAAGAATTTAGTCATGCAATTTTTTATTGGTCCACAAGTGTAAAATACACCACAAAACAGTCACAAATATAGCAAAAAACACATAGCAATTTTTTTGGAAATTTGTGGCCTAAATTTGGATAATCAGAGGTGCAAGTAGTAAGAACGCATGGTGCAAGCAGCAAAAAAAATAGAGAAAAAACGAAACAAACTGGGCCCTAACCCAAAGCCCAACGCACCATGGATCTGCACGCACAGGGAGCGTTGGATTGATCCATGGTGGGAAAACCCTGGATCCAACGCTCCTGGTTCTGCCTCACAAAACCGGCAATAAACCGGACCGGTTCAATTGCCTTTATAAAGGCAAGAGCTCCGGTTTTTTTTTTCATTTGCACTTGTTCTTTCTCTCTCTTCTCACCGTTCTTCTCTCATACTCTCTCTAGCATCCCACCGCCGGTGAGGATGAAGCTGAGGCGGAGACCTTGAAGGTCCGCCGGAAACTTCATCTTCTCCGGCGAGTTCATGAGTTTTCCGGCGACTCAAAACCCTAATTTTCCAGAATTCTGTTTTTCCTACATGAATCTCTTCGTCTCTTCGTCCTAAACATGATTCTGGCGCTGGTTTTTACAAATTCAAATTGAAACGATGTAGATCTTGATTGTTGGTTACGGTTTCAAACTGCTTTTTTTTTTTGAGTTTCTTGACGAATCTTCAAGAGATTCACTCCGAGCTAAACTCGTTTACGAACCTTGAAGTGTTTTTTCGATTGTCGAATCGTTTTTGTTAGGGTTTCGAATTTCGAACGAACACCGTTGAATCAATCACGGATCTACATCGATCTGAATTTGTGACGTTTTTTAGCGCAAGAAAACTGTGGATTGAGTATGTACCTGGGTTTTAATTCGGAGATTCGAACCAGATTTTGAATAGCAACTCTGTTCTTCGTTGATTTTGGCTTGAATCCGAAAATAAATCGGTATTTCCTCTTTTTTATTGGAACCGGTTCATCTTCTTTGATTTCCTCTTCTTCTCCTTTGAATGCTTCTGTGATCGGTGCTTGAGTTTGCTACTGGCGAATTCGCACCTCGTATTGCAGAAGAATCAACTCAATGATGAAGATTCATCACTGAATCTCTGAGAGTTGATGAACAATCCATGAGTTTGGTGCGTGAATTTGATTCTGGAATTTCTAGGGTTTATGCGTGTTCTTCATGGTTCTTGAGCTTCTCTGATTTTTGATCTAACTGCCAAGAGAGAGAAAAATGGGATTCTGTTTGTGTAATGATTGCACTGAATCAAAAAAACGATCCTTTTTATGATTCTAACACTGTGTTCCTTATATATGCTGCCATGTGTATCTGACATCCAATGAGAATGTGACATCTGGATTTTGAATGAGCTGGCACAGTTCTGGCAATGTGCTGGATTTCAAAGGACCTTTCTGCAAAAATTTGAAAACTTGGGGACCAAAATGCAATTTTAGAAAGTTTTGAGGACTAAAAAGCAAAAAATAAAATAAAATTGAATTAAAACTGGTAATCTGACAAAACGTAAAGTGAAACGAAAATAAAATCGACCAACGGACTAAAACGAACAAAATACACAAATGAGGTATTCTAAAATACCTCCCTGCCGAAATTTTGACATGAAAAGACCAAAACACCCCTAAGGACCAAACTGACTCAAACTGACTCAAAATGACTCTGATACAATTTTGAACTGGGTTTTTTAACAGAGATGGGATCAAAAACGTAAAAATAAACTAAAAAAGATTCAGAGACAATCACAAGGACTAAAGTGGGTCCCACTGCAGGAAATGACCAAAATGCCCTTTTGTACGATTTTTTCCAAATGTTTGAAATAAAATGCAAGGAAAGCAATGCAATGCCTCAAGTAGGTCTTAAATGACTTTTTACGCAAGAAAAGACACCGTGGATTGGTTTTATGCAAGAGAAACATAGACAAAGTCATGATTAAAAACACTGCGATGCAGAGATAATAAAAGAATATGCAGATGAAACATAGTAAAAATTCAGAATAACAATTGTAATTTGACAATGATTAAAGATAGAAAAGAACATTGAATAAGTATTTTTTGGGTCCAAAATCAGGGTATAACAGCTGCCCCTATTTAAGTTTCTTTGCCCGAGAGGTCAAGAGATGGAGTCTTTGGCTCGACGGGGCAAAGATACTTAAATATTAACACTTGCACTGTTTTTGGACGAAAAAAATACGATTGTACATCCTCAAATATCATGAATGCCATGCAACATTTGGATCATGAATGCAGGACGAACGAGAGTTGGAATTAACAAAATATGCCGTATCCATTGCGGGATTGGTAGACATTGACAAAATGACAAATAACAGACCTCACAGGGGAAACAAAAGGGTGAACTGACAGGTACGAGTTGTTCTTTTGGTTCGAACTGGGAACTCGACTGGGAATAAAGGGAAACGGATAAGGGCGAGCTGTTCTTGGATTCGAACTGGTCACTCGACTGGGAATATAGAAAAGACAGGTGTGAGCTGTTCTTGGACTTGAACTGGTTACTCACTTGGGGATGTTTGGTAAAAAATATAAGCAGGCACGAGCTGTTCTTGGACATGAACCGGTTACTCGACCAAAAACAAAAGCAAAAGACGGGTGTGAGTAGTTCTTGGACTTGAACTGGTTACTCCACCGGAGACGAACAAATGGACAGGTACAAGCTGTTCTTGGATTCGAACTAGCCACTTGACCGCACAAAGACATGTTGAGGGGTACAAGCTATTCTTGGATTCGAACTAGCCACTTGACCGAATAGAAACACTTACTGGGGACATGCTTTTGACAACGTATAGATTGGAATTTGGTTTGACATTGACACGGTTTGTAGAGATAGATTGGCTGACAATACTAACTCACATGACAGAGAATTTCAACATAGACATTGTATTGATACTGAGATTGACATTGGGAATGCAGCATGTATGGATGATATAACAATTTTATTAAAATGCATGGACACATAGTATGCATGATTATGCATGTATGAATGTTTGAAATGCATGATGGTTGACAAACAGTGGATGCAATTTTGCAGAGGCAGACAAGACATTGGAATATTGGGCACTCGGTGGCTCGTGCCATATCACATATTCACTGGGAAGGCACACTATCTTCTCGGAGATCCTCTTCTGGAGACATCGTTGCTGTGAGACATATTGGAGCCATAGTCAAGGACAGATAGTTGCACAACTTAACGGGGAAATAGTATCAGAGAGTCCACCGGGGATGACGTCCTCACTGCCGGACGCACCAGTGATGGGCACACTTTGGATACGGCTTCTGTGGTCAATGCTTTCTCTTACTTGATTTTTCATTTTTTCATTTGTTTTGCATCCCATTCTTGCCTGGACCGCCCTTTCGGGTTTTCGATCCACCGGGGAAAAATTTTTACTGCCTCCTTTTTGCCTGGATTGCCCCTTGGGGTTGTCAATCCAGCGAGGTGCTCTTTTTTGCCTAAGCCGCCCTTTCGGGTTTTCGACTTAGCGAACTCATTCATATTTATTTGCATTTTCATTCTGTTTTTTCATTCTTGCTATTGACCACAGACCGTCTTGATGAGAGTTTGCTTGTAGTATTTATCGAGATGGATATCAACACACACTCACTCATGCATGATTCACTTGAATGTACCCTGTTGCTCGGGTTTGCTTTCAAAATAGACAGTAAGAATTTTCAATTTTCAGAATGTTTGTTTCAGGCATCGCCATTATTAAATGAAAAGAAAACGTTTTTGTACATAACTTTGAAAATATAGAGAGATAGAAGTTCAAGTAAAAGCACAGGCTCAAATTGATGTATGAGAGTGGTGGTCAGACAATGGTCTGACTCCACGGATTTACAAGGCTTGGAAAATGGTAATTTTATTGGTTGGTGATACATTGAACACGGTAACCGCTACGTTCCCTGGAAACTTCGAGTTCACCAGTACATAAGCCTCTGACGAAAATAGTCGTAGACAGTTGCAGACGCCCCAAGGAGATGGTGGCTTGTCAAGTACAGTCATTTGTCTTCTTGTTTCAACCTCATTTTTGCATGAACCGCCCTTTCGGGTTTTCGGCTCATCGAGGCGCTCATTCTTGCCTGAGTTGCGTACAATCTCAGCGAGCTTTTTACTTATTTATCGTTTTTTGTCCCTTATTTTGCCTGGACCGCCCTTTCGGGTTTTCGATCCACCGGGAAGCGCATTTTTGCCTAGGCCGCCCTTTCGGGTTTTCGACCCACCACGCTGTTCTTTTCATATATCTAGACAAAGTACTTCTTGACAATATCGGCGTTCACAGGGTTTGGAAGTTCAACACCATCCATGTGCGTAAGAATCAAAGCACCGCCAGAGAAGGCCTTCTTAACAACATAAGGACCTTCATAGTTAGGCGTCCACTTGCCCCTTGGGTCGGGTTGTTGGTTCATTCTTCTCTTCAACACGAGTTCCCCTTCTTTGAATTCCCGAGGACGAACCCTCTTGTCAAAAGCAGTTTTCATTCTGGTTTGGTACGATCGTCCCCGAGCCATGGCGTCCATACGTTTTTCTTCAATCAAATTCAACTGATCATACCTGCTCCGACACCATTCAGCCTCGGATAACTTTGCTTCCATGATCACACGGAGAGATGGGATCTCAACCTCCAGGGGGAGGACAGCTTCCATGCCATACACAAGAGAAAAAGGGGTTGCCCCGGTTGAGCTGCGCACCGTAGTACGGTAACCATGCAGAGCATACGGTAACATCTCATGCCAGTCTTTGTAAGTAGTGACCATTTTCTGAACGATCTTCTTGATATTTTTGTTGGCAGCCTCAACTGCACCATTCATCTGAGGTCTATAAGGGGAAGAATTGTGATGCTCAATCTTGAACTCTTCACACAGCGCCTGTACCACGTCGTTGTTCAAATTGGTGCCATTATCAGTGATAATCTTGCTAGGAACTCCATATCGACAGATGATGTTGTTTTTGATGAATTTGACCACCACTTGTTTGGTTACACTAGCATAGGATGCGGCTTCGACCCATTTAGTGAAGTAGTCAATCGCCACTAAGATGAAACGATGACCATTCGAAGCCTTTGGTTCAATTCTTCCAATCATATCAATGCCCCACATGGAGAACGGCCACGGGGAGGAGATAACATTAAGCGCATGAGGAGGCACATGGATCCTGTCGGCATAAACTTGACATTTGTGGCATTTTCTGGTGTGCCTGTAGCAATCATGCTCCATGGTCATCCAGTAGTAACCTGCCCTCAACAACTTCCTTGACATAGTGTGCCCCGTAGCATGAGTCCCGAAGGTACCGTCATGTACGTCATGCATTAACTGTTCTGCTTCGTGCTCATCAACACATCTTAACAATACCATATCATAGTTCCTCTTGTATAGAACATCCCCATCCAATAGGAACCTACTAGACAACCTTCTCAGAGTCTTCTTGTCTTTATTGGAGGCACCTGGCGGGTATGTACGGTTTTGCAAAAACAGCTTGATATCATAATACCAGGGTTTATCATCAATCACATCTTCATCTGCCTGTCCATTTTCCTCTTCAATAACGAACACATGGGCCGGTCTATCAAGGCGTTGCACTTTGATTGTCGGCACATCATTCCAATGGTTTACTCGAAACATGGAAGACAGAGTAGCAAGGGCGTCAGCCATTTGGTTTTCATCCCGAGGGATATGATGCAACTCGACCTTTGTAAAGTATGTCAGCAGGCGTCTTGCATAATCACGGTAGGGGATCAACTTGTCATGATGAGTCACCCATTCACCCTTTATCTGGTTAATAACAAGTGCCGAATCACCATAGATGTCTAGGCGTTTGATTCTCATATCGATCGCTTCCTCGATCCCAAAGATACACGCTTCATACTCTGCCATGTTATTGGTACAATCGAACAAGATTCGGGCGGTAAAAGGGATATGATGCCCCTGAGGAGACACCATGACTGCACCAACTCCTTTACCATAAGCATTAACAGCACCATCAAAGACTAATCCCCATCTGTTATTGGGATCCGGGCCTTCATCAATCCACGGCTCTCCACAGTCTCTTGATTTCAATAACATGATCTCTCATCGGGGAAATCGAATTTAATTGGCTGGTAATCATCCAGAGGTTGATGGGCCAGGTGGTCCGCAAGAATGCTACCCCTGATCGCCTTTTGAGTCTTGAACACAATATCATACTCAGACAAGAGCATTTGCCAACGTGCAATCTTTCCCGTGACAGCAGCTTTCTCAAAGATGTATTTGATCGGATTCATTCTAGATATCAACCATGTGGTATGATTCATCAAGTAGTGGCGCAGGCGTTTGGTAGCCCAGGCTAAAGCACAACAAGTCTTTTCAAGCATTGTATATCGAACTTCACAATCGGTAAACTTTTTGCTTAGATAGTAAATAGCATGCTCTTTCTTTCCCGTCTCGTCTTGCTGACCGAGTACGCAACCCATGGAGTCATCCAATACTGACAAGTACATAATCAAGGGTCTTCCTTCCACTGGCGGGACAAGGATAGGTGGTTTCAACAAATAATCTTTGATGCTATCAAAAGCCCTTTGGCATTCATCGTTCCACACGACAGGTTGGTTCTTCCTGAGTAGTTTGAAGATTGGTCCACAGGTCGCGGCCATGTGAGATATGAATCGGGAAATATAATTCAGACGCCCAAGGAAACCTTTGACTTGCTTCTCGGTTTGTGGTGCCGGCATCTCTCTGATAGCTCGGACTTTATCAAGATCGATTTCAATCCCCTTTTGGCTGACGATGAAGCCTATCATTTTGCCAGATTTGACGCCAAACGTGCATTTGTTAGGATTAAGCCTAAGCTTGTATTTTCTCAACCTTTCAAACATTTTTGTTAGATACTCGACATGTTGCTCTTCATCTTTCGACTTTACAATCATATCATCAACGTATACCTCAACTTCCTTGTGGATCATATCATGGAACAAGGTGGTCATTCCCCTTTGATAGGTAGCACCAGCATTTATTAGGCCAAACGGCATAGCTTTGCAACAGAAAGTCCCCCACGGGGTAATGAAGGAAGTCTTTTCTCTGTCCTCAAGCGACATCTTGATTTGGTTGTAACCGGAGAAACCATCCATAAAAGAGAACACCTTAGACTGGGCAGTGCTATCAACAAGTACATCAATATGAGGCAATGGGAAGTTGTCTTTGAGACTGGCTTTATTTAAATCCCTGTAATCGACACACATCCGGACCTTGCCATCTTTCTTCGGCACTGGCACAATATTAGCAACCCATTCAGGATATTCAACTGTCATGAGGAAACCCGCATCAATTTGTTTCTGAACCTCACTCTTGATTTTGAGGGCCATGTCTGGACGAGTCCTTCTCAATTTCTGTCTGACGGGAGGACATTCTGGCTTCGTAGGTATTCGGTGTTCAACAATCTTGGGATCCAGACCCGGCATGTCCTCGTATGACCAAGCAAAGACATCTGGAAACTCTCGGAGAAGCTGTAAGATCTTCTTTTTGACCCCTTCTTCAAGGGTAACACCGACCTTGATTTCTCGCTTGTTCTCTTCGGTACCCAGGTTGATGATCTCAGTTTCTTCCTGGTGAGGTTGAATGGCTTTTTCCTCTTGTTCAAGTAATCGAGTGATCTCATATGGTATGTCATCATCTTCCTCATCTTCGGCCTCATATACCGAGAATTCAAAGTTTGGAGGGTCCGTATGGTTACTGTGTTCAACGGGCTCATTATGGTTCAATCTGCATAAGATGGTTTGATGATTTTAGAAAAAGGGGTTTCTTATGCAGATTTTTGAGATTAAAAGAAAAAGTAATAGATGTTTTGGTTTTTTTTTTCTGGCATTACCATTATTTCCAAGAAAAATGCACTAAAAGAGTGAAAAAGGTCGCGGAAGATGCGACAGTTTTTATTAACATTGGCAATGCCGAAACAAACATGCCCTTACAGAAGTATCACTCTCGCCTTGGGCAGAGCGAGATGACTGTTATTTTGAAAAAAAACAGACTCATGAGCAACCGGACATATTACTTGTAACCATGCATGGGGGAGGGTATGTCAATGGCATCCCAATTCTTTGCAATGTCTCCTGGTGTAACAAATATAGGCCGAGAGCTAGCTCCAGTTGCACCCTTGGTGATCGCATTGACGAACCCAGCACTGTGAAAAGTTCCCTTCGAGACGCCTGAAGTCGAGGAGAACCCAAGACCTTCCTTGTGTTTATTCTCAAGAAGTTGCACTAATTTGCCCCATCCGGTAGTTTGTCCTTCATGAACAGCCTTCTGGGCATCTCTCAAAGAGGCCATGGCGGCTCCGGCCCTCTTGGGCTTCATACCTTCAATAGTCAAACCCTGAAACGCGGTCCCTTCAGCAGATCCTGCTTCAATGCAAGAGAAGGATGATAGTTGGCTCACCAAGTACGCCTCTTCACCATGTACAGTGACGAGTTTCCCATTCTTCACAAACTTCAACTTCTGATGCAAGGTAGAGGTCACTGCGCCAGCATCGTGTATCCAAGGCCTTCCCAGGAGGCAACTGTAAGAGGCACTGATGTCCATGACCTGAAACGTGATGGAGAATGTCTCAGGACCAATAGTTATTGGTAGGTCCACCTCACCAAGGACATCTTTGCGGGATCCGTCGAAAGCCCTGACTAGGAAAGTGCTCCTTCTCAAAGGGATACCCCTACAGTTCAACTGATCCAGAGTCGATTTTGGCATTACGTTCAAGGATGAACCAGTGTCCACCAGTACATTTGATAACATATCAGACTTGCAATTCACAGAGATATGTAACGCCAAGTTGTGGTATTTTCCTGTCTCGGGAAGTTCATCTTCGCTGAACCAAAGATGATTACAGGCAGTAATATTCCCCACTATATTGTCAAAATGCTCCACAGAGACCTCATGATCGACGTAGGCTTGTTCTAGCACCTTTAAAAGAGTGTTCCGGTGAGCCTCGGAACTCAGGAGTAATGACAAGATGGATATCTTTGACGGAGTTTGCAACAGCTGATCCACTATCTTGTAATCACTTCTTTTGATTAACCTCAAGATCTCATCCAAGTTAGAATCCTCGATTGACTGGCCTGGCCGGCCCGCATCTTCGGTAACAGAGGGTACATCTGGTACCGGTGCTTTGTTACCCGGTGTAGTGGTAGGTGCAACAGCTTTCTTTTGGAATAACGGGGGCCGGATCCTTCCGCTTCTCAGAGCCGTAGTCTCTTCAGCAATATTGCCTATCACGTTTGGGGACACCAAAGGCACTTCTACTCCATTCTCCATCATGGTGGCATTGTACTTGTAAGGAATAGCTTTTGTAGAAGCATATGGTACTGGTCCGGGCAATTTTATCACTAGAGGCTCAACACTTCCCCTCGGAGCCACACTTCGGACGGGCGGATCATGAAAGACCGGTACGATCACACAAACATCATTGACAGTCAAAAAGCTGTCATTCGTCAGGCTCTGGATGTCACCTTGCACAACATCACAACCCAAGGGATTACAGAGGCATTCCAAGCAATTAGCATGATCATGATCGAACAAGGAGGCTTGGCATAACTTGATGTGTAGTAGTGCCAGAGGAGTTGCCACATTACGGACGTCCAAGCTAGAAGTTCCCTCAAAAATCTCGATCATGTTGACTGCGGCGTGATTCGGCAAAGGGTTGTCCAGGACATGAGGGACGTTGTTTTCAAAGGACAGGCTTCCTTGATCGATGAGCTTCTTCACGATGTATTTCAAAGCATAACACCCCTCAACGTCGTGGCCCAAGGCCCCTTGGTGGAAATCGCACTTGAGGTCGGACCGGAACCTGGGAGGCAGTGGGTTAGGTGGAGGTTTACCCTGCCTGGTTATGCAATGTCCCTTGGAGAGCAGGGTCAGAAGTAGTTCGGCATACAACATTGGTATTGGTGGAAAGGTGGGCCTGGTTTGTTGCTGTTGTTGTTGAGCAATGGCGTTGACCGGTACCTGAGGTTGTCCCGGCGGTAGTGGATACTGATGATGAAGTGGTGGATAGAAAGGGTGTTGAGAGTACGGCATGTATTGATACGGCGAAGGTGGTTGAGCGGCGTTGATGGGAGCAATAGTGGCCATAGATTGACCGGCTCCGGCAGATACCATCCCGATCTCGGAATCTTTCTTCTTGTGATGACCATTACCATACTTCCTTGATGCATTTGTGGAAGATTCACCTTTCTCGAACATAATAATACCCTCTCTGACAGCCTCTTCTAAGCGAGTTCCCATGGTAACCATCTCAGAGAAATCGCTCGGAGCAGCGACAATCATCCTCTCGACATAGTCTTTGTTCAGGGTCTTTAGGAATGTCTGAGTCATCTCTTCTTCATCAAGAACAGGAGTGACACGGGCAGCTGCCCCTCTCCATCTTTGGGCGTATTCACGGAAATTTTCCTCCTTCTTTTGAGAAAGGGATCTGAGGGATTCCCTATTAGGCTTTAGTCTGGTGTTGAACCCATAGTGACTCTTGAAAGCAGCAGCCAACTCATCAAAGGTGCGGATGCTTTCTCGGCTTAGGCTGGTATACCATTCTGCAGCATCCTCCATTAGACTGTCCTGGAAGCAGTGGATCATGAGTGAGTCATTGTCAGAGTAGTTGGCCATCTTCCTGACATACTTGATGATGTGGTTTTGTGGACAAGTTAGCCCACCGTATCGGTCAAAATCCGGGACTTTGAACTTTTTAGGAATGTCCACCTTCGAGACCAAGCAGAGGTCATGGGTCCTGATAGTATCACCACCTCCCCGGTTAGCCTTGATTTCCCGACGGAGTTCTTTAGCAAGTTCCTCTATCCTTTCTTCCATAGTTCCGAGCACAGGGGGTGCTCTCGCGGCTTGTACTAATGCTGATGACTTGAGGTGCAGTGTGCACAATTGGCTCTGTGACAGTGGTCGTCGCCTGAGGCGGGGCGGTATTGATAGGAACAGGGTTCATCCTGAGAACCTGGTTATTGTTGACATTCCCAGAAGTAGCTGCTGCAGTGTTAGGGGCGTAGAATGGTGGGAGCCGAAAGAAAACCCCTCTGGCATGACAAAGCGAGCATCTGGAGCAGTAGTAGGGGTTGCACTGGTAGGTAGTGGTGCAGTTGTAGCTGGTTGTTCCTGGGCAGCCATCAGAGCAGTCATAACATCATGGGCCTTGGCCAACTCTTCCCTCAAAGAGGCTAACTCGGTACGGAGCTGAGCATTTTCCTCTTCCATAACTATCCGATTCCGTCTTCCGTATAGTCTAGTGTGATGAACTCTGGTAGGTTGATAGACCTTTCGGGTACGAGCCACCTTTCAAACTGTGGCAGAAGAACCAGGAGGCAATGAGCATTGGGAAGTTTTGTGACCGATGAATGATGCATATGATGCATGATATGTATAGATGCAAATGCAAAATCGACTCTTTTTTAATTATCGAAAGGTTTTTTGACAAATTAGAAATTTTGTAAACATTATTACTCAAGCATAGGCACAATATCACTCAAGCATGGGAAGTGGTAGGGTAGTCCTCGGACTCGGACTCCGAATCTGAACCGCAGTGTCTAGCATAGAAGTTACGACGTCCTCTGGCTCTCTTGGAATCCCGCATGAGTAGCTCATCCTTCTCCTCAAGCTCCTCTCGGACTCTGGCTAACTCTTTCTTCAACCTCAGGTTCTCATGAGTCTTCTGCTCATCTCTACCATCCAAAGTCATAATAAGGTTCTCAGCTTCATCGTATCGGGCTTTCCACATCCACTTCTCACGACTCTCCATAGTTAGATGCTCCTGATACACCTCCTGGGTCGCGGGAAGTAGCGGTAACGGCATGGATGGAGCAGATGCGGACACATATCTCATAGCAGGGTAAGGCATACCAATCTCCACGGCCCGATCTATCACCCATTGGGTGTAAGCCTCATGAGCAACACCAGATCTCACGCCCAAATGCTTCACACTCTTCTTACGAACCTTAGACCATGCGTCCATAAAAGCTTTCCTTTGACCGGTGGGAGCATTCATATAGTAGAAGAATTCCGGGGAAGTAGCAAGATTGATGGGCTTTCCCTTCATCGGGAAACCAAACTGTCTCATAGCAAGCTCAGGGTTGTAGTTGATTCCCCCTCGGGTACCAAGAAGAGGTACATTGAGAAAATCCCCACAACCAGTAATAATCTCTTTGACTTTAGCAGCGGGAGTGAGCCAAACCACCTCATTAGGAGTGAGGGCCATGATGCGCTGTGAATAAGACCAATTCTCCGAGTTTGCATGGAAAGAGCTCGGAAGGTGAGAAATAAACCACCTATACAAGAGAGGCATGCAGCAGAGGATGTACCCCCGACCCTTGAGAGTCCGATCATGGATGGCATGGTATGTGTCAGCTAGCAAGGTAGGAACCGGATTCTTGGAATGAAAGACTTCAATAGCGTTCATGTCCACAAAGTTGTCAATATTCGGGAAGAGAATGAGCCCATAGATAAGCAGTGCAAGAATGGCCTCGAGAGTGTCCTGACAAGTGGTTTTGAGATTAGCCTGCTCAAGTAGATACTTCGAAGTGAACCCCCGGATGTGAGACTTAGTGACAAGATGGTTGGAGACGTCGGAGATCTTGAGATAAAGGTCCTTAGCAATAACCAAAGGAGTAAGAGTAGATCCGGGACCGGTGAAAAGTGTCCCCTCGGCTACAGGTAAACTCATCAAGTCGGAGTATGCTTCAAGAGTAGGAACTAACTGGAAGTCTGGGAAAGTAAAGCAACGAAAGTCCGGATCATAGAATTGCACCAGAGTGTGCACCAACTTCTCTTCGACATTGGTCCGGAGAATAGTAAGCAAGCTACCATATCGGAGTCGAAAAGTAGTCGGATTCTTAACCTTGAGTGCCAACTCTCTTAAACTGACCAAATCAATTTCCTTGAATTTGTAGGACTTGGTTTTCTTCATACCTGTAATGTTTACAAAGTTTTTAATTTGTTTAAGCCTTTCGATGAATGCATGGAAAGAGTTTATGCATGAATGCATGTATGCATGTTTGTTTTGTTTTTTTCAAATGTAAATGTAACATGGTGGGTTGAGATTCAAAATCAAGGAGTCACGGGTGGACACGGCGTCCGGTGAAACTAGGGGTTTGGATAATAGTAACCAAGGTTCTAGAGAGGTTCCCAAACTGCAACCTCTCTTGCGTATATCATGGTAGCACGAAACAACGTCCGCCCCACATTTATCCGCAAGAAGGTCTAGTTTGAGTGTAGTATCGCGTGACGACTAAAACTCGAGACGACACTCGGTTTAGCCACCGCACTACGTCCTAAAAAAAAAAGGGCCAAGGATGGGTTCGGTAACTACGGTCCATAGCATCATTGAACAATTGAAAACAAAGTGTCTAAGCATGACGACACATGCCGACAACATTGCTCCCAAAGATGCCTCCGCTATGTGAGATTGATCGCATAATCCAATACGCGAGGCAACCCTCGGATCGAATTGTCGATTATATCTCTGCCTATTCCTAAGTTCACTCAGCCCGGGTATAGGACTTTTGATATTCTCATCCCACACGTTACAAGAAAATAGACAAATATTCACATATATGAGCAAATAAAGCGAAGCGAGAACATAAACTACGGGAAACTAGGCGTAACCCAAACTTGATTTCTCCCCAGTGAAGTCGCCATTTCTGTTGTCTCGATTTCGGGGTGTCAAGTCATTGAATCAGCTTGAACCACTCAATCATTGACAAATCTCTATTTTTCTTGGGAAGGGCAAAATTGAGAAAAACCCTTATTAAGACTCGAGGCTCGGGGTCGTATTCGCTACAGGAAGGTGTTAGGCACCCGTAGCGACTAATTTCTTAAACTCATGTTTTCGCTTTACTTTTAATTTTATTGAAAGTTGTTTATTTGGATGAAAAAAGAAGAAGACTTTGGTTTTATTTTTATTTGAATTGAGGGAGTCGTGGAACTCCTTGCCTACATACCTCTTTAAGAGGATCAAATCCATTGTAGTTCGTTCTAAAAAGAATTTGTGAGTTAATTTGTTTTTAATTTTGGAAATGGTTTTAGAAGAAGATGCGGGGCCGTGAAGGCTCTAGAAAAGAAGGCGAGGTTGGTCCAATTTTTAAAAATGTTAGTCTGAAGTTGATTACTTCATTGAGTTTTTATTTAAGAAAGAGAAGTAAAAAATGGTGGAGTTTTGGCTCCGGGTTGTATTAAAAGATCTGAATTGAGATGCTGTTATTTTTGTTTGTTTTTGCTTTTTGGAGAAAAGATTTCCTAAGAATCGCGTCGCCTAATCATACATCTAATCGTCATGCATACACCGTGTGTGCGTGTCAGTGTTCGTGTCAGTGTACATCACCAAAGTCCGTTGTTCGTTTACATTTGACCTAATTACATGCTACGGTCTTTGCGAGGAATTTAAAAGAAGTAAAAACTACTCTAAAATTATTACATAAGAATTCTACGAGAAATTATATGAAATCTAAAGAAAGGAAAGTACCGAAATGAATGCTTATGAGGTGCATGAGAAATGAAACACACGGTTAGTAAGCAAAATATGTAGTGGTAATAATAAAGAGTAAGCAAGAAGTGACTAATGAAATGACAAGAAACAATAGTAAAGCACATATTGAAGAAGTGATGGAAATAATAGCCAAAGATAAGAGTAAATGCACAAGACTCTAACCACAAAATCTATCTAAACACATGACCTATAATTTCTACCACAACACGAATTTAGGAGCCAATTTCAAGCACAAGAATGGGTATTTACAAAGCATGGTTTGGGTTCAAAATTATCACACATTTAGGCATATCTCACATTTTTCAAAGTAAACTTGCAACACAAGAAATTCAACCATAAACCCACAGACAGTGGTAATTGACATAGAATCATGAGTAAAACACCACAAAATCACATAGCATACACCAACATCATATGGGGAACGTGAATACTCAAAAATCATAGAGGAAAATTTCACAAAAGCGCATAAAGATGAAAATCAACCAAGAATTTAGTCATGCAATTTTTTATTGGTCCACAAGTGTAAAATACACCACAAAACAGTCACAAATATAGCAAAAAACACATAGCAATTTTTTTGGAAATTTGTGGCCTAAATTTGGATAATCAGAGGTGCAAGTAGTAAGAACGCATGGTGCAAGCAGCAAAAAAAATAGAGAAAAAACGAAACAAACTGGGCCCTAACCCAAAGCCCAACGCACCATGGATCTGCACGCACAGGGAGCGTTGGATTGATCCATGGTGGGAAAACCCTGGATCCAACGCTCCTGGTTCTGCCTCACAAAACCGGCAATAAACCGGACCGGTTCAATTGCCTTTATAAAGGCAAGAGCTCCGGTTTTTTTTTTCATTTGCACTTGTTCTTTCTCTCTCTTCTCACCGTTCTTCTCTCATACTCTCTCTAGCATCCCACCGCCGGTGAGGATGAAGCTGAGGCGGAGACCTTGAAGGTCCGCCGGAAACTTCATCTTCTCCGGCGAGTTCATGAGTTTTCCGGCGACTCAAAACCCTAATTTTCCAGAATTCTGTTTTTCCTACATGAATCTCTTCGTCTCTTCGTCCTAAACATGATTCTGGCGCTGGTTTTTACAAATTCAAATTGAAACGATGTAGATCTTGATTGTTGGTTACGGTTTCAAACTGCTTTTTTTTTTTGAGTTTCTTGACGAATCTTCAAGAGATTCACTCCGAGCTAAACTCGTTTACGAACCTTGAAGTGTTTTTTCGATTGTCGAATCGTTTTTGTTAGGGTTTCGAATTTCGAACGAACACCGTTGAATCAATCACGGATCTACATCGATCTGAATTTGTGACGTTTTTTAGCGCAAGAAAACTGTGGATTGAGTATGTACCTGGGTTTTAATTCGGAGATTCGAACCAGATTTTGAATAGCAACTCTGTTCTTCGTTGATTTTGGCTTGAATCCGAAAATAAATCGGTATTTCCTCTTTTTTATTGGAACCGGTTCATCTTCTTTGATTTCCTCTTCTTCTCCTTTGAATGCTTCTGTGATCGGTGCTTGAGTTTGCTACTGGCGAATTCGCACCTCGTATTGCAGAAGAATCAACTCAATGATGAAGATTCATCACTGAATCTCTGAGAGTTGATGAACAATCCATGAGTTTGGTGCGTGAATTTGATTCTGGAATTTCTAGGGTTTATGCGTGTTCTTCATGGTTCTTGAGCTTCTCTGATTTTTGATCTAACTGCCAAGAGAGAGAAAAATGGGATTCTGTTTGTGTAATGATTGCACTGAATCAAAAAAACGATCCTTTTTATGATTCTAACACTGTGTTCCTTATATATGCTGCCATGTGTATCTGACATCCAATGAGAATGTGACATCTGGATTTTGAATGAGCTGGCACAGTTCTGGCAATGTGCTGGATTTCAAAGGACCTTTCTGCAAAAATTTGAAAACTTGGGGACCAAAATGCAATTTTAGAAAGTTTTGAGGACTAAAAAGCAAAAAATAAAATAAAATTGAATTAAAACTGGTAATCTGACAAAACGTAAAGTGAAACGAAAATAAAATCGACCAACGGACTAAAACGAACAAAATACACAAATGAGGTATTCTAAAATACCTCCCTGCCGAAATTTTGACATGAAAAGACCAAAACACCCCTAAGGACCAAACTGACTCAAACTGACTCAAAATGACTCTGATACAATTTTGAACTGGGTTTTTTAACAGAGATGGGATCAAAAACGTAAAAATAAACTAAAAAAGATTCAGAGACAATCACAAGGACTAAAGTGGGTCCCACTGCAGGAAATGACCAAAATGCCCTTTTGTACGATTTTTTCCAAATGTTTGAAATAAAATGCAAGGAAAGCAATGCAATGCCTCAAGTAGGTCTTAAATGACTTTTTACGCAAGAAAAGACACCGTGGATTGGTTTTATGCAAGAGAAACATAGACAAAGTCATGATTAAAAACACTGCGATGCAGAGATAATAAAAGAATATGCAGATGAAACATAGTAAAAATTCAGAATAACAATTGTAATTTGACAATGATTAAAGATAGAAAAGAACATTGAATAAGTATTTTTTGGGTCCAAAATCAGGGTATAACACTAAGGTATAGGTCAATATAACTAATCAAGCATCATCTAGCAGCTCTACGGGTCGTCTTAATATTTCAGTACCTAATTAAATCCAGGGGTAATCTCATAATCAATTGTGCGACAAGAGTCGCATTATTCAAAAAGGTAGTCTGATACGAGACTACTCGCTATGGCGAGTGGGATCCTCGCCTCGCGAACCATCAGGGGTAACTCGCTGTGGCGAGTAGGGTTGCTCGCCTGACGAGCCATCACGGGTAGCTCGCTAAGGCGAGTGGGGTTGCTCGCCTCGCGAGCCAACTAGGGGTAACTCGCTATGGCGAGTGGGATGCTCGCCTCGCGAGCTGATGAAGAACACTCGCCGTGGCGAGTTGATTGCTCGCTGTGGCGAGCTGCGACAGAACAGTTACGGGGTTACGAGGGTTTTCACCCAAAACCCCAAATTTCATCCTAAACCTTCCAAATTTCGACTATAATGATGTATAAGAGTTATTCTAAGGTCTGTAAACAGTTTCCTACGTCATCGGTACAATTTCTCTTCATCTAATCACCAATTCCTCACTTTTTAACCTAATTCTTAGTTCTTAAATTCTCATGAACAATTCCTAAACATGTTAACTATAATCATGAATCATAAGCTTAATGAATTTGCAATTGCTAGGCTCACCCTTACCTTAGAAAATTGAGCAGCAACCTCTCTTGTTCTTCTCTCCTGCTTTCTCCCTTTTTCTCCTAAAAACTGAATTGTACGTACTGTCCAATTCTAAACCTAATTTTCCTTTTTAAACCACTTCTATTTTATTTTATCTTATTTCACTTAATCCCTCATAATTCTACCTAATTCGAAAACAGCCCCACAACTCAATATTTATTTTATTTTCAACCCTTATTCTATTAATTAATAAAATAGACCACCTAATACAATCACAACATAACACATAAATCACATAAATCATGTAAATATATTCTAACTTGGCAAATTAATTAAATAATCGAGACGGGCGTTACAACTCCCCCCAACTTATAGAATTTTCGTCCTCGAAAATTTACCTCATTCATGTCTGCGTACCAGCCAAAGCGAAAACTCTCCCAGTAGTCCGAGCCTTCTTCGGCTTCTTGCATTGCGAACCAATATGACCTTCTTCATTACAGTTAAAACACACGACATCATCATGTTTGCATGCCGTAGTAGCATGTCCCTTCTTACCACAACGGTAACACCGCTTCACATCTCCCGTACAAGCATTACTCTTGTGGCCTTTTTCACCACAGTTATAGCAGACGATCTCTGCAGGAGCATCTTCCTTCTGAGGTCTCCGCTCATCATTTACCTTCTGTTTACCCTTATCAGCCGGGGCGCTGTACGGCTTGTCACGACCTTGTTGACGCTTACCCTTCCGCTCCTTCAGAACCTTATAATGAGCTTTGGTGTCCTCCTCATAAATTCTGCAGCTACTTACCAACTCGGAGAACTGACGGATCTTCTGATACCCAATTGCTCGCTTAACCTCAGCACGCAAGCCATTCTCGAACTTGATACACTTGGAGAATTCAGCAGTCTCAGCAGTGTAGTGCGGATAAAACTTAGCCAGCTCAACGAACTTAGCAGCATACTCCGTGACTGACATGTCGCCTTGCTTCAGCTCCAGAAACTCAATCTCCTTCTTTCCACGAACATCCTCTGGAAAGTATCTATTAAGGAATTCCCTCCTGAACACAGCCCAAGTATCTTCACCCTCGTTCTCTAGATTCGGACGAACACTAACCCACCAGTCATCAGCTTCCTCGGCCAAACAATGCGTACCAAAACGAACCATTTGAGGTGCAGTGCACTCCATTACTCGGAAAACTCTTTCAATCTCCTTGAGCCAAGTCTGAGCTCCATCAGGATCATATCTGCCTCTGAAGGTAGGTGGATGGTTCCTCAGAAACGTCTCCAACATTCGAACTCCATTGTTACCACCAGCGTTAGGTTGTTGCCCAACAGCTTGAGCCATTGCTTGCAAAGCAGCAGCGAGGGCAACATCGTTTCTTCCAGCCATCTTATTCCTCTACAAGCAAACATAAGTTAGAATAATATAACTATAGTATTCTAACTCTAAGACATCGCCACTCGACTCTCTAATTGGCCGGACGGACCGACTTGCTCTGATACCAATTGTAACACCCCGAAATCCAAGCTTAATAATTCATTTATATAATCAGAGTATAACACAATATTCAGGATGTCACATTTCATAAAATCTTTAAACAAAATGAATAATAGTTTATTCCTCATCTTTATTCAAAACGTAGCAGCGGAATCATAATTCAAACTCTTTAAAAAGATTAGTTCTTCGCACCAATGTCATAATCTATTCAAAAACGATACATAAAGGAATAGAAACAAATGATAATCCCCATCCCGTTACGTATCAGAGCCCCTAAGACTCCACAAGGACCTCTCACATCGTCAATTCTACGCTTGGTCACCTGCACTTGCCCACGAGGCGGCAATTCCAACAGAAGGGGTGAGATTCACAAAACAAAACATTAAACATATAATTCAACAATTATATTTAACAACATAACTTCATTATCATAATATCACAACAACAGTCAAGTAACATCTTAATCATAATCAACGTCATAAATCCACATCATAATCATAATCAACATCATGTTCAACATCTTAGTAAACAATCTTAGTACGACTCGGTAATGCGACCTCGACTCGACAATGCAACTTAGACTCAACAATGCAACTTAGACATCTTAATCATGCATGTGGTACCATATTGAGTATAAATATACTCCTAGGGCATAAGCCCTCGTCGCTATTGAGCATAAAAATACTCCTAGAGCATAAGCTCTCGTCGCTATTGAGCATAACAATACTCCTAGAGCATAAGCTCTCGTCGCTATTGAGCAAAAGCTCCTAGGGCATGAGCCCTCGTCTCTGGATGAATATGCATGGACTTGACTTCTTAACTCTTAGACATCTCAAATAAATTCCAATAATTTGGATTACAACATCATAAACCTTATAACGACACATGCAGCTTTTAATTATTAACACATAGCAACATGGCAGCAACGAATCATCACAAGCATAGTAAAATCGCAAGCATTCACATACATCATCTCTTATAATTCAAAGAAAGCATATACTAAGGTATAGGTCAATATAACTAATCAAGCATCATCTAGCAGCTCTACGGGTCGTCTTAATATTTCAGTACCTAATTAAATCCAGGGGTAATCTCATAATCAATTGTGCGACAAAAGTCGCATTATTCAAAAAGGTAGTCTGATACGAGACTACTCGCTATGGCGAGTGGGATCCTCGCCTCGCGAACCATCAGGGGTAACTCGCTGTGGCGAGTTGGGTTGCTCGCCTCGCGAGCTTCACGAGTACTACTCGCTGTGGCGAGTAGGGTTGCTCGCCTAGCGAGCCATCACGGGTAGATCGCTAAGGCGAGTGGGGTTGCTCGCCTCGCGAGCATACTAGGGGTAACTCGCTATGGCGAGTGGGTTGCTTGCCTCGCGAGCTGATGAAGAACACTCGCCGTGGCGAGTTGATTGCTCGCTGTGGCGAGCTGCGACAGAACAGTTACGGGGTTACGAGGGTTTTCACCCAAAACCCCAAATTTCATCCTAAACCTTCCAAATTTCGACTATAATGATGTATAAGGGTTATTCTAAGGTCTGTAAACAGTTTCCTACGTCATCGGTACAGTTTCTCTTCATCTAATCACCAATTCCTCACTTTTTAACCTAATTCTTAGTTCTTAAATTCTCATGAACAATTCCTAAACATGTTAACTATAATCATGAATCATAAGCTTAATGAATTTGCAATTTCTAGGCTCACCCTTACCTTAGAAAATTGAGCAGCAGCCTCTCTTGTTCTTCTCTCCTGCTTTCTTCCTTTTTCTCCCAAAAACTGAATTGTACGTACTGTCCAATTCTAAACCTAATTTTCCTTTTTAAACCACTTCTATTTTATTTTATCTTATTTCACTTAATCCCTCATAATTCTACCTAATTCGAAAACAGCCCCACAACTCAATATTTATTTTATTTTCAACCCTTATTCTATTAAATAATAAAATAGACCACCTAATACAATCACAACATAACACATAAATCACATAAATCATGTAAATATATTCTAACTTGGCAAATTAATTAAATAATCGAGACGGGCGTTACATCGAGCGGCAATTAGCTGCCACGGAATTCTGTTTTAGAAGAAAACAGACAAAAGCAGAAACCATTGTGTTTCATTAGAGAAGAAATCGAAATTTCGCCCTCCAAATTCGAATTTCATTTAACTTAATCAAATCAACTTCAACTTTAACTTCAACTACAAGGAAGTGCTTACGATCCTTTTGCATTGAGATTTTTTGTTTAAATGTTAGATTTTTTTAAAAAAAAGTTGTGAAATGTTAGGTTTTTAGGGTTGATAAAATTGTTAGATTTTTTGGATGTTAATGATCAAATTACTTAGTAATTGGAATGTGAATGTTGATTATAGTAAGTTTGAGTGTAATGTGGTAGTTTAGAGATTCAAATAACACAATGAACCCATAATGTAGAGATTGAACTCCAAGTGCTTGATAAAATATCTCAATGAAAAATTGATTGTTTTTTCATTGTTTTATGTTGTGTAGATGTATCTGGCAATCCAAACAATCAGAGACTTGGTAAGGAGGCCATAACCTCCAGTGCACGCCAGAACAGAATGGAACAAAACCCTCCTAAAAGGGGATGCATGCATATGAGTGGCCAGGTGGGGACCTAACAGACTGGTGCTTCCCAGGTAGTGGACCTTAGCCAGTACTACGAGGATGACCTATACTACCAGGCTACTTAGCAGCACTACACACATCCTGAGTAGCACTATGATGAGGCACACCACAAGGAGGACGTTGAGCTTGAGTAGCATGGGGCACCAGAGGCTCCACCTGCATCATATTCTATTCCTGGGGCCTGTTTGACTTGTCGCTTCTACCATCATTCAGTACACATGTTGCTTACAGGATTTGGAGTTTGGAGCGACATTGAAGAAAGTTTAATTGTTAATGATTGAAATTGATGACATACACCGACCGGATTACATACGAGTATGTAATTGAGTTGTTGACGAATATGTTGGGTTTAACTTAGCAGGAGGCGATGGACCAGACAAGCGTGTAGTGGGGTGGCTTTGTTGGTATTTCTTAGCTTAATAAGTTATATGAGAGGTACTTTGGTTAGGACAATGAGTTGGAGGAGTCGGGTGATGTGGAGGAGGAGGCAGAGAGAGACCTCACACGATATCACTGCTTTAGGGCTTTCATGTTGTTCTTAGCTAGAGTCATTGTTCTCGCTGACAAGAGCAAAAAAAAAAATCAATGTGGTATGGCTAGAAGTGATGCGGAATTTGCACAGGGTGCACGAGTGGTCGTGGCGTGGGATGAGATTGGCTAATATCTACAACCAGCTTTTTTAGGCTACCGACTCTGAAATAGACTCCATCGCCAGATATGTATCTCTACTTGAGGTAGTAATTTAATTTGTTGTATATCATATTATAAATGTGTGGATATAATTGTGTTTGTATATAAAAATGTTGATACAATTTGATGCATATAATGTTGAAACAAAATTGGTTTTGTACAATGCTTCTTAAGTTTTGAAGATAACAAGGTATTAAAAGAACAAATTGATATGCTGATATATGTTCAAGTGTGCACGACCATAAACTAAAATTCAATGTATTAAATCAAATTTTGGTACTGAAAGAACATATACAAGAGTATTTGGAATTTGAAGAGAAGTTGAAATTCTTGATTATACTATGAAAAAATCTAGCATCTGAAGACCATCAAACTCTGAGGAATATAAGACTTTGATGGACACGTTAGACTTTGTCGTCTTTTGACGATGTCCCTATCAGACTCAAATAGTACACTTTGTCTTCTGACCACGTGCAAATATAAACAAAGAACTTCAAGGGCAATTGGAATGAACAGATAATTCCTTTTGAAGCAAAGGAATTTCAAATGTCATTTCAACGACATTAACCAAATCAAGAAACATTCCAACGTCTACGATCAAGCTTCTCAAAGACTATTTTATGCGATGGCATCTTCTCAACGTCTCTCATATCCTTCATTATATAAGGAGTTGAAGACTTGAAGGAATTAACAAGACTCTGCAGTTTTTACAAATGTCGTTACCTTGTCAAATTGAAAAACGCATAAACACATACTTACGAATTTCTTACCAAGTTAATATCTTAGAAATTCAAAGTTACAAGAGTCTTACTCTAATTTGCAATTGTTTACACCTCTGATTGTATATCAAGTGTAAAACCAAACAATCTTTTATTTGATTATGTTAGACTGTCAGAAATTTTGATTATGTTAGACTGTCATAAATCTCTTTCAATTGTTATTGCGCATTAGAAGTCTCTTGTGTATGTGCGCTTGAGTATTGAAAGTGTCTTGCTTGTGTGCTTGAACATTTGTAATATTTATTGATTATAGTAGAAATCACTTGGAAGTGAAAGGAAACTGAATGACTATCGATTTATGAGAGGAACCGGTATAATTACTCTGTGTCTATTTCTTTCCCTCTTTCTTTATGTTTGTTTTTATCTCCTGCATTCAAAACCTAATTATAGGGAATAAACTATCATATTGAATTTCTAAAGTTTGATAAAGCTAATAGTTTAAAACCTAATCGTGAATGAATTTCTAAAGTTTGATAAAATTAATAGTTTAAAACTAACTCATAAAATGAAGGTTTAGTTGAGAGTAAAAAAGATAAATAACAAGTTCATATGTTATTTGAAGTAGCGTATTAAAAAACTATTTTGATCATATGACACAAATGTAGTCATAGAAGTTATTACCATTCAAATTCAAGAAAATACTGACGTGTGTTCTAATAACAAATGTTAAGGAATTTAATATGAAAATTCTGTTTTGAAAATTATGTTAATTTATTTATCTAAAAATTGAAAGTTAATGTTTTTCAATAAATATTTATCATTTATAGAATCTTTACAATTTGTTGAGCATCAAACTTATAAAAAAAATGAAAAAAAATTCCCTTAACTCATGCTGGGCATTTGTAAACAGAGCCACATTCTTTGGAGAGCTTATACGATTTCGTGAAGTACTAATGAGTCATGAGCATCAAACCAAGTACACAAACACATAAAATCAAGTCAACATTAGTGCAATTTCTCTAGATATTATAGTCGGAACAAAACACAAACACAAACATAAAAGACACAAAGGTCTAAAAACATCTAACAATAGAGCAAAACAGAAAGCTAGAAATTAAAATAGTTTTTTTTTAAGAGGAAATTAAGAAACTCGAAATAACCTAAAACCCTAAATAAAACTAAAAGCATATCTCAAAGTCAAACCATCCAAACTTGCACCTCCTCTTCATTTTGAGATAAAAAAGAATTTTATCCATGCAAACCGATCAGGTCAAAACATCATCATCTAGTTGTTTTATCCAATCATCAAAATCATCAACAAGTTGACTAAGTTGGTTTGTTGATGAACTAGTTGGCAAATCTCCAAGACTATTGAAATCCACACTTTTACTAATATAATCAGGATTAGCAACTTGGCCCCACTCCACAAGATCACTAATACCATTGATGTGTTGTGGCATTTGAGGGATGTTATGTATGCCATTGACTTGATTTGAATTTGAGGAAACAACACTCTCTTGAACCATTTGTGGCATGTGAGCATTGTTTTGCAAGAAACTAGTTTCATTTTGTTGCATATTTTTCAGTATGTTAATTTTGTGTTCACAAGCCTTGATCTTATCATCTAGACTATCAATGAAGTGTCTAAGTTGACACTCTTCCATGTTATTAAATAGTGGATGCCAAGTTGGATACTTGTTCTTGACGATAGCTTTACGCATTTTGATAATCTCAGCTTCAACCATCGCTTTCTTATTTTCAAAGTAATCCTTGACACCAATTTTTTTTGGAATTTTCTCAATGTTTTGTTGCTGATATATAAAAACAAAAGATATATATTAAAAAAAAATAAACAATGAAACAGAAGTAATTTCTCTTCATCTAACCTAGCAATGTGATTCAAATAAAAAAAGGCAATTCAAAAAGAATAATGATATAATATTTGTAATGTTAAAATACAATGAACAAAAGAAATAAAAATAAAAATTTCTTGTTTATTTATTTGAAATTTCGTAGTAATCTAGAAAAAGAAAATAAATATATTAAAGGATTTTCAAAGACAACACTCAAACGTAAAAATTTGAGACTTAAATGGGTTCTTTGTACAAAAGAGAAGGGACATATGAAGAGACGAGAAAAACAAGCATCATCATAGAAACAAAAACTAGAAAGATGTAAAATCAAAATCAAACAAGAACAAAGAAAAAGCAATTGTGTGATAAAACTGTAAAACAAAATCAAACACAAGAATAAAGAAACAAACACTAGAATGATGAACAATCAAAGTCAAACAAGAACAAAAAAAAAAAGAATTTGTACGAAAATAATTCTAAATCAAAATCAAACACATGAATAAGAACAAAGAAAAAAATTATTTTAAAATAAATAAAAATAAAAATATCACATAATATTGAATTACCAATAATTGGATACATATATTCAACCAAACTCTAAAGCAATAGAGTATTCATCTTGTGCAAATATAAAATATGAAAGTTATAAGAGCAGTGTGTTTTACCTTAACGGTGGCTGATCTCGCAAAACTCTAATTATTTGATTTTGTGCTGTAATATTCGGTAACAAAAAGAGTGATGTTAGAGTTTAACAAGAGATGTGTTTTGATGGTGGCCGACCTTGCATATGTGTGTCTATATATATATATTATGTATTGTCCATCACGAGGACTAACAAGTTATGCGTTTATAAACAAGAATTATCACCTGAGATTTGAAATAATTTTATTTGTGTTGAAATATTTACTTTTATCTTATGTTATAAATAAGATTCACTTTTATTATTTTATGTTTTTTTATAAGGAAAAAATTTAATTTTATCTAACTATTGGAAAAATTATATCCATATCTCCGTGAGCTTTGCTCAGTTGGTAGAGATATTACATTTACATATTACATTCGGGTTCAAACCTCAACACCCACTTCTCTACATTTAAAATATGTGACATTTAGCCACTAGATTACTTGACAAAAAAATAATATTTTCATATAAAACTAAGCTTGATATTTTCTTGATATTTTCCCAAAAAGCATTTCCAGAGCCTATTGCGTCATTACTTTCTTGAAAAAAATATTTAATTCACCAAAGCAAAGTAAACTCACTAATTAGGAATAATTTTATTTTTATGAGAAACATTTTTTTTATGCGGACTAAAAGTTGAATAGGTTCTTTAAACAAAAGAGAAGGGCATACATAGAGACGAGTAAAACAAACATCATCAAAGAAATAAACTAAAACAAAAATCAAAATCAAACAGGTACCGGTACATTGTAGATAAAATTCATTTAAAATTTGAATTTGTTTTAAAATAAATTAATTTAAAAACATGACATGATATTGAATGATGAATACATATATGTTCAACCAAACTTTATAATACCGTAGTGTTCATCTTATGCAAATATGAAATACAGAAGTTACAAGAGCAATGTGTTTTACCTTAGTTGTGGTTGATCTTTCAAGACTCTTTTTTGGTGATAACCGGAGTTTGAACCACAAATCTCTTAAGACTCTAAGTATATGATATTGTGCTGTAATAGTCAACAACAACTGATGTTATAGTTTATCAAGAGATGTATTTTTTACGAGAACAAGAGATATATTTATAGCTAGACAGAGGTTATAGCATGAGATATGAAATTATTTTATTTGTGTTAAGAGAATAATTTTTTTTTTTTTTTTTTTATAAAAGAAGATCTACTTTTTTATATATGGACAAGGGTTATAGAATGAGATGTGACACTATTTTATTTGTGATACAAGATTTATTTTTTGCAAAAGAATGTTTTATTTTATTTTATAGACAAAGGTTATAGCACGAGATGTAAAATTCGTTATAAAATATTTATTTATTTTTTTATGAAAGAAGATTTACTTTTACTTTATAGACAGAGATTATAGCATGAGATGTGGTATTATTTTATTTGTGTTAAAACATTTTCTTATAAATAAATATTTAATTTTATTTTATAGACAAAGTTATAGGATGAGTTGTGAATTTTTTTTTGTTAAGGAGTCTAATGAGTAGAAATTCTCCTTTAAAAAGAATAAGTGGATTGTCCGAGGTTCGAACCTGACTCCAACATATTTTATAAATTGTCCCTATCAAATAAGCTAAGCTTACATATACAACTGTGAAATTATTTTATTTGTGCTAAAATATTTATTTATTTATTTGTGAAAATATTTGTGCTAAGAAAGGGACAATCATATGGATTCCAATGAGATTGCAAAATATTGGTGCAAATATTGTGAATACCAACTGCAGTGCTTTTTGAACATTCTTGTAGCATTCCTTTGTTCCTCCGTGAGTTGACAGAGTTGGATTTTATAATAAGGAAAACTCATGTGGCTTTATAGAAAACCAAAGAGCATAAGACAATTTCAAAGCCTAAAAAATGATGAATCAAAGTAATACTATTGTTTAAAATATGATTGTTTAAATCCTAATGTTATTTTCTTTGTGTGTTTATGTTTGGCATGGAATTTGTGAGCGGAAGTGAAAGAGATAATGGAAAAGTGAGAGTAAAAGAGTTAATGGTAGAGATGAAGATGAATCATTTTTTCCTTCTGGGTTGTTATGTAGATGATGAAGATCAACAAGAAAAAATAAGAGGAAGAAGAAGAAAAGGAGAAAAAATTAATTTAACGTGGTTCACGATAAGATATAACAGACATGTATGATCCAACGGTTCACATCGTGAGAATCACATTATGGAAATAACGGCGATCCTCACGATGTGAATCAAACGGATGGCAGCGATTCTCACGATAATTAGAAACGCCGGCAATTCTGGAACGAGAGAATTGAACAATCAAGATGGGAAGAAGAATGAAGAAGAAATTAGAATGAAGAGGATGTTTTTGGATACACATTTGGAATGAAGGGCACGTTCTGTGTGTTCTAGGTTTTGGAATGGAACAGCAAAATTTTATGAACGTATATGATGGGTTGAATTTGATGTGAAATTTTAATTGTTACAAGCCCTATAGTGTAAATTAATTAAGATTGAATACCTAATATAATTAAATAAAAATTAAATGTTACCTTAAGATTAAAATTGATTATTTTTTTTTTATAGATTAAACTGACCCATTTATTTGACATTTAATGTTACATTTGTATATAACATTTTGATTGGTTGATATCTTGAAAGGGTAAATACCCTCTAAACAAGAGGGGGTAATGTAGAAAAAACCAAATAATTCCGCTCGTGATAATCATGATCAAAGTCAAAATGATGCCTGCCTTATATGGTTGATTTTTAGGCCATCTTGTGGTTGATTGTTTTATCACTTGCTTTACACTTTTATAATAGGTAACTTGAAACAAACACACCCTTAGTATGTGACATGACACTATTTAGCTCACACAATTTAATTGTGGAGACATGACACTATTTAGCTCACACAATTTAATTGTGGAGAAGTGGAGTGTCCGGGATTCGAACCTCGACTCTTACATATAAAATGTAATATCCCTACCAACTGAGCGAAGCTCAAAGAGATAGGCGTGACACTATTTTATTTGTGCTATAAGATTTATTTATTTTTTTTTAATACAAAAATGTATTATTTTATTTTATAGAGAAAGATTATAGCATGAGGTGTGAAATTTATGTTAAAAGATTTATTTATTTATTTTATGAAAGAAGATTTACTTTTATTTTATAAACCGCGGTTATAGCAAGATATGTGACATTATTTTATTTATGTTAAAACATTATTTTATAATAAATATTTACTTTTATTTTATAGATGGGGTTATATCATGGGATGTGAAATTATTTTATGTGTTAAAATATTACTTTTATTTTATAGCATGCAAAAAGAGGCCTCCTCCAATTCGAGCACCAGCTCCAATCAACGTCGTCCCAAAAATCCATATCAACCACTAATATCGACTTATCTACAGAAGCTGAAAACAAGTCTAGGAGAAAAATATTTATGATCGAACTCGCCCACCCATCTATGTAACCAGAAAAGAGTATTACTCAGTCACCCATAAGACAACAAACCAAACTAGCAAACCGGCTTCACACTCTGGATTGTAGCGATCCAAAAGTTTCAAAAGTCTCGCCAAAAAAACCGACTCTTTTAGGAGAATTCGAATCTGGATATTAGAACCCCAATTGACAAGAGTTTTCTCATACTTATGGACAGGTAAGGAGTGCCAAATTTCTTTCTCATCGCACAAAATTGCGCATTTCCTAATTCTTTAAACTTAGACCTCCCATGTTCTTTGGCTTACACACATTCTTCCAATTAAATCAAAAGACCTTTCTAATGTCAGCAAAACAACCCCAGAAAAACGCCTATTGGATGTTTGTCAACAACCTGAACCTTCTTAGGAGCCTGAAAAAAGAAAAGAAATAAAGTGGTAAACTAGATAAAACAAAGTTTATGAGAACAACCCTTCCACCTATTGAGATATGTTTTCCTTTCCATAAAGCTAACATTTTCTTGAACATTTTAATGATTGGCTTCCAAGTGCTACATCTTCTTGGGTTTGCACCAACAGGAATTCCAAGGAACTTAAAATGGGATGCTACTCATGCTACAAGAAAGGAAAGTCGATGATGACTCCACAAAACCATCCTCCAAATTCAAACCTAAAATATTGCTCTTATTAAAATTAACTTTTAAACCGGACACTAATTCAAAACTCCATAAGATAGCTTTCAGTATCCATATATTATCTCAGTTACCCTCACTCATTATTATCGTATTATCCGTGAATTGAATCATGTGATAAATGAGAGAATCGTTTGGTCTGAAATCTTACACACATCTCTTGGCCACCACATTACGAACGAGACCCGTCAAGCCTTCAGCAGCAATTAAGAAAAGGAAGGGTGCCAAAGGGAACTCTCCTTAATGCAACCCTCCCTCCGCCACAAATTATTCGGAGTGACTACCGTTAACTAGCACAAAAATCAAGATTGAACTAAGTCTTGATCCATCTATTATCAAAATTCATGCTTAATGTTGAAAGTATGACTCATATGTAGAAGACACTGAAGTGTGGCTCATATGTGAGTATGAATGTTGTGTTTATGTAAGAAGCCTTGATGATGGTTTTTTTATTTTCCTGTTGCTGTATATGGATGATATGTTGATTTCTGCTAATCATTTACATGATGATATGTTGGAAAAGGAGTTTGACAAGAAAGACTTAGGTGCTGCTAAGAAGATTATTGGTATGGAAATTCACAGGGATATGAGTGTAAGAAGATTATTGGTATGGAAATTCACAGGTGTTGGACATATTTGACATGAGCAATTCGAAGGTTGTGACTTGTGGGTACTCCATTGGCGAATCACTTTAAGCTCTCATTGGACCAGTGTTCGAAGGCAGATGCAGAAGCTGAGTATATGTCGAAGGTTCCTTATGCAAGTGTTGTTGGTTGGTTAATGTATGTTATGGTCGGCACTAGACCATATATTGAGCACAAACTCATGTAAGTCAAGTTTGCAAGTTAATGTCCAAATCGTAAAAGCATCACTAGGAAACAATCAAGTAAATTTTCAGGTACTTGAAGGGTACAACGGATCATGGAATGATGTTTAGTAGTGGACATGGTGATCCTTCAGTTGTAAAGCATGTTGATTCAGACTATGCTGGTGATATTGATGATAGAAGGTCCACAACAGGGTATGTTTTTGCTTTAGCAGGTGGACCTATTTGCTGGAAATCATCGGTTCAATTCACAGTTGCCATGTCGATGACTGAAGCTGAGTACATGGCATCAGTTAAAGCTGCCAAAGAATCCTTATGAGTGAGAGGATTGGGTACTGAGCAAGGTGGAGTTCAGTTGCATATATTGTGATAGTCAGAGTTCCATTTATTTGACAAACAATCAATTGCATCATGCCAGGACCAAGTATATTGATGCGAGGTTTAACAAGATCAAGGAGTTGCTTGCATCACACTTCAGAGAATCCAGCTGATATGTTGACCGAGCCAATCATCAGTGTCAAGTTCAAGCATTGCCTGGACTTGTTGCACGTTTCTTAATTCGTGTTAAGCAGAAGGATAACCCCCCCAGTTGTCAGAATATCATCGTCATGCAGGAAGTCTTCATAAGTGTTTGATATTCTCCAAGCTGGAGATGGTTTAAGTATTGCTCATATGTAGAAGACATTGAAGAAGGCAAGGGGCGGTAGCCAACTGTTATCAGGTTTCCGCTATCGAACGACCCACCATTTATGTCTACGTACCAAGTACAATAGTGTTGGTTGTGACGGGTGTGTATATGAAATCAAACTTTGATATTTGTATTTAAAAGATTGGTTTTTTTCTTTCTAATAAGATTTAAAAAAATATATCGAAAGTCTGGACTTTTATTTTTTGATAGGATAGTGTGAGACTTGACGTCTCTGAGCAAAGTATGGAACATAAAAAATTAATTAACTCTTTTTTTATGGTAAACGTTAACTTTGTTGAGGCCTGGGATCATGTGCGGTGAATGGTGAATGTAGGTGCTTCTGCTGCAAATTATGCAGTCTGTGCAAGCTGTGCTTTAGCCAAATCGGAATAACCTTGAGCAAAAGATGACATGCTTGTGCAAGGAATGCTAATTTTTAAATGTTGGTTTCTGATAAGTCCCAAAAAATGCTAGGTTGAGAAAAAGAAGGAGCAAATGAAATAAATCTTCCAAGGGTCATCACCAACAAGAAGGATTTAATTTTCATGATCCACATTTACACTCTAATTTGCAAATGATGACAAATTGAGCAAGGTTTCATCTTCCCATCCCATGTGATTTACCTGATCTTCTAAAATCATTTTTAAAAGCATTCTGAAAAATAAGTGTAAATTTGAGATATATAAAATTCATTTTTAAACAAGATACTGCTTGGGGTGCACATTGTTGATTCTTCAACTCCTCAAATTATATTATGATTTTATGAGTTGTGTTTCTTAAGTCTTAAATCATGAATGAGTTACCGAAAGAATGAAGCTAGATGTATTTACCAAAAAGTTTTGTTGATGCTCAAGCAATTTCATCTTATTTTATGTTAAAGGTGGTACCCCAAAATCCGATTTATTTAATATAAGTTCTACATGGTTAATTATCAGTAGAATTATGAGTATTATGGAGTACCCTTAAACATAGGAAACATGTGGTATTTAGATGCCACTAATTCACTACAGTGAGATTTATATTTCAAGTTATATCATTAGTTTCAATTTCTCTAACTGTTAATTGTTTTTGGTCTATTTTAAGGTGCATTGATGGAAAAGAGGAACATAATCTGATTTTGGTAGAACAAGATGTGAAGAAAAGAATATGATTGTTCTTGATAGGTTAGAACCATATAAAAAACTGTTTTTTTTTTTCAGTTTCTGCATCTTAGAAGTACTAGAGCCATAAACAAATATTCTGGTGTTGACTTTAGTTTATATGATTGTTCTTCAATTTCTGCATCTCATTCCACATTGGATGTTGTTTATTGTTTGGAATATTAATTACCAAATATTTTGATGAAATATAAATGTTTTAATAGGTATTAACCAATACGTACGATGGAAAGGGGCGTTTTATATAAAAAAAATTGTGGGATTTGTTTTTACCTACGGCCAGAGACACTGTAGGTAAAAGTACTAGTCTGTAGGTAAAACATGTACAGACACACAATCCAACCGTAGGTAAACGTACTTTCCGTAGGTCAATTTTCTCGCCACATATACCCACAAAAATTTGTCTGTAGTGACGGTTTTTGTCCGTCGACACTACAGGTCAAGTTTCTTGTAGTGGACATAATGTTGAATGATGAGTACATATATTCAACCAAGCTTAAAAATACCGGAGTTTTCAATCTTATGCAAATATAGAATACAGAAGTCATAAGAGCAATAATGTGTTTTACCTTAGCTGTGGTTGATCTATGAAGACTCTAATTATATGATGTTGTGTTATATATTCAACAACAAATAATGTTAGAGTTTCTTAAAAAAAATAAGAAGTGATGTTAGAGTTTAACAAGAGGTTGGTTTCTTTACGATAACAAGAGATATATTTATTTACGCGGGGGGGGGGGGGGGGGCAAGAGATATATTTATTTACGCGGGGGGGGGGGTGGGTTATAGCACGAGATGTGAAATTATTTATTTGTGTTTAAATATTTATAAAAGAATGTTTACTTTTATTTTATAGACAAAGGTTATAGCATGAGACGTGAAATTATTTATTTATTTTTGTATAAAAGAGCCCTTAAGGCCGAAGAAAAAACAAAACTAAGAAGCTAGCCGAACACTCCTAGGCATGGAAGTCCCAAAAATATCATCAAAAAGTAACTTACATATATCATTAGGAGGAGACTCCACCACAGAACAGCTAACAACTATAAGAATCCAAAGACAAACTGTAATTAGCAAGCCAGTCAGCACTTCGGTTTCCCTCGCGCAAAGTATGAAGAACTTGGACTTGTCAATCCAAACACAAAAGATTCTGAATATGTCTTGTAACACCCCGTTTTCCCAAATTCAAAATTTCTCAAATAAATCAGAGTGTCATATAAAACGGAATGCTACATTTACTTAAATTCTTAGAAAGGGAATGAATAAACATTCATTCTGGTCAAAATAGTTCTAACATCGCAGCGGAATAAGTTCAATGTTAAATAAATCGTTTTGGCACGCATGCCTCATAAATAAGTCTCGACATAAATTAACTGAAATCTTAAATCATAAACAAATACGTAAGGAATAGAAAGTAAGCATAAAGGTTCCCATCCCGTTACGTATCAGAGCACCTAAAGGACATGGTGAGGATAGCTACTCACAACAGCAACAGCAACAAAAGCTTAATCACATGCACTTGCCCACAAGGCGGCAATTCCAGCAGAAGGGGTGAGATTCTCATAACAATAGCATTAAACATATAATCCAATAATTACAATTAACAGCATAACTTTATCATCATATATCATAATAACAATCAAGTAGCATCTTAAACAACATCATAAATCAACTTAATAGTTTGACCTGACAATGCAACATCGACACAACTTATGCAACTTATGCAACTTAGACATCTTAATCATGCATGTGGTACCATATTGAGTATAAATATACTCCTAGGGCATAAGCCCTCGTCGCTATTGAGCATAAAAATACTCCTAGAGCATAAGCTCTCGTCGCTGTTGAGCAAAAGCTCCTAGGGCATGAGCCCTCGTCTCTGGATGAATGTGCATGGACTCAATCTCTTAAACTAGGACATCTCAAAATGAATTCCAATAATTTGGATTACAACATCGTAAATCTTATAACAACACATGCAGTTTTTAATTAATAAAATATGGCAGCATGGCAGCAATCAACATCTCAAACAACAACAAATCGTAAACATTCACATACATCACTTATGATTCAGAAAAGCATATACAAATGTATAGGTCACAACAGCGAATTATTTATCAGTTAACAGCCCTACATTTCTTCTTAATACCTCAGTACTTTAATTCCCAAACCAGGGTAATCTCATAACTAATTGTGCGACAAGAGTCGCATTACTCTAAAAGGTAGTCTGATGCAGGACTACTCGCTATGGCGAGTGGGATCTCTCGCCTCGCGAACCATTACGGGGGTTACTCGCTACGGCGAGCTGGATTGCTCGCCTCGCGAGCATCAGGGGTACTACTCGCTATTGCGAGTTGGGTTATTCGCCTGGCGAGCTCCTGGGTGTTGCTCGCTACGGCGAGTTGGGTTATTCGCCTCGCAAACACTTCTGGGGGTTGCTCGCTACGGCGAGCTATTCTATTCGCCTCGCGAGCGGATGAGTACTCGCCGTGGCGAGCTGGCTGCTCGCTGTGGCGAGCGACGACAGAACAGTTACGGGATTACGAGGGTTTTCACCCCAAACCCCAAATTCCATCCTAATTCTTCATATTTTCGACTATAATGGTGTCTAAGAGTTATTCTAATGTCTGTAAACAGTTTACTACGTCAACGGTATAGTTTTTCATCATCTAATCATCAATTTACCACTCTTTGACCTAACTCTTATTTCCTAATCCTCATGAATTAAACCTAGAATTTGCTAACTATAATCATGAATTACATGTTCTAATGATATCGTAGTGAAAGGCTCACCCTTACCTTAAGAAATTCGAGCAGCAGCCTCTCCGGTTCTTCTCTTCCGTTTTCTCCCTTTTTCCTCCAAAGCTCTGAATTGTACGTTCTGTACAATTCTAACCTAACTTTCCCTATTTAAACCTCTTTTTGTTTGTTTTATTTTATCTTATTACCCCCACAACTATATCTAATTATAAAACAACCCCACAACTTATTATTTGTTTCATTTTCTAATCTTATTTTATTAAACAATAAAATAAGTCACAACACATAAGTCACATAAATCACATAATATCTCAAATATCACTTAATTCACACAAAATCATATAAATATACTCTATACTATATAAAATAAATTAAATAATTAAAACGGGCGTTACAACTCTCCCCAACTTATAAGATTTTCGTCCTCGAAAATTTACCTTAAGCAAACAACTCGGGATAAGACTCCAGCATCTTACTCTCTAGCTCTCAAGTCAAGCTTTCACCAGTCGCTCCGTCCCAAACGACTTTCACAAGAGGTATCTCCTTGCCTCTCAACCTCTTCACTTCACGACCTTCGATTCTCACTGGTAAGGTCTCAACCGTCAGGTTATCTCTAACTTGCACATCATCCCTTTGAATCACATGGGATGGATCTGGGACATACTTCCGAAGTTGCGACACGTGAAACACATCATGCAAATTTGACAGGTGCGGCGGTAAACCTACTCGATACGCCACTGTCCCAATTCTCTCTGATATCTGATACGGACCAATAAACTTTGGGGTTAACTTCTTCGACTTCAATGCACGACCCACACCGGTCATGGGAGTAACTCTTAGGAATACATGATCTCCCTCTTGGAACTCAAGGTCCTTCCTATGCTTATCATGATAACTCTTTTGCCGACTCTGCGACGCTTTCATCTTTTCTTGAATCATTTTTACCTTCTCAGTAGTCTGTTGAACAATTTCTGGTCCTAAAACCACATTCTCACCTGACTCAAACCAACACAACGGAGTTCTACATCTCCGACCATATAAGGCCTCGAAAGGTGTCATTCCGATACTAGAATGATAACTGTTAATGTATGTGAACTCTATCAACGGGAGATGACTATCCCAAATTCCTCCTTGCTCAAGTACACAAACTCTCAACAGATCTTCCAGCGACTGAATCGTCCTTTCCGACTGACCATTTGTCTGCGGATGGTATGCCGAACTCAACTTCAACTTAGAACCTAAAACCTCTTGCAAACTCTTCCAGAATCTAGAAGTAAACCTCGGGTCTCTGTCTGATACGATGCTCGAAGGAACACCATGCAACTTCACTATTTCACGAATATAAATCTCTGCCAACTGAGCTATAGGAAAACTGATGTTAATCGGAATAAAATGAGCCGACTTCGTCAGTCTATCAACAATTACCCAAATGGCGTCATTCCCTTTAGGCGTATTTGGCAAACTCGTCACAAAATCCATGGATATACTATCCCATTTCCACTCTGGCACATCTAAAGGTATCATCATCCCAGTTGGCTTCTGATGTTCCACTTTCGACTTCTGACAAACCAAACACAAATACACAAAATGTGCCACATCACGTTTCAATCCAGACCACCAAAACAACTTCTTCAAATCGTGATACATCTTCGTAGCTCCCGGGTGAATACTCAAGCTACTTCTATGACTCTCTTCAAGAATCATTTTCTTCATCTCAACATCATCTGGAATGCAAATTCTACCTCGGAACCTCAACACACCATGATCATCGACCTTAAAGTCACCGTCTTCGGTCTGATCGCTAGCAACTAACAAGTCCACAAACTTAACATCCAATTTCTGCGCTTCTCTAATACTTTTCAAGAATTCATTATCAATCTTCAGCATTCCCAACCTCACACTTTGAGGTGACCATTCACATACTAAACTCAAATCTCTAAACTGTTCTAGCAACTCAAACTCTTTAGCCATCAAAGCGGACATATGCAAAGTCTTCCTACTTAGGGCATCTGCAACAACGTTAGCTTTACCCGGATGATAATTCAAACCAAAATCATAATCTTTCAACAACTCAAGCCACCTTCGCTGCCTCATATTCAATTCCTTCTGATCAAATAAATACTTCAAGCTCTTGTGGTCACTGAACACTTCAAACCTCGAACCATACAGGTAATGTCTCCAAATCTTAAGCACAAATACCACTGCAGCTAATTCAAGATCGTGAGTAGGGTAATTTCGTTCACGGATTCTCAACTGTCTTGATGCATAAGCAACCACCTTACCATCTTGCATAAGCACACCACCTAAACCCAACTTGGACGCATCACAATACACAACAAAAGGTTCATCGGGCTTAGGCAAAATCAAAACTGGGGCCGTCGTCAAACGCTTCTTCAATTCATTAAAACTATTCTCGCAATGAACATCCCACACAAATGCTTTACCCTTGCAGGTCAACTGCGTTAACGGAAGTGCCAACTTCGAAAACCCTTCTATAAATCTCCTGTAGTACCCAGCTAATCCCAAAAGCTTCTAATCTCTGTAACCGACTTCGGAGTATCCCACTGTGATACTGCTTCAACTTTAGACGGATCAACTGCAATTCCTTTACCAGAAATAACATGACCAAGAAAACTCACTTCGTTCAACCAGAATTCGCACTTCGTTAATTTAGCGTAAAGCTTATTCTCTTTCAACACTTGCAAGACGATCTTCAAATGTTCCTCATGTTCTTCTTCAGACTTGGAGTAAATCAAGATATCATCGATGAACACAACCACGAATCGATCCAAAAATGCATGGAAGATGCGATTCATATATTCCATAAACACACCAGGTGCATTCGTAACCCCGAAAGGCATCACCTTGTATTCATAATGCCCATAACGCGTCCTGAAAGCTGTCTTCTGCATATCTTCATCTTTCACTTTAATCTGGTGATAACCCGACCTCAAATCAATCTTGCTAAACACTCGTGCACCCACTAATTGATCCATTAAATCGTCAATTCTCGGAAGTGGATACCTATTCTTTATAGTTACCTTGTTCAACTGTCGGTAATCAATACATAACCTCATACTACCGTCTTTCTTCTTTACTAGTAATACTGGTGCTCCCCAAGGAGAAACACTTGGTCTAACAAACTTCTTGTCAAGTAAATCTTCTAACTGTTTCTTCAACTCAGCCAACTCGGAAGCTGACATGCGATAAGGTGTCATAGACACCGGCTTCGTTCCCGGAATAAGGTCGATCGAAAATTCAACTTCTCTTTTTGAAGGCACATCAGGAATTTCATCGGGAAAGACTTCTGGAAAATCGCATACCACTTTCTGCTTATCAATCAACGTTTGGTTCTCAATAGATAAAGATGTCATCAAAGAAAACATCAACATTCCTTCACGTTCTAACTGCTTCAGCTGTTTAGTAGATAAAAACTCTGCCCCACTCTCTTCTTCATCAGAGGAAAAATACACTGACTTGCGAAAACAATTAATATGTACATGATTGTACTCTAACCAATTCATACCCAGAATCACATCCATACCACTCAAGGGTAGACAAACTAAATCAATTTCAAAATCACGATCATACATCGACAAAGGACATCTTAAACACACAAGAGAAGTGGTCACAGAACCCTTAGCTGGAGTTTCGACAACCATTTCCCCATTCATATTAGACATAGTAAGACCCAACTTAGCAGCACAATCAATGGCAATAAAACAATGTGTAGCACCAGTGTCAATAATAGCAATTAAAGGAGTACTATTAAAATAACAAGTACCTCTGATCAAACGATCCTCATTCTCTGTCTGTGTGCCAGTCAAAGCAAACACTCTACCAGTAGTCTGAGCCTTCTTGCATTGTGAACCAATATGACCCTCTTCGTTACAATTAAAGCACACAACATCATCATGCTTGCATGCCGAAGTAGCATGTCCCTTCTTACCACAGCGGTAACACCGCTTCACATCTCCAGTACAAGCATTACTCTTGTGGCCTTTCTCACCACAATTATAGCAAACAATCTCAGCAGGAGCATCCTTCTTCTGAGGTCTCCTCTCATCATTAACTCTTTGCTTGCCCTTATCAGCAGGGGCACTATAAGGCTTCGGGCGACTCTGCTGTCCTTTACTCTTTCTTTCATTCACTACCTTGTAGTGAGCTTTAATGTCCTCCTCATAAATCCTGCAGCTGCTCACCAGCTCGGAAAAGTTACGGATCTTTTGGTAACCAATTGCCCTCTTGATGTCAGCACGCAAGCCATTCTCAAACTTGATGCACTTAGAAAACTCCGCCGTCTCAGCAGTATAGTGTGGATAAAACTTAGCCAATTCCACAAACTTGGCAGCATACTCAGTCACCGACATGTTCCCTTGTTTCAGCTCAAGGAACTCAATCTCCTTCTTCCCGCGAACATCTTCCGGAAAGTAACGGTTCATGAACTCCCTCCTAAACACAGCCCAAGTAACAGCAACACCTCCATTCTCTAAGACCGGTTGGACACTCACCCACCAGTCGTCAGCTTCTTCTGCCAGCATGTGCGTACCAAAGCGCACCATCTGAACGTCCGTACACTGCATCACTCTGAAAATCCTTTCTACCTCCTTGAGCCATGTCTGAGCTCCATCGGGGTCGTATCTTCCCTTAAACGTAGGTGGATGATTCCTCAAAAATGTCTCCAACATCCTCACACCAGCATTCTGTTGTTGGCCCACAGCTTGAGCCATCGCTTGTAATGCAGCAGCAAGAGCAGCATCATTTCTTCCAGCCATCTTAGTTCACTACATAACAAGAACGGGTTAGAGAAATTCAAACAGAATTAAACTAACACTCGACACTAACGACTCGATCTACTTGGCCGGACGGACCGACCTGCTCTGATACCAATTGTAACACCCCGTTTTCCCAAATTCAAAATTTCTCAAATAAATCAGAGTGTCATATAAAACGGAATGCTACATTTACTTAAATTCTTAGAAAGGGAATGAATAAACATTCATTCTGGTCAAAATAGTTCTAACATCGCAGCGGAATAAGTTCAATGTTAAATAAATCGTTTTGGCACGCAGGCCTCATAAATAAGTCTCGACATAAATTAACTAAAATCTTAAATCATAAACAAATACGTAAGGAATAGAAAGTAAGCATAAAGGTTCCCATCCCGTTACGTATCAGAGCACCTAAAGGACACGGTGAGGATAGCTACTCACAACAGCAACAGCAACAAAAGCTTAATCACCTGCACTTGCCCACAAGGCGGCAATTCCAGCAGAAGGGGTGAGATTCTCATAACAATAGCATTAAACATATAATCCAATAATTACAATTAACAGCATAACTTTATCATCATATATCATAATAACAATCAAGTAGCATCTTAAACAACATCATAAATCAACTTAATAGTTTGACCTGACAATGCAACATCGACACAACTTATGCAACTTATGCAACTTAGACATCTTAATCATGCATGTGGTACCATATTGAGTATAAATATACTCCTAGGGCATAAGCCCTCGTCGCTATTGAGCATAAAAATACTCCTAGAGCATAAGCTCTCGTCGCTGTTGAGCAAAAGCTCCTAGGGCATGAGCCCTCGTCTCTGGATGAATGTGCCTGGACTCAATCTCTTAAACTAGGACATCTCAAAATGAATTCCAATAATTTGGATTACAACATCGTAAATCTTATAACAACACATGCAGTTTTTAATTAATAAAATATGGCAGCATGGCAGCAATCAACATCTCAAACAACAACAAATCGTAAACATTCACATACATCACTTATGATTCAGAAAAGCATATACAAATGTATAGGTCACAACAGCGAATCATTTATCAGTTAACAGCCCTACATTTCTTCTTAATACCTCAGTACTTTAATTCCCAAACCAGGGTAATCTCATAACTAATTGTGCAACAAGAGTCGCATTACTCTAAAAGGTAGTCTGATGCAGGACTACTCGCTATGGCGAGTGGGATCTCTCGCCTCGCGAACCATTACGGGGGTTACTCGCTACGGCGAGCTGGATTGCTCGCCTCGCGAGCATCAGGGGTACTACTCGCTATTGCGAGTTGGGTTATTCGCCTGGCGAGCTCCTGGGTGTTGCTCGCTACGGCGAGTTGGGTTATTCGCCTCGCAAACACTTCTGGGGGTTGCTCGCTACGGCGAGCTATTCTATTCGCCTCGCGAGCGGATGAGTACTCGCCGTGGCGAGCTGGCTGCTCGCTGTGGCGAGCGACGACAGAACAGTTACGGGATTACGAGGGTTTTCACCCCAAACCCCAAATTCCATCCTAATTCTTCATATTTTCGACTATAATGGTGTCTAAGAGTTATTCTAATGTCTGTAAACAGTTTACTACGTCAACGGTATAGTTTTTCATCATCTAATCATCAATTTACCACTCTTTGACCTAACTCTTATTTCCTAATCCTCATGAATTAAACCTAGAATTTGCTAACTATAATCATGAATTACATGTTCTAATGATATCGTAGTGAAAGGCTCACCCTTACCTTAAGAAATTCGAGCAGCAGCCTCTCCGGTTCTTCTCTTCCGTTTTCTCCCTTTTTCCTCCAAAGCTCTGAATTGTACGTTATGTACAATTCTAACCTAACTTTCCCTATTTAAACCTCTTTTTGTTTGTTTTATTTTATCTTATTACCCCCACAACTATATCTAATTATAAAACAACCCCACAACTTATTATTTGTTTCATTTTCTAATCTTATTTTATTAAACAATAAAATAAGTCACAACACATAAGTCACATAAATCACATAATATCTCAAATATCACTTAATTCACACAAAATCATATAAATATACTCTATACTATATAAAATAAATTAAATAATTAAAACGGGCGTTACAACTCTCCCCAACTTATAAGATTTTCGTCCTCGAAAATTTACCTTAAGCAAACAACTCGGGATAAGACTCCAGCATCTTACTCTCTAGCTCTCAAGTCAAGCTTTCACCAGTCGCTCCGTCCCAAACGACTTTCACAAGAGGTATCTCCTTGCCTCTCAACCTCTTCACTTCACGACCTTCGATTCTCACTGGTAAGGTCTCAACCGTCAGGTTATCTCTAACTTGCACATCATCCCTTTGAATCACATGGGATGGATCTGGGACATACTTCCGAAGTTGCGACACGTGAAACACATCATGCAAATTTGACAGGTGCGGCGGTAAACCTACTCGATACGCCACTGTCCCAATTCTCTCTGATATCTGATACGGACCAATAAACTTTGGGGTTAACTTCTTCGACTTCAATGCACGACCCACACCGGTCATGGGAGTAACTCTTAGGAATACATGATCTCCCTCTTGGAACTCAAGGTCCTTCCTATGCTTATCATGATAACTCTTTTGCCGACTCTGCGACGCTTTCATCTTTTCTTGAATCATTTTTACCTTCTCAGTAGTCTGTTGAACAATTTCTGGTCCTAAAACCACATTCTCACCTGACTCAAACCAACACAACGGAGTTCTACATCTCCGACCATATAAGGCCTCGAAAGGTGTCATTCCGATACTAGAATGATAACTGTTATTGTATGTGAACTCTATCAACGGGAGATGACTATCCCAAATTCCTCCTTGCTCAAGTACACAAACTCTCAACAGATCTTCCAGCGACTGAATCGTCCTTTCCGACTGACCATTTGTCTGCGGATGGTATGCCGAACTCAACTTCAACTTAGAACCTAAAACCTCTTGCAAACTCTTCCAGAATCTAGAAGTAAACCTCGGGTCTCTGTCTGATACGATGCTCGAAGGAACACCATGCAACTTCACTATTTCACGAATATAAATCTCTGCCAACTGAGCTATAGGAAAACTGATGTTAATCGGAATAAAATGAGCCGACTTCGTCAGTCTATCAACAATTACCCAAATGGCGTCATTCCCTTTAGGCGTATTTGGCAAACTCGTCACAAAATCCATGGATATACTATCCCATTTCCACTCTGGCACATCTAAAGGTATCATCATCCCAGTTGGCTTCTGATGTTCCACTTTCGACTTCTGACAAACCAAACACAAATACACAAAATGTGCCACATCACTCTTCAATGTATTTTGAGTAGCTATGAATCACGTTGACCCGATCATAAGGCTGTAAATTGTCCTAAAAAATAACTTTATTTCTCCACATCTAGAGAAACCAACATGCCGTCATGAAAATTGTTCGACAACCATCTTTGTTAGGACCAAAGTTGTACTTGTTGAGATTGACGAAAATCCATTCCCTACAAGAGAAGGAAAAGAAACTAGTAATAAAATTAGACATAACCGGTCGAAGCTAAACTTGTTTTGTGAAATTATTTATGCGAAAATCCATTCCCTGCAAGAGAAGGAAAAGAAACAAGTAATAAAATTAAACGGAACCAGTCGAAGCCAAACTTAAGTTGTGAAATTATTTTATTTGTGTTAAAAGATTTATTTAAAGTTTTTATTAAAGTTGAAAGATTTTTTTTATAGACAAGGGTTATAGCATGGGATGTGAAATTATTTTTTATATTTTAATAAGAAACTAGCAACAAACCCATGTTAAGCATGGACCCGTGCTCTGCACGGGCAAATTTGAAGGAGGATATGCATCATAGCGCATTGCAATGCTTTATGAATTGAGGAAATAAGAAAACAACTAATGATAAAACTGACATTAATGATAAAAGGGCATATTACTTTGAATTCCCTTAGGATTTTCTTAAATAACACAAGCACCCCTTCTAATTTTCAAATACGTCAATCTCCCCTTATTTTATCCATTTCAATAACCTTGTTAATATACAATTTAATTTCAATCATTTTTGTTTGTTTTTATCTATTTTCTCTTTTCACAATTAAGTTAAATGAGAGAAGAGATCAAAAGAGAATATAGAAATGAGAAAAATCTTGGTGGATAGACATCGTGGTTGATTTATGAAAATAAAATAATCTTTGATATATCTGTTTTATTACATTAGAGTTTAAAAATTAAACCACCTTGATTGAGTAACAATAAGTTGAGAAAAATCACCTAAGTGAAAAATGGAAAGAAAAAATGGTCGAAAATTAAATGAGTTTATACACGTATGAAGAAGTTAATTGCTCAAAATAAATGGAATTTACAAAGTTTAAACCGTGTTATATTATAAGTGAAATGCTTGTCAATATGATAAAAAAAATGAGATTAGTGTTTAGTTAAAAAATAGAGTGGGTGTTTGTGTAATTTAAGAAGACATTAAGAGGTCAGTGTAATTTGCTATGATAAAATCATTGAAATATTTATTATTAAATATTATGAAATGGTAAGCTAAAAATATGTAGAAATATTAAAAATAGTAAAGATTTCATTATTGATAAAGATGCCGTTATGAGTCCCGCGTGTGAATTGTTCAACAATATTATTTTGTGACTCGTTTATCATATTTTCAGTGTTTATAGTCATATTTCTAAAGATATAATAATTAATAATCTACAACAATAAAAATAATATTTTATAATATGACATGGTGGCCATAATTTTTTGATTCTCTGTTGTTTTCGAAATATGTTGAGATCTACAGGTTTTAATATTTCTTGTTTGTCTATATTCCGGTTCTTCAAGCTTGAAAGAGCTTTTATGCTTGCTGGTTTGTTTAGGGAGCTGTTGACACTTGAATTTTGATACCGTGACGACGGTCGATTCATTAATTGTTTTTCGTAGAGGTTCACTTTTCATATTTATTTTAAACTTGGTTTTGCGCTCGGTTGCTGATTATTTAATTTTTGTAATGATAGATTTTGGTCGATCCATTTGGTCTTATTTATTATGTTGTATCCCCGTTTTTTGTTGTACCTGAGTCAGGTCTAATGTCCTCAGACTCTTTATCTATTTCTTTTTATTTAATAAAATTTTTCTTTTGGCTAAAAAAAATATAAAGAAAAAACAAAGGCAAATTAATTTTAGAAAAAGTAAAGCAATCTTGAAAATGTGTAATTTTTTGAAAAGTATGTATATGCCTTGTAATTAATATTTTGTAATTTTTTTAACTCTTTAGATATTTAAAAGTTGAATTATAGGAAAAATTATTTTGATTGGTATTAAGATTAAGTTTGTTTGTTCTTTAAAAAAAAGTTTGAGTTAGTGTGTAATATCGAATGAGTTTGTTTTAATTTGATTCTAGGAGAAAAAAATAGGGGGAAGTTGAAGCAAAAGACACAAAAAGATATAATTTTGATGACGTGTCAAAAAATTAAGAAGGCGTAAGATTGTATTTTTTGTAGACATTAAGTTTCATAATTTTTGTTGGGCTTAAATATGTAAAAGGTCCCTGTAAGTTCGCGTATTTTTGGTTTTCGTCCCTGTAACTTTTTTTCTAAAACAAACCCTGTAAGTTGATAACTTTTTGAATTTCGTCCCTACCGTCAACTTCTGTTAAAAAAACGCCAAAGTGTCTAACGGCGCATGACGTGGAAATCATTGACATGACATTAGTTGCATATGTGGCCTTACATGTGATCCCTACTGTATTACAAGGACCAAATCCAAAACCAAAACAGAACAGAGGGATGAAATTAAAAAATGCGAACTTACAAAATTTGAAATTTAAAACCCATTTCTTCATCTTCTTCCTCTCTCTCTGTCTCTTATTCCTCTCTCTCCAATTTTCCAATTCTTCCCAAATTACATCAGATCAGCTTTGTGCTTACTATTTCCGTATTTGTCCTAGCTCTTTTCTGAATCTCGCTTCCAAACGAATATACGTTGCCATTTTGTTGGAAGAAGACTTGTTTTTCCTACAAAGCCCCCTACCATCGATGGTAAATTTAAAACAATTGCACAAAAAACTTTCCAAATTTAAGTTAGTAACACACAATAAGGTAGTGTTCTTTAAACTTTAATAATTTATTTCTCCTGGTTTGTTGTTCTGTATGTGCTTTTGTTTGTAAAGAAAATGATAGCTCAGGGAAAAAAGTAGTAGTTGATGACACTAGGTCATACATCATTTTGTTAGTAGTTTTTGTCCACTTTTAGTTGAGTTCAGATGATGTTGCATGAGTTTGAAGCTACAAAGAGCATATTTTATGTTTCCAAGTAAAGAAGAAATCGTGCCATGATTTACAGCAATCGGAGCAGGATATGGAGCAAGTTGGAATGACTTTTGGTTCGTAAAAAATTGGAATTGAAGTAATTTGCGGTTATGGAGTTACAAGTTATACATCAGTCTAGTAGAATTTATTAATGTGGTGTGGATGTATTGTTTGGGATTGAAAATAGTAGAGAGAGATTAAATAAAATGTGGGTTTGATGATTTTTTTGTGACTGATGAATTTAGCTTTGAAGATGAAGATTCGAGAAAGAGGAATTTTTCTATTATGATTGAAGAAGGATGAATTTTCTGGGTTAAGATGGAAGAAGATTAGAAGAGGATGAAGAAGATGAATGAAATCTGTGAAAATTATAAGTCGTTTTCTTTTTTCCATTTAGTCCCTCTTGTAATTTTCGTTTTTGAAATTAGTCCCTAAAACACGCAGAGAGAGAGAGGAAGAAGATGGAAACAACATGGATTTTAAATTTCAAAATTTTGTAATTTAGGTGTTTTTAATTTCGTCCATCTGTACCTTTTCGTTTTTGGTTTTAGTCCCTGTAATATAGTCAGAGATCATTTGTCACGACACTTAAGCATTTTTTGCCATGTCATCCTTCGCCACGTCAGCTGCTGTTAGACACTTTGGCGTTTTTGTAACGGAAGTTGACGGGAGGGACGAAAATAAAAAAGTTATTAACTTGCAGGGGTTGTTTTAGAACAAAAAAAGATACATGGACGAAAATAAAAAACATGTGAACTTACAAGGATGATTTACATATTTAAGCCTTTTTTTTGGGTACAAAGTTTCATGATTAGAGAATTAGAGAATAGAAGATTGATTTTTTTTTAACTCTTTAAATATTTAGAAGTTGAATTATAGGAAAAATTGTTTTGATTGGGATTAAGATTAAATTTGTTTGTTCTTTAAAAAAGATTAAATTAAGGTATTTTATCAACTGAGTTTCTTTTAATTTGTTTTTAGGAGAGAAATTATAGGGGGGTTGAAACAAAAGACACAAAAAAATATAATTTTGATGACGTGCCAAAAAATTAGAAAGGAGTAAGATTGTATTTTTGATAGACATTAAGTTTTATATTTAGATGATAGATAAGATTTTATTGAAATGAGTACAAAGGTACTCAAACCCACTACAACACAGAAGTTAACTAAATAAGATAAACAAAAGCTGTAAAAAAAAGTTCAGGCAAAACATATGATTTAACAACCAATCAGAATACAAAACCCCTGATTTAATCCCCTATTCAACCAAACCAAAGCCAAGCAAACATTGTTTGCTATAAAACTAAAAAGAGAAGAAAAAAAAAAGATACAGGACTAAAATAAAAGATATGGTGCTAAAATAAAAATAAAACCCTAATCAAAAGGTCTATAAATATCTTGCATTAGGGTAAAAAAACACTTGAGTGAAATTTCAGACAAAATCAAGGGCAAAGGAAGGTATGTAATTGACTAAATTGCATTTTTGATCCCTTAACTATTTAGGTAGTATCACTTTTGGTCCCCTAATTAAAATTGGATTTATTTTGGTTCTTTAACTTCTCTTTGTTACATATTTTGGTCATTTTCGTTAGTTTTAATTCAAAAACGTTAGATTTTCTTCATCTTCTTCTCCTCTTTTTCATCTTCATATCATCTCCATCAACCTTCAACAACAAGAATCCCAGAAAAATTCCAAAAGAAAATGAAGAAAACTTAACGTTTTTGAATTAAAACTAACGGAAAGGACCAAAATATGTAACGGAAAAAAGTTAAGAGACCAAAATAAATCAAATTTTAATTAAGGGACCAAAACGATACTTCCTTAATAGTTAAGGGACCAAAATTACAATTTAGCCGTACGTAATTTGTCTCTTCTTCAAACATTCTCCCCGTATGGTCCTTTATATTTTTTTGTTCTTTGTTTCTTAAGGTAGGATACCACTCATTCTTGTTTACAAATTATAATGATCCCTATGTTTATTTTCTTTCCTACGGAAAAAGTTACTTTTTGTATTTTTTTTTTCTCGTATTGCTGCTAGTCATTGTTTGAACCATTAACTTCAAACTACTCATATTGCTTTTCTACATATCACTTTATTTTCCTTCATTTTTACATTATTTAAGACAATTCCAATAGTTTGCATATTTAACTAACCAGCTTGGCACCTTTCTTTTCTTATTTTGACTGATTTCACTTATCATGTTTTCTTTTAATGATTATGCCTATCTTTGAGTAACTTAACTTTGAAATTGGATTGCATGAGTCATATCACACGCATGTATGTGCATCCGACACTTTGATTCAAGATTAGACAATCCATATTTCACAGCAAGTAATTAAACCAAAATATGGAATTTGAAATTTAGATTGTCCGATCTCGATCTAACTACCATCAGTTGTGAATGATTGGGATCTTTGACAATCCAAAATCCTTAACTTTGTTACAAAACAAAAGGTATCTTGTAAGGTTTATTTTTTCATCAATTGTTGTGTAGGATTTAAAAAATGGGAATTGGTGGCTTGCATTTGGATCTGGAAACCTAGTTGGATATTGGCCAACCTCTTTGTTCCCATTCTTAAAAGATCATCCAAATAAGGTTCAATTTGGTGGAGAAATAGTGAATACAAAGTTAACAGGAGCTCACACGTCAACCCAAATGGGGAGTGGACATTTTGCGGAGGAGGGGTTTAGAAAAGCTTCATATTTTAGGAATATAAAAGTAGTGGGTCCTTATAACAACTTGAATATTCCATTGTCAAATCTTGATTTTGAAGCTGAGCAACCAAATTGTTATAATATACAAGGGGGGATTGATCAGAACTGGGGAAATTATTTTTACTATGGTGGACCTGGAAGGAATGCCAAATGTCCATGATGGTATGAATATCAAATAGTTTCTACTTTATCATTTAGTACAAGTTCACTTTAATTTGTGATTCTATGGAATTGACTTTGATTATAATGACTATTGAATTTTAGATTCTAATCTTGTTTGATGTTTTATTTCCGCCATCATTATTTATGCCCAAACTTTTCCCACATATTTTTGTCACATTAGTAATTCACTAATTCATGCATAATTTGGCGAAAAAGTGATGTAAAAAAATGAACTTCTGGCGCGGCTATGTAATCATTACCGATTCAACTTTTGTGAGGGTTTCTTCTCAAATCTTCTAGGCAGTTTTAAGTAATGGATACCAATTCATCAGTTGATGGTTTAGTATTCAACAATAAAAGAAATTTGAGTAACTTTGTACAGCACAAGCTCTGAGCTAGAATTTATTTCAGAAGAATTTGTACTTTAAGCTTTGCTAGCATCTTGAGCAACTGCCGGAAGCTTGATTCTTCCTCCTTGATGGGTGCTTCATCGATCTTTTTAGCCTCTTCTTGACTCTTTCCAAAAGCTTATATGTGACTTTGGCTATTGAGGACCAATGGCCTACGGTGGGTGCACGACTTGAGTTTGCTACACGCTGTTGTTGCCTCTCCAAGATAAGTTGGGATGTTCTTCCCATCCAGGGTTGTAAGTATTTAATTATGGGTTCATTTGATGTCTGTCATACATGCACTTGACATGTTCTTCTGATAACCCCGAAATTTTGGGAGACATGTTTCGCTTGTATGAGCTTGTTCACATAATCACAATCTAAACCATTGGATGACAATTGTGCTAACTCCTTTGCTTCTTAATTTTTCAAAGGAAACGATTCATATTCCACCTGACATGGTTGTAAAAGGATCATTATCACCACTGTCATTAATAATAATTTCCCCTTCTCCAAATATTAAAGTAAAATGCCTAAAACTTTGAACAATACTAATTTAAGAACAAAACCAATACATTTAGGAAGAAGTTAAATTAAACAACAATATTATTTGTGCAAGAGGGGGAGAAAGGAGAAATATATAAATGAATAAAAATAAATAAAGAGATCAAAGGAGATAAAGGGACAAAGTGATCATCATTTAAATTTAGTTTTTTTATTGAGTATTTGAGTTTTAATCCAGTTCAGACACTAGAACATATTCAAGATTTAGTAACATTAAAAATGTTACATTTCATATTTAGCAACATTTCAACAAATGTTAGATAAAGCTTGCCCTACTAAACAAATTAATCAAGAATTAGGGCCAGAACAACAGCTCCCTTACTAAATAGGACTTCAATTCTGCCACAAGATGGTTGTACCACAGACGCCTACGTTGGAATTCATGCCCCAAGCTCACGAAACCACAAAACTGACGACCCAACTCGTAATAACAGACGAGATGGCTTGAGAAACAGAAAAATGCCCGAACATATTCCAACTACAAAGGGTTTTCCATTCAACTTCATGAGCAAGTTATCGCTTGAGTCCTCGAAATAATAGCTTGAGGGCAACTGTTTCGGTATGAGCCAACCACCGACCACTAATAATTTCCAAAGGGATCATCACGAAAGGATTCCATGAGGCCGTGTCATGAAAGCAAACTGACACACAAAAGAACAACCAAAGAAACCCGTGACACAGGAGAACACACTGGAAGCGAACAACCATCATAGTATGTGGAACAAAAGCACACACACCAAAGACAAACAACGATCATGGTCTTTAGCATAAATCTCAAAAGAGAAAACTTTTATCACCTTTCGAATGATTACAAATGTCCCTAAAAAGACCATAATTGTCCTTCCAGAACAGCTATCCAAGTAAAGGTGCGAGGGCCTAATCCCAAGGATCTTAGGTTTGGTAGGATCACCATTAAGTATACTAATAATCGATTATTTCATGTCCATCACCGGGTAAATTGTTCGCATTTTTTAGTTAAGCACATTCTCTGATGATGGTCTAGATTATTAACCAAAGTCCCACCATCATTCCAAATACTACACAAATTCTCATCATAAGTCGTTTTCAAAAGCCACATGCTTTCAAAAAGAAAAGGTTTAAGCATACTACGATTCAGCTCGCCATGCGGTGATTTAAGGATCATACAATGATCTAAGAATCCACAATTTATAACACGCGAACGTAAGCATTTTCAAAGATCATTGCAAACTGCTTTATCCAATCTCTCAAAGATACAAATACCTTTCTTTCTCAACACCTAAACAATTTCATTGAAGTCGCTCTAATAAGTCAACTTTGATGCATATTCAATGCAATTATTTGAATTTTCTTCCATAACTCCCTCCTAACCACTTCATCCGGGCTTGCATAAACAGCAATAAAGTAGCAACTCTTTACTTTTGTGAAGCAAATTTTCAAATGCATGAATTGAGACTTTTGAGCTCAAAAAAGATAGTTTAAAATACACCCTTAAAATTCCTTAAATTAATCATATCATATCATATTCATATAAATCCTTCGAATTAAATGCATGTAAATAGAAGGAAATGTATTGGAGTAAACCCTTAAAATAAGGGGGGGGGGGGGGGGGGATGTGATTGCACAAACCAATTGAGTTTAATGCAAAAAAGTAAATAGTTTTTTTATTGTAGAGTTTAGCGGTGGTCTGGATTCTTTGAATCCCGTCCATTTCTTTGTTGGATTAAAGACAAGAAATTAACAATTATGAGACAAGGGTTCTGTTTAAGTGATGAGTTTGTGGGATTTTAACGTCCCTCTAGTTGTCAAGTTGCTCTGTTGATCACAATGCATCCATATATATTGGAACAAGTGTGGAAATTGATAGTTAAAATCATAAACATTAAACCCCATAGTGGGTAGAACTAGTGTAGGGTGAATTGCAAAAATTATAATCCGACATCAAATGGATCACAAACATTGACAGTGTTTATATAGTGGTGGGGTGTACCTCTAATTGGGTACGTAGTCATGTGAACGGGGTAAGCCCTAGCAAATTTTTTTTTTATAAATTTTATTATTTGTAAATGTTAAATTTAATAATTGATTTAAACATTAATAGAAAGTGTTTTCTTCATTCCCAACTTTTGCTAAAATATTTTGGAACACTATCATAAATATTTTAGTGCACAATTTGAAATATTTTAGTATGCAATCTAATATATTTTAGTACTTGATCTAAATTAATAAAATATTTTGGTACTCAATATAATATATTTTTATTGATACTCAATTTGACATATTTTTAAATTAGATCTAGTATTGCAAATTACTTGTTCTCAAAGTTTCTCACAAATTAGTTGTGTGAATTATCTCTATAAATAGAGAGAGCTCACATAGTTAATTTCATACACCAAAAAAAGAATTCTATTGAGTTGTCGAGAATTCTTTCTCTCTTCTCTCACTTTCTGCTCGATGCATTTCTGAGCCACTTCTCCCTTTTCTTTTCTCTCCTTTCGGAATTAACCTTTTTAGATATAATGGTCTTAAGAGCATAGTCCATTTTATAATCTATATCCCTTCATAATACACAGGCAGATAAGAGGTATTTTAGGTATCATAATCTTAAAATGTGTACAAAGGTATTTTAGATGGTGCATGAGAAGAGGAAAGGATGGAAAAAGAAATTCACTTGATGTTTTGCAAATGACCCATCTGCCCAATATGAGTGACATATACAACACATGACTCTCAAATTGGTTCCTTCAAAAAAATAAAAAAAGTGTCTCAAATTGGTAGATCGTTCATAATATTATTTTGGCACGTAGAAGCTGATTCATTACTCCTCTTTTAGAGGCAATAACAAAGGTTTCTTTCCGTTCTCGTTCTCATTGACGCGTCCCCATTTATTTTCTTTCCTTTTATATATTTTGAGCTTAACTTTAAATACCCACTTTAGGTTCTCGATAGGAAATACTGATGATTTTAGGTTTAAATCTCTAATCTCACATAACAAAAATGGCCATCACTACTCCCTATTCTAATGCTCCAGAAAACAGGTGGTGCTTTACAAACAGTCAGGTAAACCTTAAACAATTATTTTAATCTTGAATGTTCTCACTATACCAAAGGTAGTAATAGAAATCACATGATTTAAGTTTACATGTCTGCTTTATTTTTGTAGATCGTTGAGAGAAATATCAAAGATGCACAAACCTTATTGCTATGCAAAAGCCAAGCGAAATTGTTTTGGCTTTGAGTCTTCTTGATGAGGCTCTTGCTATCACTCCATGCTCAGATCGAGTCCTTAAACATCGAATGAGGTCTTTGCTATTTTTGATAAGGTTAAGGACGTTGAAGATATGTGTCAAGACTATATGTTTGGAAATGACAGAGTTTATTCGAATGCGTTTTTGATTTGATAAAGCGTGTCACGACTGATTTCTTAAGGATACCTGAGGTAATGAAAATGTTACAATTTTTTATTTATTTTAAAGTATGTTATTATATTTAATTCGATTTGTTTATATTGAAATAAGATATCATGCTTAGTCATATTCAAATTACTTCAAAACCAAGATACATTTCCATATCTAGTAGAATCAATGATATACCGGGCCTGTCTTTTGATCAATTGATTCTACTAGATATGAAAATGTATCCGGATAATAGGCGAGCATATATTTGAAGACAAAAATTAACAAGGTGAAATTTGTTCATTTATACTTGGCAACATGATTAGGACTTTGCTATTATTTACTTCAAGAAATCTTGGTTTTCAAGTAATTTGAATATGATTAAGCATGATATCTTATTTCAAATAAGTAGTTAAATGTGTAGAAAATATTTCTAAAGTGTTTCATATCTGATGAAAAAGTACAAACACTTAGATTTTTAAGACTACCCTAAATCAAACGGGCAAGATTACAAAAGCAACTATAAAATTGTGTTTACTAGGCGACAAGCAAATGCTAGTGTTTATGCTCTAACACAAACATCTATCAATTACGCTATTAGCAAAACTTTTACAAGCATTCCTCATTGTATTTGGAATATTATCATGAATGAAATTTGTTAAATTTTGTTTGAGTAAAAAAAATAATTATTTCTTTTAATACCGTAACAAGACAATTGTGTAAACTTTTCCAAATCTTAACAAACCGATCAATTCTTTTTGGATTTCAGTGCATACCCTTCACTAGAACAATTTATTTACTTAGCAAGAACAATTTGTTTTTTTTATCAGGTGGTTGGACATTATAATTGATATCTTGTCATTGGCAAATAAAACTTTTTTTCCCGATAATGCCAAGAGAAAGGTTAGGCAACCGGGAGAATCTAAGTGGGGTATATTGGATTATGATTTTAAAGGACAATTTTTGTTTAAAAAAGTCTTGAAGATTTTAAAAGATTTTGCAGGATTTTGATGACTTTGATGATTTTAAAAGACTTTGCAGGATTTAATTCATAAGATTTTAAAGGATTTGAAATGATTTTAATGGATTTCAATAGATTTTATGAATTTCAAGGACTCGTTGAAAAAAATGATCATAACACACTCTCTTTCACAAAATCGAACACACTCTCTTTCACAAAATCTCCATGCAGACTCTTTTATTTATTTTACTCATTTTTTACAGGAGAGCTTGCGAGAGAGAGAGAGAGAGAGAGAGAGAGAGAGAGAGAGAGAAGGGAGGAGAGAGAGGGAAACGAGAGAGTGAGAGAAAAGAGAGAGGGAGAGAAGAAGAAAGTGAAAGAGAAGGGATGCGAGAGAGGGGAGAGAGATATAAAATAAAAGAAAAAACAATCCTAAGAAATCTCATGTTTTCATGAAAGACTTTTTTATGCTAAAATTTCACTAGAAAATCTCTCAAAATCCATCAAAATCTGATTAATTAAACAATCCTTCGAAATTTGAATGATTTTGAATACCACAAATTTTTTTTAAATGATGAAGAGTCTTGATTGAATACCACAAGACTTTTTTTAAATTGCAAAGAGTCTTGATTGAATACCACAAGACTTTTTCATGATAAAAAAGTCTTTTAAAATCCCTTAGAATCATAATCCAATACACCCCCTAAAGCATTCCAACTAGGTTGGCACCCAACAACCCCCATCCTCTACCTTCTTTCCAATATGTAATATTATTAAAAAAAGGAAAATATTTACAACAAGGAGGGATTATGCCAAAACTCTCAAAAGAAAAATAAATATATACAGGAAAAACATGGGACCGAAACAACTAAGGAAATCTATAAATAGGCATCCCATTCCTTTCCTTAGCAAAATCTGCTAACAAAGAAGAAGGCAACATAGTGAACCACGTGGTATTAAGCCTGGAATCATTATTACCAATCCCTAGGGTGTTTCAAAAAATAATATTCATTTAAACGGAGGAAAAGGACCCTGGGAGCGGGTTTTGTATGAAGCCTTTCGCAAAAAAAAAAAAAAATTCCGAGACTTTGAAACCACCTCTTTAAATGGCACCTCGTTCACAACATCCTTTACTACCCAAATTTGCATAAAATCTAAGTCTTTCTGCAACATCGGGTCTACAGAAGCACCATTCGATGCCACAATACTACTGACATCTAATATATTTTTTTTATTGGTTCTCCTCCAAATCATTTCTAGCTATCTCATCAAGGCACAATAGTCTTACCTTTATTAATATTTTTACTTATTTAAAAAAAAAACAAAAAAGCATGGTAAATAATTAAATTGATGTCATGGGGTTAAGTTTATATTTATTGAGAATGAAAGTTGAGATCAGATTGAAATCCCTAGTCTCACGGGGTTTGAGTTAATGCTTTTGTCAGTTACTAATGAAATAATTTTCCACACTTAGATTTTAAAAACTCCTATCAAATTCAAATCAATATACATTATGTAACGCCTTTATTACAAGTGTCTAGAATATATAACACGCGCATTAAATCTGGTACTTGATACATTAATATTACAATACAGAAAGACAAAAGTCGGAAATCTGATAAATAAACTTCTCAAGTCATATAATACATATCATGAGTACATAATCAGTCGACTGAACATAAACTGGAGTTCGTCTCAACATAATTATACAGCAACATATTTATATATATAATAAAACATAGAGTCATAAAGCTGGAATCATCACGACACGATCAAACCGAAGCTTTCTCTTTACCTTTGCTTCGAGCAACCTGAGAACCTGAACAAAAGAAGGAATGGGATGAGACATAACGTCTCAGTGAGTTCTACCTAACCCTAGGCTGAGGGTAACCTTGGGAAAACCTACGGTCACCGCGTGTCTACTTTACAACCATTCGGTTGATTATACGTGTGTGCACTTACACCTTTCTAAACGATCGTGCGGGGAACTAGATCGTCTTTACTGTATCTAACTGTACTCGTCCGATATTCTTTAGTTATAGCATAATTAATCTGAATAACTTTTACCGAGTGTATCGAGTGGAGTAACCCCGAATACAATCCTTGATAAACCGAAGAAACCTAGCTAAGGTTCAACGGACTCCCTCAGTACCGTGCGGGCCTACCTTATGGAGCGTGTCCCGTTCACCTGGTGTGAACCCCTCGTATCCACCTGGCATGGATAACAAGAGCCACGATACCTACAATTTTAGTTCATAATCTTAACTCGTCTATCTTGCTACGGGACAAAGAGCACTAACCTACTATTCTCGGCTGCCTATGTCGAGGCTATAGGTTTAAACTTCTACGAGAATATATTTCTCCTTTGTTATAATACTATAAAGATCTAACAATTATCCTTTACCATTCATCATTGGAATTTACTATTTGTTTACTCAAGATGTACGCTTCTAGCATTCTAAGATCTAATGTGATCGTTTACTCGACCTTGAGGGGTTTACGTTAAAAAAAGACTGCAAGGGATGCATTGTCGAAGCTCTCGAACCATGGAAGGTTCTTAAAACTAAAACTGTGCTGGGGAATCTCACTCAAGCGAGCTGCAAGCGAGATTCCAAGCAAGTTGCAAGGTTGGTTCGACATGAATCTCGCTTGAGCGAGAATTCATTATGTTCTTGGCTATGGGATCTCGCTTGAGCGAGTTTCCTCTCGCTTGAGCAAGTATGCATCGTTCCAGGTTTGCAAAAATCATAATTTTGGTTAAAAACCTCAAATCCAAGTTTCTAATGACCACATTTCATCCAGAATGTCTTAAAAACATTATAAGGCAATTACATGGCAAACAAATAGCAAGAATTTCAACAATCAAAGGCAAAACTGAACTAAATCATATACCACACTTTCTTTTTAATGGTCATGCATAATTACACTATCAAGGGTGAGGGTTCTAACTACAGAACTCACCTGCAAGGTGAATTGAACAGCAAGGACAACACTAACAAACCCTAGCTTGAATCACTAACTAGCTTCAAAGCAATTGAAAAGGAAGGAGCAATGTCCCAATGTCTTGATTCTACTCCACTAATTCAACTTAGAACCATCACCACTTGTTTCCACATGATTGATTTGAAGCATAGGCCACACAAAAGAGAGTGGGAGAGGCGATAGTATAGAGAGAAGGGAGAGAAGTTTTCTAACTTAGACTTCTTAGAGAGAGAAGTGTAAAACAAAGTGAGGGATTTAGGGACAAAAGTCACTTAAATACCCCTCATGTTCAATTACCAAACTGCCCGTCAGACTACTACGCGCACAAAACTAGTTAGACGATAAAACGTCGCGAACTAACGAGCGGGATATTACACATTATCCGTATATAACAAGGAAGACCATATAGTATTGAAAACGTTATTATTAGTTAGTCCTATCATTTATTATCATATTCCTCATTGTATTGAAAACGTTATTATTAATGAATGTGAATTAGATATATTGTTTTCGGGGAAAAACTGTTTCCATTTAGGCCTACTGGACCATGCAATAGTTTTTCTCTAAACCGAAAAAAGCCTGGCCAGAGCTGCTTCTTGCTGCAAGATTGCGTCTTGGTCTTACGATCACTTCCTGAATGTTGTAACACACCGTTCTACAACGACACCATTTCAAGGCCACGAACAACCACAAAATCTCAAAGCCCTCAAATAGAATGTGAAACTGTCTCCCTGAAAAGATAAAATTCTGTCTTTGTAGTTTTACAGTAACAAAATAATGGATCACAATTTCACATTCAGTTTGAGGACTTCCAGATGGTTTGGTTGTTGGTGGCTTTGAAATGGTGTCATTGGATAACGGTATGTTACATTCAGGGAAACAATGGTCGGACCAAGACGCGCTCTTGCAGCGGAATGCAGCTCTAGCGATGCTTTTTCCGGTTTGGAAAAGAACCATTGCAAGGTCTAGTGGGCCTAAATGGAAACATGTTTTCCCTAAATCCAAGTATCTGTAATTCACATTCATAAAATTAAACCAAGAAATCTCAGTGAACATTTAAACATGTATCGACTATCTTAATCAATATTATCTTAATCAATAGACAAGTAAATTGTAAAAACAATGCCCAGTATGTGATCTAAAAATAGAAATAGTTTGCTACCAATTGGTCTTCTTTGAATAAACGTATATAACTTTAACGTACATTATTTGAAATTTATTGGAGTTTTTAAAATAAAGCATGGGAAAAATTGCATTAGTTGGCAAAAACATTAACTTAATCCCTATGATATAGGACTTTCGATTTAATCTCAACTTTCATTGTCATTAAATATAAACTAAACTCTAAAAATCATTTAATTTTTACATATTTAAACCATGACATTAATTAAATTATTTACCAACATTTCTAGCACAAATTGTCTTTCCCACCCATCTTACATGAACTGTATATGAGTGTAATAATTTACAGATCAAAGTAATGAAACGATTTTTAATAGTAAAGAAATTGTTCTTTTTTTTTTTTTTAAATAAGAACAAATATTAGTAAAGGTAAGAATGCCATAAGCATAGTATTAGTTGCCAATGACAAAATACCAATTACAATTATTCTTGCTAAGTAAATGGATTATTCTTAAAGATATGAATTAAAATCCAACAAGAATTAAACAGTTTGTTAAGATATGGAAAAGTTACTTCTTAAAAAAAAACGATTTGGAAAAGTTATACAACCATAAACAATTATTTTGTTACCGTAAGTCCGTAACAAAAAAATTATTTTGTTACAATATGAACAAGTCAAATTAAATATAAGAGAATAATCTACTTTAAAATATCCTTCGTTCAGAGACGCTCTCGAACAAACTCTGATCTAGAATTATCAGGAATCCGATCTTGATTAGGAGTATATTCTTGAAGCATATTTGCGACGTCCTTGAACCTTCTAAGACATCGCTCGAAGTTGAAGGGCTTGATCTGCGCATGGAGAGATATAGCAAGAGCCCCATCAAGAAGACTCAAAGCCAAAACAATTTCGCTTGGCTTTTGTTATGAATAAGGGTTCATACATTATCAAAGAAACAAACACAAGAAACCTACTAAAAGAAAATCAAACACAAAGAAAAAGCAATTATGCAAAGGTAAGTTCATATGTATCTTGGAGTTTGGTTGGATACCAGTACGTTGTAGATAAACTTCATTCAAAATTTGAATTTTTTTTAAAATAAATTAATTTAAAAAGAGGTGTATTAAGAGTTTAACAAGATGGTAATTTGTGTTCAAAGATTTTTTTTTTTTTTTAATAAAAGATGGTCCTGTCCTTGATGCGTAGCTATGCTTTTATTTCGCTTTGGATGAAAATGCTGTATATATGTGCTACTGCTGTAAATTATGCAGTCTGTGAAAGCTGTATTTCGACCAAATCGAAATATTTATTGATTGAGTGACTTGACGAACGAAGGATCGAACATGGAAGGATGAGTGACTTGGCAAATAATATTGAGGCGGATAGGGTTGCGGATGACTTGGCGAAAGTTGGACCAAACACCCTGTCTTTTGCTCAAATAACATGCTTATTGGTTGGTTTCAGATTCAAGTGGCTCGTACAAGGAATACTCAAATAGCATGCAAAGAATTACATCATCTACAACTTTTCTAGCACTTCCACTGAGTACAACTACTGTGGTATTTGGCGCGCGGCAAAGTGAACACATCATTCACTGATCATATCTGCCACATTCTTGAGTTCTTCGATTATATAATAAAATGAAACTTATATCCCTTAATAGATGAGGAAAGTGAGCAAAATTTACCAAAATGCAACAGAATCACTTAAACTTTGTTCAAATTCCCACAATTCATCACCGAAATCATTGTTTCTTCCACAACACTCAATAAAACCAAAAATCCCCAATCCAGAAACCTACCTTATAATTTCAATAAAAGCTTAAAGCTGTGAAGTTAAAACTTAACATTGGTTTTATATATAACATGGCTTGAATTGACAATTTAAATCATGAGAGCAATCCTGCCGATACAAAAGGGGAAATAGCATGACATTGTCTTCAGTGTTATAATGAATGAGAAAATTAGCAGGGGAGTTAATATTAATGCATATAATAATATGTAATGTGTTTGTGAGGATGCACAACCAAAGATGAGAGTGTGTTTGTTTGGTTACACATGTTTTCGATCTTTCCTTTTTCACTCTTGTATGCACTACCTCCAGATCACTCAAATTTGGATTTTGGATTGTCGAGAGTATAGGTGTCAAAGTTGGGAACTTCGATTGAAAAATTATGAATGAGGAACCACTAATGAATGAATGATTAAGAAGTGCGGTGATGCATCTGCTAGTTCCATCAGAAACTCAACAACACAGTTCGGTAAAATTCAAAGGTTGCTCCAAATAAAATACATTGAATAACATATGGATGAATTGTTTTGAGTAAGAATCAAGATAATTTTTTTTTTCATAAATCTAAACAAAGGTATGCCGAAACCTCAAGAATCATACATGGGTATAAGTAAATGAACAAAGGAATCGATGAAAATTTTCTCAAGAAAATAACGGAATAGTTATTCTCTCTGATAACATATTACAATTCTTGATAGAATTCATATATGAGAGAAAAACATAGAAAAGTGAAATGGAAAATAATATTGATTATGGGGGGGGGGGGGGGGGGGGCGGCGGCAAAAAAAAGTTGTATACTGCTTCTGCTGTTTTTTCCATAAGATGCCATGAAATTTTTCAGTTCTATAGCCCTTTCTGCAGTCACTTTATTGATAGGTTGAAGATGAAGGGTGGTTTGGGCCATTTTGTTACCCTAACCCGAGTCCATTATCTCTATTTTTGTTACCGGCCCATTAAGTTAGGTTTCTCAGAAAAGTGTTTCAGAAAAAGAACGAGTATAGGAAAGGTTTTGATGGCACGTACGGTACAACTTCAGTTACATAGGAAAAGAAAAGAACGTGTTTGGAATTGATTATTAATTAATATTAATTTCATTGCCACTTAAAAATCTTTTCAAATCAATACTTGTTTGTTATGGATAATAAATTTCACTTGTGTGGTTCTCTTTTTCATGATGAAATACAATTATTTGCATTGCCACTTAAAAGTTTTGTTTTTGAAAAATAATCCATTATTTATTGTTAATTATTATTTTTAATTAAGAACGTACCAATTATTATATTTGAACATATTACGAACCCAAACAACGAACCGACTCTCGAATGTCAAAGGTTGAATTGAATCAATTATTGATGATTTTAATTGTTGATGATTTTCATGGACTTGTGTATTAGTTCTGAATCAATTATTGATGATTTAAAGTCACTCGAAAAGTGTAAAATGTCGTTTTAAGGATGTAATGATCAACTTTATATATCATGTAGTTTAAATTTAGAATGATCGATTTTTGATTTATTATGACTTAAATGTGTTGTATGCAATATGATTTATATATTTTAGTTTTTTTTTACGGCGGCCACCCAAAAAAAAAATTTCTGGCTCCGCCACTGTAGCCAATTAAACCAACTAACTCGTAGCTAATCTATCTAATAATGTAACTAATCTTTACTGCTCTATCATACTTTGCTCCATTTTTATTTCTAGTTGGGATCTTCTTCTTATCATAGTTTGAAATAGGTCTGGTCTTGAAATTGTATGCAGTTGTTTGATAAAGTTTCTCTTCTTGAAAAGCTTTGCAACTGTTTGATAAAGAGTCTCTTCTTGAAAAGCTTTGCAACTGTTTGATAAAGTTTTCGAAAAGTAAATAGGCCCAAATATTTTCAAAATCAATTTAAACAAAACCAGTTCTTCAACAATTAATATATTAGTTACAATGATGAAGCATTAATTTTTCATCAACCAGGTTAACGAAAGCCTAGACAATAACCTAGACATTGCAAGAGTTAGGCATGGAAAAATGGTGAAGAACACAGCAAGGTAGTATTTACAACCTCTCAGCCACTTGCTGCAACAGATGTTGGTGCTGTGTCTGCATATCTTCATAAGGAAAACATTTAATCGTATTACAAGAAAAGACAGTTAGAGAAAACCCATCAACTAACAACAGTTTATATAGTTTGAGTATGAAGAAAAGTAAACCTCGATTTCAGATATATAGGTATGGTATGAGGATGAGTGGTATGATATGCATGTAGTAATATCTTTAGGTTTTTTTCATGTATGTGAAATGTTTGATGCTATACATCCCCATGACAGCTAATATCTAAGAATGAAAATACACTAAAGAATAAATTAAATGTCCTAAATAAAAGATTTCAAATTTGGTAACATTTTTTAACATGATTCTATATAAAAGAGTAAAATATTTTTTTCATAAGGTTACAATTTGAATCTTATACCAACGATAAATTTGTTTAAATGGTAAGAAATTTGAAACCTCTAGATGAATGAACGTGACTTAGTTGATAAGAAATTGACTAACATGTAAAATTATGAGTTCAACTTCTGCTGTTATCGTTAGAACATATTCGTAAAATCAAAGTGTTAACACAAACAAATAGGGACTATTACTTTTTTGAAGAAGTCAAACTATCCTATCAAAAAAGTATATAATATTTATAAAATACCTTATTAAATCCTTCAAAAAAAATATACCTTATTAAATCCTTCAAAAAAAATATACTATTAATATTTATTAAAAAAATTATAATTTATAGTATTTTTTTTCGAAGAGTGACAATACAAGTGATAATACGTTAGTAATTCATACAATATTAGTAAAGTATTAAATAGAAAATTGTATTTGTAAAATATTAGAACCAAAAAAGATATGGTAAAATTTAAAATTATTTTTTTGTCGATAGATGGACCAACAAACACTACTGAAATTCAGACCCGCACAACTTTAAGGTCGTGGATTTGAACTCAAATGCAGATGTTCAACTTAACGGTATCAACATTGCGAGTTATGTTATGTCTTGCTAAGTTATAAATCTCTTAAAAATTATTGTCATCATATTATTTGTACAAAGTTTCTACCTTCGTTCATTCAAGTTATTTTTCAGGTTACTATGTTATCGATATGAAGATTCTACTGTCATTTAGAAGTTATTAATCTTTATCGAAAATTTTATAGGACACACAAAGTGGATGGTTATTTTCTCTGAACCGAATATGTCCTAACATTAACAACAATATTGAACTCATAATTTTACATGTTAGTCCATTTCTTATCAACTAAGTCATGTTCATTCATCTAGAGGTTTCAATTTTCTTACCATTTAAACAAATTTATCGTTGGTATAAGATTCAAATTGTAACCTTATGAAAAAAAATATGTTACTCTTATATAGAATCATGCTAAAAAATGTTACCAAATTTAAAATCTTTTATTTAGGACATTAAATTTATTCTTTAGTGTATTTTCATTCTTAGATATTAGCTGTCATGGGGATGTATAGCATGAAACATTGCACGTACATGAAATAAACCTGAAGATATTACTACATGCATATCATACCACTCATCCTCTGGTCATATCTATTCCGATGATTTATAAACCGGAGTGGATGTTGAACTTGGAGAGACCTCCAGGTCATTGGTTCACTTGGTTCAATCGGTTTAACCTGCATGGTTGAATCAAATGACAAATAGGAACTCAGGAAGACTAGTTAATTCCCACTCAAGTCTGATGTATAAATCCTAAAGTACAATCAGGAAAAGAGGAAGTAAAATTTATCTTCATAAGTACACACTATTATGGCGATAAGTACAGAAGAAGAAAGAAAGTAATGAAATATTCCATCCTAAAATCAATGTCATCCTCAACTCAGTAAGAGTGATGAATTCCCAATCAAATCAGTATAAATAATGACAATAAATCTTACAAATATGTATCTAAGAAGTATTAATGTAACTCTCAACCAGAGAAAGAATCCTCCATGACAGTGTAAACAAGAAACTATAGAGAAAATTATATGTCTTGAGCAATGCTCATAACAAAACACCAATCCTTAATTACACATGCATTATAATCTTAAAATTATTTACTTCCATCTACATCCTTCCATCATATTTCCATTTTTTCAGATAAATTTTCTCCCTAAAACATGCAATATTGTAACAAACTAGGAGATTCAAACATACACATTGCAAACCTAAATACCGAAAGATGTGATATGCAGACCAATATTTTGTTCGGTCATTTCTATCTTAATTTCAATATCATTTCTTTGCAACTGAAGCTTGAGCTCATCAGTCCAAGTCAGAATTGTCAAGGATACATCTTCATCATTAGCAGACTCCAATTTCAAATTCAGTTTCTTCTCCCATTTTGTGACGTTAGCCCTACCAACCTAAAATTGTATTCAAAAACAATATGTAAAAGGAGAAGCAACCAATAAAATCAATTATAAAAGAATGAAAAAATCATTGCAGATTCCACTAATATTTTATTTTATATCGATCCAATGTTAACATTGCATCAATCGGAAGTATAATGTGACTATTGTAAAAATTCTACAATAAGGAAGTAGAATGTAACATTAAAATTACAATTTTAAAAATTCTAATAGTACAAGTTTAAACAAGTTTTATGCAAAACAGTGTCATGTTTGGGAGCATATGTGAACGTGGTATGGTGTTTTCGTTCCTTAGGATTATCCTAGGCGAGCACCAAGCAGTTTAGGAGGCATATGGACGTCAAAATCCTGGGCATGATAATGTGATCGTAGGGCTGTCTGCAATTAGTGATGTTTTTTTTACACTTGTTTCTCGCGATGATTCGGAAACTGACGATGGACTTGTTTCCAGCGCCAAACTTCGTTCATAATTATTACTTGTTTGATCCATGTATTCAGTGTTTTGTACATATCTTGATCTACGAGAATTTAGGCATCGTTTACAGTCATATCCCCACCTTTGGACCACTACCCCTTTTTATCTTCTTTACAAATGCTCGTTTGGCATATTAGGCATTCTTTCTCTTCCTCTATCTCTTCCTCTTCCACAACCATTTTCTAGCTCAGTTGTTGGTAGAACACATACTGTTAATCTATTTTCAGCATTTGAGCAACATTTTGGATCATTTGTTTCTACGTAGTTTACACTTTAACTGCAAGTTCTAAAATTGAACATGATCTTCTTGGGTGATTATCACTAGAAGTTTCATAAATTTTGTCAAACGATGTGAACATAAAGTATTCAAAATAGAGGTGACACTCACTTCTATTCAGTACATTAGATTGACAATATCTATAAAACTTACACTGATAACGACCCATTAAGATGATATACAATTTTGGAAATTGCAATCGAAGTGTAAGCTACGCAGAAACAAGTGACTCTAAAAGTGACTCGAATTTAGAAAATACAATAATAGCATGCGCTATAACACCAATTGAGCTAGGAAATGGTTGTGAAAAAGTAAGAGGTAGAAGAAGTTGACGAGTGCCTAATAGGCAGAACGAGCATCTAGAAAAAAGTGAAAAAGAGGTAGTGGTTCTAAGGTGCGGAAATCGGGGTAGACGACGCCTAAATTCTCGTAGACCAAGATATACACAAAACACCGAAAACATGAATGAAACAAGTAATAGTCACAAAGTGATTTTGGCAGAGGAAACAGGACCATTGTAAATTGCCAAACCTGGGGAAAATACAACTGCAGCTGAAACCTCGTCAATCGTGGACAGCCGTATGATCACATTATCGTGGCCAATAGTTCCACATCCATATTCCTCCAAAACTGCATGATGCTCGCCTAGGATAATCATGAGGATCAGAAACGCCACGCCATAGTCACATATGTTCCCAAACAAGACGATGTTTTGCATAAAACTTGTTTAAAATTGTATTATCAGAATATCTACAGCTATAATTTAAAATGTTATATTCTACTTCCCTATTATAGAATTTTTACAATTGTTACATTCTACTTTGCATTGATGTCATTGTTATCTCAAATCGATATAAAATATCGGTGGTGTCTCCGTAGGTTAACAGAGATTTTTTTTCCTTCTTTTTATATTGATATTTCATTGGTTGCTTCTCCTTTTACGGACCCTTTCTAAATATAATTTAAAATTGATACTCTTTTTTATCAAAAAGTTCTCTTTAATTTTCTTCCTCGCCTACTTTGTGATAAGTCTTTTAGAAAAACTTATCTATATAATTTGAGCATGGCTCTTTTCATATTTACATAATTTCAAACATACTTCCAATTATCTAATTGATATGCCCTCCAATTAACCGCCCTCAAGTTAACCAACTTCTAATACCATTCCTACTTCCTATTAAATACTTCCTCTAGTCCTTTTTATGAGAAACAAATGGGTCAACAAAAGATGATGTATTTGATCTACATTATGAACCAAATACATCTTTTATGAGAAAAAATGGGTCAGCAAAAGATGATGTATTTGGTCTACATTATGAACCAAATACATCAATTTCGGTTGACCAATTTGTCTCTTATAAAAAAGGACAAAGGACAGGAGGGAGTATATTCTAACTAGCTTCTCTAATAGTCCCTTTTCTTTTCTTTTCATCCAAACATGGAGAAAAAGGATATAACCCTAAAATTCATATTTACTTGATACGAGATTTACAAGAGACAAACTAACAATCCCTATTTATACTTTAACTAGACTCTCAGTCTTGATTCAATGAGGACATGGGTCATGAAATATAAGAAATTATGGAAATCAATCTGTATAGATTACCTTTGTTTTAAGATATGATAATATTAATTTCATGAGATATTTCCATATCATTTTAACATTCATCAATCATCAAAATAAAATAACAAGAAATGAATGTGCCAAAGATATTCTCTGTACAATTGTAGCAGCCAGAGATACCCCAACACAATTTTATGGTAAACCCCATTTTGATACTTGAAAGATTTTCAAAACATACAATGTTGCCCTCAAAAGATTGTTATATAAATTTGGTCCAATGATATTTTAACAAAAACTATTGCTTTTGGCGGAAAAATTGATGTCATGTCAAAAATCAGCCTTGGTATATTTCCAAGGTCAAATTGATGTTCAAACATATCTTTTAAGGATTAAACTATAGATTTACACTTACACCATATATACTATTGCTTTACTAAACTTCCATTTACTAAACCATGCTGCTAACCATTTAAAACCCACATTATATGATAGTCAATATCTTTTAAATTCGTCCCGAGTCATTCTAAACTTCATAATAATTGAAGTAGTCAAAACAATAAAGAAAAAAAGTAACATTCCAAATACCTGTAAGGTGTTTTATGTCAGATTAATCTCGTGAGCACTCGTCAAAGTAACTCTGAATACCAACAATATACTCTTTGTGTTTTGCATGGACAGTACAAATCACTTCACGAAAATTGTCGGCCTCCTTTTTCGTCATATCATTAATCTTAGACATTTGGATGATAACATCTGCTAACCCAAGTAGTTAAAACAAAAGATCAATTATACATATATCCTTGAGAAATACAACATCTATGATATATGGTAAAAAACTATCAATTCAGTACAATCATTGCATAATATCTCATGTATTATACTTTCCATGGATAAATCTTCGTGTAAATCCTGACCTATATACTTAATTCTTTCCATCTGATCATCAACGGTATCTTGAATGAGTTTCAACATCTCCCTAGTAGAAAACTGACGCAAAGCAAGGGTTTCCTCGACATAATTAGTAATCTCATCATTACGGCCTCCCTCAATAGAATCTTTCTGAAATAATCTACATAGAAGTAGATCATTTGGAGGATACGAAGGAAGGGAACCTAGAAAGAAAGTAAAGTAAGTCTATTGTTTTTTCTTAATACTACATAAAAAGAACTTGATGTGTGTGGTAAATTTAAAGTACCTCAAGGATTATCAAGTTAATCCAAAGTTTCCAAAGAATCTTTGCCTCTCCCAGCTTGTATCCCGAGAAGAGCCATATCATCAACCAACTGGAAAAGCAAATAGGTTGGTTGATTACAGTACATCGTTCAAGAATATGACAACATTTTAATATGTCGTTGTATGAATTTTGCCTTTCTCTTAATTTTTTAGTTTTATCTTCAAGATCTAGTATAGCCTGTTTCTGGACTTCTGTCTGCTGAACAAGCTGCTAATTCCAAAGTTGTAAAATACCTGCATCAGCCTAGAGGAAGCATCTCGAGTTATTACTAATTAAAAAATATAAACAAGTCATAATAAAAAAATTTAACAAAACAAGATTAAACAACAATTAATCACACAAAAAAAAGATTACGTTTTTACTGTTAGGATAATGGTTGGTTGAATTTGGTGAGACGCGGGAAGAAGCAGGTGTGAGAAGATGTGGCTTCTTCTTGTCTGGCTGGTCGTAAGAAAAGAAGCTGAAATGACACAAGATCCAGAAAAGAATGAAAATGAAAAATTGTGAAACATGTTGAGTTTGAAAAGAAGAACGAGAAATAGAAAAGGAGAAAGAGAAAACACATTACAAAATATAACACTTACTTCCAAAACTCTCTACCAGCACTTACTACGATAATACTCAGATGAAATGACACGGATTGATTTAGTTTAACCAATATTTTGGATTCTTAAATCCGAGTTTGGGCATTCGACATCGTTGAAATTATTAGAGTTCAGTGTCCATTTAAATATCAAAAAGCTTGAGATATTAATAAAAAAAGAATAGAAAAGTAAATAGAAAAAAATATGAGAAAATAGAAAAAGTAAATAAAAACTTTCCTTTAGTCAAAAATAAATAAATAACAACGTCCTTCTATGTTTTGTTTGAAAAAAATTCCATTTTAAGTCGTTTCTAGAAAAAACACTTTATGTCCTTAATAATTTAATGGCAAATGTTAACTTGTGCCCTCAAGGGTACATGTTAAGGAACTTATTAAAGAAATATACATATAAAAAATCGTGCAAAGATGTCCTTTTTGGGTTGCTTAACATGTGCCCTTAGGTACAAGTTAACATGACCCTAATTTAATATATAATTATATTGCATTTTATGGTGTTTTTCACAAATTAATGCAATATATATAGTAAAAGAAAAAGAAAATCACATTGTCATTTAAAATCTTATTAATTAATTGTGATTATTTTTAATAGAATTTTAATTGAAATTATTTTAATACAAACAATTAACTCTAACTTAATTTTTTAGCTTATATATAAATAAATCTTTTTTACGGGGAAATAAATCTTATAATAAATTATATTAAAATACTAATTCAATTGACCAGATTAATATGCTTAATCAGCAATTCAGAAAATTAAATAGAACTTATAATAAATTATATTAAAAAGCTAATTCAGAAAATTAGGATGCATATTTTATCACCATAAAAAGAATAACAAGAAATAAATAAAAATAGAAAAGTTAATAACAACTTTCCTTTAGTAAAAAAATATAAAAAATTATTTCCATTTGAAATCTTGCTAAAAAAATACCTTTTAAGTCATTTTGAAATAACACATATGCCTTTTTTAGTTTTACTATATATATATATATATATATATATATATATATATATATATATATATATATATAATTCAAATAAAGTCATATATCCCTTTTAATCTTACCAATTACATGTGATTATATTTTATAGAATTTTAATAATAATTGTTTTCATATAATTAATTAATTGTGATTTATTTTTTAATTTTCAGAATAAACGAATCTTATTATAATTATATTAAAAAACTAGTTCAATAGACCAAATTAATATACTTAGTCAGAGATTCAAAAAATTATGAGACATATACTATCAACAAAAAGAACGATAGTGAGAAAATAGAAAAAATATAACGTACATAAAAATTTCATTTAGTCAACCTTTCAAAAAAAATTCCTTTTGTCAAAAAAGTAAATAACAACTTCCCTTTTGTGTGTTGATAAAAGAAAAAAAATCCTTTTTTGAAAAAAATAAAAAGAAAAAAAGAAAACAAAATCCCTTTACAGTATTTTTTTTTTGTCAAGAATAAATTAAGTAATGTTTTCAGTCCAAAATCCTGATGTGTTTTTTTAAGGAAGAAATTCATTGTATTTCATTATCAATCAAAGTTCAGATACATGACGGTACATCATCATAGACATGGGAGCTAGCATGAGATGGGGATACATGTGCTAATTCATGAGCGACCTTATTAGCTTGCTTCCTATTGAACTCGACATGAGAGTTTTGAAAACTATTGATACTACCAGTTATGCCTTGAGAATGATCTCAAGAATAGTATTTAAAGCCCTTTTTGGACTTGTTTTCTCGTGACTTAATCCCCAAATAAACTGGGCTTAAGTCTTTTTACAACGCTCTAGATACTTCTATAAGCATGTCAATGGGGCACCCTGAAGAAAACCAACTGTCAAATACTTCCATGTCTTTGGAAGCAAGTGCTACATATTAGCTGATAGAGATCACAGAAGGAAAATGGACCCCACAAGTGATGAAGGGATCTTTCTTGGATACTTCACTAACAGCAGAGCATACAGAGTATTTAATTCTAGAACCAGAGTGGTGATGGAATCAATCAATGTGGTGATAGATGATGTCTTTGAAGACAGAGTTCCTGATGTTGACTGTAACACCCCGTTTTCCCAACATAAAAATTCATAAATAAAATCAGAGTATTCACATAACGGAATGCTACATTTTTTTTAATAAAATCTCCAAATGAATAAATAACTATTTATTCTTCATAAAAAGTAGTCAATAATAAATAACTTTCAAACTTCGCAGCGGAATTCATTTAAATCAACAAAATTAGTCTTTGGCACGCAGGCCTCATCAAAGTTTCATAATTCATAAGTAATACGTAAGGAAAGAGAAAGCAAATAACAAAATTCCCATCCCGTTACGTATCAGAGCCCTAAGACACTTTGAGCCGACATCTCTACTAATCTTCGTTACCTGCAAGTTACCCATAGGGAAGGCAACATTTTCAAGCAGAAGGGGTGAGATTCACAAAACAATGACATTAAACATATAATTCAGTAATTATATTTAACAACATAAACATCAAATACATTTATAGCAATAATCATATCAAAATCATCATCGCAACTCAGCATCATAGTTCAACTTAATAGTTTGACCCGACAATGCAACTTCGACTCGACTTATGAAACTTAGACATCTTAATCATGCATGTGGTACCAATCTAGGGCATAATCCCTCGTCGCTATTGAGTATAAATATACTCCTAGGGCATAAGCCCTCGTCGTTGTTGAGCATAAAAATACTCCTAGAGCATAAGCTCTCGTCTCTATTGAGCAAAAGCTCCTAGGGCATGAGCCCTCGTCTCTGGATGAATATGCATGGACTCAACTTCTTAAATCTTAGACATCTCAAGATAAACTCCAATAATTTGGATTATTACTCATAATTCTTATAAGGACACATGCAGCTTTTAAATCAATAACATATGGCAGCATGGCAGCACATCAAACATCTCAAAACATAGTAATATCGTAAACATTCACATAAATCATCTCTTATAATACAAAGAAAGCATACACACTCGTATATGTCACTATTAACAAAATCAAGCATTAATTAACAGCTCTACAGATCGTCTTGATATTACAGTAGTACTTAATTCTAATCTAGGGGTAATCTCATAACTAATCGTGCGACAAGAGTCGCATTATTCCAAAAGGCAGTCTGATACAGAACTGCTCGCTATGGCGAGTGGGATCTCTCGCCTTGCGAGCCATCAGAGGTCACTCGCTACGGCGAGTTGAACTGTTCGCTTTGTGAGCCATCACGGGTAACTCGCTATGGCGAGTCGGGTTGCTCGCCTGGCGAGCATCAGGGTACTACTTGCGATGGCGAGTTGGGTTGTCCGCCTAGTGACTTCCAGGGTACTGCTCGCTATGGCGAGTGGGATCTCTCGCCTCGCGAGTCTGCTAGGGGTTGCTCGCTATGGCGAAGCGTTTGGCTCGCCTCGCGAGCTGGTGAGTACTCGCCGTGGCGAGCTGGTTGCTCGTTGTGGTGAGCGACGACAGAACTGTTACGGGTTTACGACAATTTTCACCAAAAACCCCAATTTTCATCATGTTAATCTCTAAATTCGCCTAAAGTGATGTATAAAGGTTACCCTATGGTCTGTAAACAGTTTTCTACAACAATGGTACAGTTTTTTCATCATCTAAACCTCAATTCCTCACTTTTGACGTAATTCTCAAATCCTCTATTCACATGAATTAACCTTAGAATCTGTTAACTATAATCATGAATTACATGTTCTAATGAAATAGTAATGATAGGCTCACCCTTACCTTAAGAAAATTGAGCAGCAGCCTCTCTGGTTCTTTTCTTCTGTTTTCTCCCTTTTTCTCCCAAAAGCTGAATTGTACGTTCTGTACAATTCTAAACCTAATTCTCCCTTTTTAAACCTCTTCTGTTTATTTTATCTTATTCCACTTAATCCCTCATTATTCTATCTAATTCAAAAACAACCCCCAAACTTAATATTTATTTTATTTACAAATCTTATTTTATTCAACAATAAAATAAGTCACAACGCTTCATAAAATCACATAAATAACATAATATCTCATATTCTATAAAATAATTTAAATAATCAAGACGGGCGTTACAACTCTCCCCAACTTATAAGATTTTCGTCCTCGAAAATTTACCTTAAGTAAACAACTCAGGATAAGAATCCAGCATCTTACTCTCTAGCTCCCACGTCAGGCTTTCACCAGTTGCTCCGTCCCAAACAACTTTCACAAGAGGTATCTCCTTGCCTCTCAACCTCTTCACTTCACGGCCTTCGATCCTCACTAGTAAGATCTCAACCGTAAGGATATCTCTAACTTGCACATCATCCCTTTGAATCACATGAGATGGATCCGGAACATACTTCCGAAGCTGCGACACATGAAACACATCATGCAAATTCGAGAGGTGCGGCGGTAGACCTACTTGATACGCCACCGTCCCAATTCTCTCTGATATCTGATACGGACCAATAAACTTCGGAGTTAACTTCTTTGACTTCAATGCACGACCCACACCGGTCATGGGAGTAACTCTTAGGAATACATGATCTCCCTCTTGGAACTCAAGGTCCTTCCTACGCTTATCATGATAACTCTTTTGTTGACTCTGCGACGCTTTCATCTTTTCTTGAATCATTTTTACCTTCTCAGTAGTTTGTTGAACAATTTCTGGTCCTAAAACCACACTCTCACCTGACTCAAACCAACACAACGAAGTTCTACATCTCCGACCATACAAAGCCTCGAAAGGTGCCATTCTGATACTAGAATGATAACTGTTATTGTACGTGAACTCTATCAACGGAAGATGACTATCCCAAGTTCCTCCTTGCTCAAGCACACAAACTCTCAACAAATCTTATAACGACTGAATCAGCTGTCTGCGGATGATACGCCGAACTCAACTTCAACTTAGAACCTAAAGCTTCTTGCAAACTCTTCCAAAATCTAGAGGTAAACCTCGGGTCTCTATCTGATACGATGCTCGAAGGAACACCATGCAGCTTCACTATTTCTCTAATATAAATCTCTGCCAACTTAGCTATAGGAAAACCGATGTTAATCGGAATAAAATGCGCCGACTTCGTCAATATGTCAACAATCACCCAAATAGTGTCATTCCCTTTAGGCGTATTCGGCAAACTCGTCACAAAATCCATGGATATACTATCTCATTTCCACTCTGGCACATCTAAAGGTGTCATTAATCCAACAGGTTTCTGATGTTCCACTTTCGACTTCTGACAAATCAAACAAGAGTACACAAACTGTGCCACATCACGTTTCAATCCAGACCACCAAAACAACCTCTTCAAATCATGGTACATTTTCGTAGCTCCCGGGTGAATACTCAAGCTACTTCTATGACTCTCTTTAAGAATCATTTTCTTCATCTCGTCATCATCTGGGATACAAATCCTACCACGAAACCTCAACACACCTTGATCATCGACCTTAAAGTCACTCTCTTCAGTCTGATTACTCGCAACCAACAAGTCCACAAGCTTAACATCTACCTTCTGTGCTTCTTTAATGTTCCTCAAGAAATCACTATCAATCTTCAGCATTCCCAGCTTTACACTCTGAGGTGACCATTCACAAACTAAACTCAAATCTCTAAACTGTTCCAGCAACTCAAACTCTTTAGCCATCAAAGCGGACATATGTAAAGTCTTCCTACTTAAGGCATCTGCAACAACATTAGCTTTACCCGGATGATAATTCAAACCAAAGTCATAATCTTTCAATAATTCCAGCCACCTTCGCTGTTTCATATTCAACTCCTTCTGATCAAACAAATACTTCAGGCTCTTGTGATCGCTGAACACTTCAAATCTTGAACCATACAAGTAATGTCTCCAAATCTTAAGCACAAATACCACTGCAGCTAATTCAAGATCGTGAGTAGGGTAATTTCGTTCATGGATTCTCAACTGTCTTGATGCATAAGCAACCACTTTACCATCTTGCATAAGCACACCACCTAAACCCAACTTGGACGCATCGCAATACACAACAAAAGGTTCATCAGACTTAGGCAGAATCAAAACTGGAGCCGTTGTCAGACGCTTCTTCAATTCATTAAAACTGTTCTCACAATGAACATCCCACACGAAAGCTTTACCTTTGCAAGTCAACTGTGTTAACGGAAGTGCCAACTTAGAAAATCCTTCTATAAACCTTCTATAATAACCAGCTAAACCCAAAAAGCTTCTAATTTCTGTAACCGACTTAGGAGTCTCTCATTGCAATACTGCATCAACTTTAGACGGGTCAACTGCAATACCATTACCGGAAATAACATGGCCAAGAAAACTCACCTCATTCAACCAAAATTCACACTTTGATAATTTCGCATAAAACTTCTTCTCCTTCAGCACTTGCAAGACTATCCTCAAATGTTCAGCATGTTCTTTTTCAGACTTGGAGTAAATTAAAATTTCATCAATAAATACTACCACGAAACGATCCAAAAATGCATGGAAGATGCGATTCATATATTCCATAAACACACCACGTGCATTCGTAACACCGAAAGACATCACTTTATACTCATAATGTCCATAACATGTCCTAAAGGCTGTCTTCTGCATATCTTCATCCTTCACTTTAATCTGGTGATAACCCGATCTCAAATCAATCTTGCTAAACACGCGTGCACCCACTAACTGGTCCATCAAGTCGTCGATTCTTGGAAGTGGATACCTATTCTTTATAGTTACTTTATTCAACTGTCGGTAATCAATACACAACCTCATACTACCGTCTTTCTTCTTCACTAGTAATACCGGTGCTCCCTAAGGTGATACACTTGGTCTAACAAACTTCTTGTCAAGTAAATCTTCTAACTGCTTCTTCAACTCCGCCAACTCAGAAGCTGACATGCGATAAGGTGTCATAGACACATGCTTCGTTCCCGGAATCAGATCAATCGAGAATTCAACTTCTCTTTCTGGAGGCACATCAGGAATTTCATCGGGAAAGACTTCTGGAAAATCGCATACCACTTTCTGTTCATCAATCATCGTTTGGTTCTCAATAGATAAAGATGCCATCAAGGAAAACATCAACGTTCCAACTGCTTCAGCTGTTTAGTAGATAAAAACTCTGCTCCACTTTCTTCTTCATCAGAAGAGAAATACACCGACTTGCGAAAACAATTAATATGGACATGGTTGTACTCTAACCAATTCATACCAAGAATTTTAATTCAACAAATAACAATCAGAACAACATAATAATGGTATTCCAACTGTTAAACGACACTACTCGACTCGACTACTTGGCCGGACGGACCGACCTGCTCTAATACCAATTATAACACCCCGTTTTCCCAACATAAAAATTCATAAATAAAATCAGAGTATTCACATAACGGAATGCTACATTTTCTTTAATAAAATCTCCAAATGAATAAATAACTATTTATTCTTCATAAAAAGTAGTCAATAATAAATAACTTTCAAACTTCGCAGCGGAATTCATTTAAATCAACAAAATTAGTCTTTGGCACGCAGGCCTCATCAAAGTTTCATAATTCATAAGTAATACGTAAGGAAAGAGAAAGAAAATAACAAAATTCTCATCCCGTTACGTATCAGAGCCCTAAGACACTCTGAGCCGACATCTCTACTAATCTTCGTTACTTGCAAGTTACCCATAGGGAAGACAACATTTTCAAGCAGAAGAGGTGAGATTCACAAAACAATGACATTAAACATATAATTCAGTAATTATATTTAACAACGTAAACATCAAATACATTCATAGCAATAATCATATAACATCTTTACTCAACATCAAAATCATCATCGCAACTCAGCATCATAGTTCAACTTAATAGTTTGACCCGACAATACAACTTCGACTCGATTATGTAGCCTAATGTGTGCTGTTTGGCACATTTTGTGGCTAAAAAGGGGGAGAAAATGGTATGATTCTAACAGGTTAACTGATTATGTAGCCTGATGTGTGCCTAATGAATTTATTTTGCATTATTCTGACATACTTAATTGTTGTTGCAACTATTTTTTTGGTACTACTGTATGTTGTTACTGATGTTGCAACATCATATTTGTTCTGAGAATTCTTTAAGTCTCAGTATTTTTATTATACATGTTTGCTGCCAATGTTCTAAAGAATGTTGGAACATGTCTGTGTCACCTATAATAGGTCTGCTAGCATAGGTTTACTAGCTAGAGAATATTCCCTTGTAAAATTAGATGGTCATTATCTAAAGAAATATCTGACCAGGCCCTGAAGGTTTCTCTATCTATGTATTAGGAATTCTTGCATTTTTTTTTCAATTCTTCCATATTCATGTACTCAGGGGGAGTAGTGGAATATTTCTAGTAGTCACTCATAAGGTGTTATGAGGGGGAGTGCTACTGTAATGAGCACTGTAATATGTGATTGAAAATACTCAAGCTGTCTGACAAATGTCGAGCAGTATGTGTCAAACATCTAAACTGTCAGCTGTCAACTTTTTACAATTATGGAAAATTTATTTTTTTCCCTTACTGTTATGTGACAGGGTTTCCTGTCTGATGTGGTGTAGGGTGTTGGAACATCCTTGGAAATTTATTTTTCCCTAAAATGTAGCACATAAATTTATTTTTCCTCTGTTCTAATTATGACCATGCCACTTTCTTATCCGCTGCTGCATGTCTCTGACTTCTGTAATACCTTCTTATCTCTTAAACTTTATTGTAAGAGTATGTTGCTTTCTTTCTTCTCGTTTGGTTTGTTTAAAGCTTTGATTGAAGATTGTGTAAGGTATTCATTTGTCTCTATGCACACTTCTGGTATTTCTTTCGTGATACTACATGACTGTTTCTTTTTCTTGAATATGTGTTCATGATGACTTGAGGAAGTGCATCTAGGTTATCTCTTAGGGTTATGTGTGCTAGCTGTTTCTTCATAGGTGTGGTATCATGCTGATTGAGGAAATGGATTTGTTTTGTATCCCTCTGTTTTATAAAGATTGACCTTAATTTGTTTTAGCCAAAAATTTGCCAAAGGGGGAGATTGTTGGGTATTTGTATTGGCTGCATTGTTGATAAAACAAATATCCATTTATTGTGAAGTTGGACTCTATTTTCTAACATGGTTTAAGCATCCATTTGAGATGTTGGATAGAATGTTCTAACATCCTGGCATGATTCAGTGTGCCTGAGTTCATGCTTAACTTGATGTCCAAGCAACGTACATATCACATATATGTACAAAATCAATTTGGTTTTATTCCCAAAGAAGCAAGAATATTTAAGGGAATATTTGAAGGCGGTTGGGATGTTCCTAAAGATGTTCCTACATTTTAGGACCTTCCTTTTTTGTTTCTTTGATTCTGTTTTGTGGATCAGATCGATCTGCAATTTGTTACTGAAGCCCAACAAGGTCGTTAGCTCATATTGCTTCAGTATAAAAGGAAGACTCCAAGACCTAATTAGGTATATGAGTCGTCATAATAAAAAGTTTAGCTTTTAGGGTTTTGAGTTTGTGTGTTCTACTCTTGTATCGTTTGACGTAAGTTTAGTTCTGTTTATTTGTGAGCCTTTCCTGTATCATCTTGATACTTGTTAAGGACTATGTGTTTGAGTTGTAAACTCGTTGTGCTACACCAAAGCTTGTAAGCAAGGTTGTAGTTTGTGTTTGAAGGTAACTTCACCAACTGTTTTTGTTTGAGGTCTGATAGGTCACTGAAGCAATGACTGGCCATAGGATAGTGAGATGGGATCTCAGATCTAGGAGTTCCTAGTTTGAAGTCTAGACGGGTAGGTCCTAGGTCATAAAGTGTAAATGAGGAGTTTGCTGAGAGCTTTTGAATAAGGACTACACTAGTGGATTTCCTTTCTGGCTTGCTAGCCCCCAGAGTTGGTGTGTTTGTCGCCGAACTGGGTCAACAAACTTATTGTGTCTTTTACTTTCTTGCCATTTATTTTCTTGTTTTTATTTCTGTTTATGCTTTAATGTTGGAACATTAATCACAACATCGCAAATGTTGAAACATCTTACATAATATATTAAAACAAGTACGCTAGAATTTCAATAGTCCTTACCAAATGGCGTGTTTACCCTTGATTCCAACATGTCGGACTTGACCTCACAATGTTTTCTATGTTCTTTAGCATAATCATGCATGCAAAAATGAAAGAATGAATATTGAAATGAGAAAGCAAGTTCACGTTTTATTTTAGTGATAAGATGGAAAGAGAAATTCAGTAAACAAAATGAAAGAAACAGCAAGCTAATCACTTATATACTCCTTTCCATTTTATCTTGTGTACACTACACTTGCTCTTATCATGCTCCTTCAATCTCTTTTCCCTTTGATTTCTCATCTGATGGCCCTGGATTTTTATCTTAAGATCAGATCTGGACCTTTTGATCAATCAGACAATCCATATATGTTCTGTTTAAAACCAAACTTTATTTCTTTTTTTAAATCACTATTTTTACTACTATTTTACTCATAAACCATTTTTCTTCTAATTTATTTTTATCTCTCACTTTGTTTTAAATTTTCTTATTCATTTTTTTTCTTGTTTTATTTATTAAGTTTTTATTTTTTATTTTCTTAGTTTATTTAGGTTAATAAAATCTCATTTTCTTTTCTTTTTAGCATATTTATTTTCATGCTTTAACTATCTGATGCATTTTTTATTTTATTGTTTCATGCATTTGTAGTTTTATTTTGTTATTATTATTATTGTCATTTTGCTTTATTTAGTTATTGTGATTTAGAATGTATTTAGGAACCATTGTAATATCTATAAATAAAAATACATCGACACTATCACACATTTATTTTTACCGCTTTATGTCATGACCTTAATCGAGGACCGAAATCAATTAGTGACAAATTAGGATAACTTTTGGACTAAATTGAGACCCATAAAAGTAAACAATTAGTAATTTTAGGATGGGATTTACTTTGGACCCAATATCCTTAGTAATTTCTCTTACACTTTTTTTTTTACGCTACGTTGAAACGCTTAGATTTTTTAGTTTATTTTTAACTTAGAAAAAAACCATTTTCAAAAATATTAAAATAAACCAAACAAAAAATATTTTCTAATATTCCTTGGATTTTAACCCAAGAGACTTCTTTTTCCTTTTATTTCTTAATCAAATTTAAATATGTCTTACACCATACTTAGACTTGTTTTCTTTAATTAAAATCGATTAACCTCACTTCATTTTATTTCTCCCATCCCTCTTCGGCCTCTTATCTCTTCTAAAAAATATTTTCAAACTTTAAAACCAACCTAACACATCACTTACTTTTTGAGAGCGAACTACTTGATTTTGATCCAAATTTGTGGGTAAGTAGGCAAAAGACTTAGGTCTTTCCAAATCAATAAAAACAACAACAAACATACTTCTTCTCCCCCCATTCTTCACACTTAGACCTTTAGGTACTATTTTTAAAATAAGCAAATAACTTAGCTCAAGATAAAGTAGGCAAGAGGTTCCTTTCGAATACCAAAGCCGTTTAGGGTGAGTAAAACCTTCCCTTTGTGAAACCAACCCCGGATCCTTAATCTCTTGGTGTTTTTCTCGCTTTTCCCCTTCCCGAAAATAAAAGATAGATAGTTCAAAGATTGACGATTCAAAACCAATCAATGGTTTGACATCCAAAATAACCGAGCACAGAAATTGCGACTTCACTGGGGATTAAACCTCCTAAGTGGGTTACACATATCTTGTCTTTCTTTATACCTGTGATTTATTATTGCTTATACCTTGTAAAGACGTGCCTAAATGTTTCTTACGTGAGTGGTGAGGTAATAAGTCCTACACCCGGGCTTCAGAGAAATATAAGATAGGACGGAGTACAATCATAGTGCCATACCAGGAGCGGTCCTGCACTATGTGTGCATGTGATATAACCTCACTCAATGGAGGTCTCTCAAAAGTAGTATTATATCATCATGAGCAGTTGTGATCGGCTTTATTATTTTTGAAGTCCGTCGAAGTTGAGAACCTTTAGAGTTACCCTTAACCCATCTCAGCCTTTTTAGGACGTAGTGCAGTGGCTAACCAAGAGCAGTCTTGAATTAGTTGATACGCGATACTACACTCAAACAAGACTCTCTTGTGAACGTTGTTGGACCAGGAGTCAGTCCTATAGGCCGACAATGTTCGAAAGTGGTTGACAACTTTGGGAAATTTGGTAGAACCTGTGATACAAGTAGATGTGAAACCATAGTCCTTACCAAATGGCGTGTTTACCCTTGATTCCAACATGTCATACTTAACATCATCATGTTTTCTATGTTCTTTAGCATAATCATGCATACAAAAAAAGGATATTCAAAACTGTTAATTTTTTTTAGAAAAGAGGTGTTTGTTTGTTCCAGCACGGTGGTGCACCACCGGCCACTGTGCCAGAAAGTTGTTAGGCTGCCAGAATCTGGAAAAAGAATGAACATGAAAATGAGAGATCAAGTTCACGTTTTATTTTAGTGATAAGAATGAAAGAGAAAGTCAGTAAACAAAATGAAAGAAACAGCAAGCTAATCACTTATATACTCCTTTCCAATTTATCCTATACACGCTACACTTGCTCTTATCATTCTCTTTCACTCTCTTTTCCCTTTGATTTCTCATCTGATGGCCCTGAATTTTTATCTTAAGATCAGATCTGAACCTTCTGATCAATCAGACGATCCAGATCTATTCTGTTTAAAACCAAACTTTATTTCTTTTTTTAAATCACTATTTTTACTACTATTTTACTCATAAACCATTTTTCTTCTAATTTATTTTTATCTCTCATTTTGTTTTAAATTTTCTTAATCATTTTTTTCTTGTTTTATTTATTAAGTTTTTTTTTTTTACTTTCTAAGTTTATTTAGGTTAATAACATCTCATTTTCTTTTTTTTTAGCATATTTATTTTCATGCTTTAACTATCTCATGCATTTTTTATTTTATTGTTTCATGTAGGGACGGAGCTAAGTACTATAGAAATGGGGCAGCCGCCACCCATGTAATATACAGTACCTCTATAGTACCATGTGTGTATAAACAGTACGCCACCCCACACATGCTTTCAATATCCACTTGGTTCACTTATATACTAGTTTTTATTTTTTTAATTAAAGGTCCACTCATATTTTATTTTTTGACCGGCCACTCATATCCTTTTAAAAAATAAATATAGCATACTAATTAATCAATTTATTAAGTTCTATTCCTATTCTCATGTATAAGCCAGCAACGTTTGGGAAATTAGGGGTGATAGAGATACCCTAAATCATACATTCAAGAACAATTACACTCTAAAGTTTCAATTTCTCAAAATTTCCAGCACTGCCACATTCACTACTTTCCACACTCACTATGAAGAAGTCTTTGAAGAATTTTATCTACTAAAAGGTCGAAGAGAAACATGATATTTTGTTAGAGGAAAGAAAAACATGATCTTGATGGCTATGCATTTTTTTTGTTTTTTTTTTTGCGGGGGGGAGATAGGTTTTTTATTTGTCATTAAACTAAATTTATACAATTATTAATAGTAGATGTTTGTTATTGTTTATCTTATTTATCGTGTCTTATATATCCGCCCCCCTCGAGAAAATTTGTATAAAGAACAGTATAAGCGGCGATTTATTTGAAGGAAAATGTTATCAAGTGCCCTAAGGGCATTGTTTAAGCGACTAAAAGTAGCAACTTTTGCATTGGAAATTGTACGGTTATAACTTCAACAAGTGTTTGACTTATATTTTCAAGGCATAATTTCTTTTTATGGGTTCCTTAAACAATACCCTTATGGCACTTGTTAACAAGTACCTTATTTGAATAATAAACAATGTCACAAATTAATGATTGTGTCAAAATTCAGGGTTTGATGGTGAATTAAATCAAAGAACAAAAGCTTCAAGCGTAATGTTAATCATTGGTAGATGAATCCATCAAGTTATCTTGCCTTTACAACTTTGTGTGGATTTATTGATCCTTGTAATGTCACATTTGCTTTTCTATTATGGGGATGGATGCCTTATGCTAGAAAGCTTTTTTTAATATATTTTTTCATTTTTTTTACAAATGTTATTTTTGTCATGCTTTTTACTAGTTATTTAAGAGACATGTTTTTCGTTTTTTTTGACAAAAAAGTAAAACCAAAAGGAATAAAATTTATTAAGAAACCCGCAAGGTCATGAGTTCAACTCTTTCTGGCGATGTAAGGGTATCTTTCATAGGTGATCTATAAGTATCTCTATTAGCGCTTTGAGGTCTATCCTTAATCTAACGAGTCATCTAAGTGTCTCTGACCTAAACTTTTCTAATAAAAAAAACTTTGATATTTATATGACAAATAAAACTGTATTGTTTTAGGAGAATCCTATAGATTTGTATTTATTTTTGGAAATAAAATTCTCTAAAATTATTGATTTCTAAAGAGGAGTGGATATTTTGCTATTGCAACCTCTTTGCTTTTTCATCTAAGTGTTGTTGGATATTTATCGGTTGTCATGTCATGTATAAATAATTTTTAAACAACAACTAAAATGGAACAAACGAGTACTAAATAAAGTGATTTAGAAGATGTTAAAAGATACCCCACCATTAGTTTTATGTAATTACCCTATTAATTCATAGAGATTTTCTTTTGGTGTTAAGTTCGATCGGAAGGTAAGTAAAGAGTGAAAAAAAATTATCCCACTCATGTATCGAACTTTGGTTTTCCCAAACGATTGGTGATTTTGTTATGAATATTGGCACTCGTTAAAAAGGGGCATCAATTGCTATCATAATATCCATCAAAGATACCCTCAAATCGGTATAAAATGTTGAACCCACGACCTTACGGACAAGTTTACTCTTTACCAACCGAACCAATTCCATCATTGGTGAAATACATGGATTATTAAGATGGTATCAACTACTCAAACATAAAATGGAATACCAAAAGTAACAAGCTTGGTACTCAAAACATACAACAATTCTCGCTTTCAACCAAACATATGACTTAATTGAAGCTAGAAATTCGATGACATGAATTATTATTCTTCTTCATACTTTCGAGAAATCAATCATAATCACAACCACATCACTCTGTGCTAAGGCTGTTCCACATGCAGGACATATGCGGTGACGGAGTCCAAGACTATTATTGATCCCCCCAGTTTACACAAACTTATGGAGGCTATAGGAACAATATCATTAGAATTAAAAATGTATAAACACACTAAACCTCACTTAGTGGAGGGTAGTTTGAACCCTGATGTGTTAAAAATTTGTGGAGGCTATGATGAAAACAAGGTCTCACCAACACCAAGTGATCTTATTGCAAACTTTATGCAGCTTCTATCTGAAAGCGTGATGGCAAAACAATTACATGGCACTTTACTGTCTGAAAGCAAGCCTTAGTTGATCAACTTCAACAGATTAATTATTTGAAAGAAAAATCAAAGAAGAAGATTGAAAATAGTGAAGAACATGTACTATTTCCCCCGCTACTTAGCCCCCCTTCTAATATATCTTATTTTGCTAAACGGTGCTGCTACTCAATGTTTAAAATAATTATTTGAACTGAGCCGATCAAATGCATTTTATCAGAAGCTGCTAAATGTACTCAAGATGAAAAACACCTTGCAGCTGCCTTAGAGTTTTCCAGGTGGGAATTGGTGGATGCTAAGAAGGAGTTGAAGTTGCTCAAGTCTGTTGCTTCAGCTTCAGAGAAAGAGTACGACCAAATTCAGAAAGATGTGGAAGCTTTTGGAAAAGAATTGGATAGTGAAAGGTATTTTTCCCTCTTAGTCTCAATCAAGTCTGGATCGAAAACAGATTTTTAAAATTTGCAAAAACATGATCAAGTGTACTGTCTGTTCTGACCGTCCAAAGAGGTAAAAACAGGCCAACTTATCATGGTAGTCAAATTAACTTGAAAGCGTTTGAAAGAGTATATTTTAACTTACCTCACAACTTAATCAGTTTTTTTTGTATTTGTATTTGGATGCATTCTTTATTTAAATGTTGTTTTCATCGTAGCTTACAAACAAGAGCTAAATTATGCTCCCTAATATAGTTTATTGAATATTAGTAATCAATTAAATTATTATCCCAAATGAACACTTGTTGTCTTTTGTATCATGATTGTTTTAAAATGGATAAACTACAAATTTAATTTGGCATATTTTATTGGACTACCATTTATGTAGACTAATATTTTTGAATTTTGAAGAAGGCTAACTAAAACTTGTTGCAACAACATTATCTAAGAGTTTAATATGATATTTGACAGGTTGTGATTGCAACAACATTACCTTTATTATGTTATGTCGTTGTAATCTTATAAAACCCTAACCGTCACCTTTTTGTTTATTATTTTCAATGAAACCTTAGGTCGTTAACAATAACCTTGTGATGTTTAATATTTGGACTCTTTTTCATTGTGCTGTTCAATTAATATATTAGTTTCAAAGATGAAGCATTAATTTTTCATTAACCAGGTTAGCAAAAGTCTAGACAATAACCTAGACAATGCAGGAGTTGGGCACGAAAAAATGGTGAAGATAACCAGGTAGCATTTACAACTAATAGTAATAAAAATACATACATGGTGTTGTGTCCGCATATCTTCATATGCTTGACCAATAGTCTATAAGAAAACATTTAATCGTATTACATGAAAAGACAGTTAGAGCAAACCCATCAACTAACAGCAGTTTATGTAGTTTAAGTATGAAGAAAAGTAAACCTCAATTTGAGATTTATAGGTTTCTGCCTCAGCCTCTTTAGCTTTAATAGCCTCGGTCATCTCAAAACGAGAATCGATCGTTTTTCCTGCTGAAATAATTTCGCAGGAATTCTTGAGGATTTTGCTGCCATTTTCTTTACTTGAATCAAATTTTTTGTAGAACATTTACCACGGAAACTCCGCAGGAAATTTGTACTTTTCCTTCGGTTCTACTTGCGAGATGTCTTACTTGGAAATTCCGTAGGAATATCCAAGTATTTCCTAAGGATCTTTGTAGTGTCTTTCCTGCGGATTTGTTTCTATTTTTTCCAAATTAAAAATTTTAAGTTTCTTCATTTTTATTTTTAATGTATTCATTCGATATTGAATATGGACACTGTAGTTTTAAATTTATGTCCATATCAAAACTTTTGTAAATAAAATTTCAAACTATTTATGTCAATTGCAACTAACTTTTTTATGAATATTCAATGTTAAAAAAAATTCAATAGAACAAAAATATTCAATTAACACAAATCCTCTAAAATAATATTAGAACAGAAATGTTTAAAAAATACTTGGACACAGCATGTGAGGTAGGGATATCAATACTATTTTTTTTCGGGGAAGGGCACATCAACAATTGTTGTCTGTAAGATCGGTTTAATAATTTTTTATTTTTCATTTAATTATAAACAATTAAGTTTTTGACAATAATGAGTAGAGCTAGCAACACTCTCTTTTCAACACTCTCTCAAACACTCACTTCCTCATTGGTTTAAAATAAGGTGGGTCTCACACTTTGGAAATAGGTTCCACTTAAAGTGGTGGAACATACATTAATTTCATCCAATGAAAAAGTGAGTACTAGAGAAAATGTTTAAAAGAGAGTGTGTCTAGCATTCCTCGACAATAATATAAATGCGATAAGTGGAGCCCTTACAACAATTAAAAAGGAACAATCGAGTATAGATTTGAAACCAAAACAATTTGTCGGTAAGTTGGGTAGGAAAAAAAGTGAAACGGCTTAGATAGGATTTAAAGTGTAAACAAATTACATTCTGATCTTAATTTATATATCGTTGATTTAAGAAAGTTTTATACATGCATCCAATAATATTTTGTATTATTATATAATGAGTTAAAACACATGACTTGATTCTCTTGAGCATAGTTCAGTGGTAAGATATGAATAAACCTATGTTGACAAAGAAAAAAATATATATTTTAGATATGGACTATTTTTGTGTGGAAAAAAGAGGGAAATAAAAAATATTATCTACATTCTGTTAGGAAGAAAAAAGAGGTTGTTTTATTAACATCTAACATAAAATTTGGCATCCACAACAACCACCTGCAAGTGCTTTTTTGCATTACTTGGGGCCAACAAATTATTTTGTTATATCATTCCACACCCAACATAGAATAACGATTCCAATAATTACATTAAATAGAAAAAAACAAAAGAAAAAAAAAACCTTCTTCATCTTCATCATCTCTATTTCTTTGTCTCAAGATTTGCTTCCGTAGATTCAATAGTCAATAAACACAAATTTTGAATCAAATCTAAGAACCCTCGATTGGGAAAAATGAACAACCCAACACAATCAATAACTACAAATTGTGAGATATGAAACGTCGACGAACACAACCGCACATAGGACCCCTGATTTCGAAGATTGTTGAGAAGAAGATTAAGGAGGTTAATGGTGTTGTTCTTCTTACTGCTTGATTTCTATGGTATTTTGGTTTTGGATGAATCATGGTTTTATTTCCACTTTTAATTTTTGCTAGACTTGGTTGTTGACATTTAGATCTATGCTATATTTTTGGAGATTTAAATAAATTGTTGGAGGAGATTGATAGAATGGAAAAGAATGAACAGAGATGGAGGGGTCAAGATGAGTTTGGAATTTGTATACAAATTTTGGAGTTTCTGTGTTGAAAATGAATGAATTTGGGGATGAAGAAGGATTGTGAGTGAGTGGTGAAGATGGATAACAATTGATGGCCAACAAGAAGATGACGACGATGAAGAGCGAGATGAGTTTGAGCATGAATCTTTGTAGTTGGATTTTTCAGGTAGCAAGATGATGATGAATTTCTACTAATAAAAATTGTTTATTTACTTATGGGGATTAATTTCTGAAATCTGCAACTTCAGTTCATGGATTCGTTTGGTTTGGATTGAAGAAGAAAGGTTGAAGGTTGGATTGGTATGAAGGAAACAAAAGATGAAGGATTGAATATTCTGGGGTTGAAAATTGTTGCAGGGTTTAAGTTTGTTCCACTATCAAGTAACTTATTGAGTTTGTTGTTGTTGTTCTTGTTGTTTTTCCAGAAATTGAGATGAAGAAGATGAAGAAAATAGAATTAAGTTTCCAGCCACTGACATGATGACACGTGTACATCAGTTAACGTTTTTTCATTAAACCTAACATATTTTTATTAAACCTAACGGAAGGGACTAAAATGACTACTAAAATTAAAATTAAAGGACCTAAACAGAGTTTTTATTACTTATGGGATCAAACCGATACAAAAAATATAGTTAAGGGACCAAAAGTGCATTTTAGCCTAAATTTTAATATCAATAAAAAAATTAACTAAAGGTTGTGTGATAAGCCAAGATTTACAGACAGACGGAGATTATGAGGCTAAATGTATTAATTTTTCTCACCAACCAAGTGAAAAGAATCTGGTATTAAAATTAAGTCAAAGTTTTATAAAACTATACCATTCTGTTTATAATATTTTTCACTAGTTAAAGAAATTTACTAAATTAAAAATGAATCGGGTATTATTTGTAATCTTAACAATTAATTGTGACTTATTCTTATTCCTTTCTGAAAAACAAATATTATAATAAAGTATATTCATAAACACTAATTACTATTTATTAATTATAAAAAGGTAAAAGAATATCTTGCTTCATTCCCTCTAGATTTACTACCGTAAGTTTTTGTATGTGTTGATATGCCAATGTAGTTACAACTACAGCCTCAGTACAGATTACTTGTGGTTCAACCAACCAGTTCAACTAAAGTTGCAATAGGAACCTTATTGAAGTTGATGATGAGGGATACCAGCAAGTTATATCTAAAGGTGCAAAGAAAGCTCAAAAGGCTGATTTGTTGAAAAGCTCCTATTCTACCAGATCAAAGGTTGGTCCACCAACACCTTTGAAATGAAGTGCCTCATCTTGAACTTGAGGGGAATAGCAAACTCCCCTACTAAGTTAGCTCTAAAAAATTTACTAGTTGTTCATAAACCTGATTTGTGTTTTGTTTTTGAGCCTTGGATGGATATCTATAAGTTTTCTTTAAACTGGAAAGATAAACTGGGCATGATGCTATTTTGTGTAAATAATACGGGTAACCTTCTCCCAAAACTTTCGTGTTTTTGCTAAAAACTGGTCTGACAATAATAATTTGATTCATATTCATACCAGAGGAGTTGCTTTCACTTGATCTAATGGTAGAAGAGGTAGACATCATAATCAAGAGGAGCAGCAATTTCACTTGGTCTAATGCAAGATTTCCAAAATGGACTGACAATAATAATTTTCTTTTGATGAGAAGTTGGTATTTATATTATTTCTCTTTGTTTGATAATATTTTGTTGCAGAAAGATATTACAGACAAGTGGACATGGCAGCTTAGGTTATTAGGTGATTTCTGTTTTGTGCTTAGGTGATTTCAGGAAATAGGAATGCTCTTAACATCTAGATAGGCATGTTATGTGTTTGCTCTAATACTACTACCTTGAATATGCTTGAATTTTGTATGAAGAACGGTATAAGTGGTTATTTATTTGAATAATAAACAATGTCACAAATTAATGATTGTGTCAAAATTCAGGGTTTGATGGTGAATTAAATCAAAGAACAAAAGCTTCAAGCATAATGTTAATCATTGGTAGATGAATCCATCAAGTTATCTTGCCTTTACAACTTTGTGTGGATTTATTGATCCTCGTAATGTCACATTTGCTTTTCTATTATGGGGATGGATAGCTTATGCTAGAAAGCTTTTTTTTAATATATTTTTTGATTTTTTTTACAAATGTTATTTTTGTCATGCTTTTTACTAGTTATTTAAGAGACATGTTTTTTTTTTTGACAATAAAAGTAAAGCCAGAAGGAATAAAATTTATTAAGAAACCCGCAAGGTCATGAGTTCAACTCTTTTTGACGATGTAAGGGTATCTTTCATAGGTGATCTATAAGTATCTCTATTAGCGCTCTGAGGTCTGTCATTAACCTAACGAGTCATCTAAGCATCTCTGACCTAAACTTTTCTAATAAAAAAACCTTGATATTTATATGACAAATGAGGAGTGGATATTATGCTATTGCAACCTCTAAGCGTTCTTGGGTATTTATTGGTTGTCATTTTATGTATAAATAATTTTAAAATAACAACTAAAATGGAACAAATGAGTACTAAATAAAATGATTTAGAAGATGTTAAAAGATATCCCACCATTCATTTTATGTAATTACCCTATTAATTCATAGAGATTTTCATTCGATCAGGAGGTAAGTAAAGTGCGAAAAAAATTATCTAACTCATGTATCGAACTTCAGTTTTCCCAAACGATTGGTGATTTTGTTATAAATATTGGCATTTGTTAAAAAGGGGCATCAATTGCTATCATAATATCCATGAAAGATCACCGATCAAAGATACCCTCATATCGGCAGAAAAAGTTGAACACACAACCTTGCCGGCAAGTTTACTCTTTACCAACCGAACCAACCATCATTGGTGAAATACAAATGGATTATTAAGATGGTATCAACTACTCAAACATAAAATGGAATATCACGGGGAACAAGCTTGGTACTCAAAACATACAACAATTCTCGGTTTCAACCAAACATATGACTTAATTGAAGCTAGAAATTCGATGACATGAATTATTATTCTTATTCATACTTTCTAGAAATCAATAATAATAACAACCACATCACTTTGTCCAAAGGCTGTTCCACATGCAGGACATATGCGGTGATGGAGTTCAAGATTTCTTTGTATACATGGATTGCAGAACATATGATAGCACTTCAGAATTACAACTTGTCAAATACAATATTAAACTCTTAGATAATGTTGTTGCAAACGTTTTCAAGTTAATTTGACTACCATGATAGTAACAACGGTACTTTGGATTTATGATGGTTTCAAGTATACATACTTTATGAAACATACAAGATTAATCAAAGAAATCACATTCCCTGAAAATAATATCATCGATGATGAAGGACCAAACAAAGCAAAGAATAGTGGATGATGAAGAAATAAAGGCCATCTTCAACCAACACTGCATCTATGATGTTCTCTGACGGTGGAGATTGATTTAGCCGAGATCGGAAAAAACACAAAAATGAAATTCAATGGAATCAAATCTAATATTGAAGAATGGAAGATGCATGGGTTTTAATACAAATGTTTTGGTCGCTTACAAAGCTTCTCGCACTAAAAAAAAAACTTATGTATCCATCAAATTTATTATCTTTTAATTTGATACGATGGGCTTTTTATACTGGACTACCATTTGTGTAGACTAATATTTTTGAATTTTGCAGAAGGCTAACTAAAACTTGTTGCAACCGCATTATCTAAGAGTTTAATATGATATTTGACAGGTTGTGATGGCAACAACATTACCTTTATTATGTTATGTCATTCTATGAATCTTTAGGTCGTTAACAATAACCTTGTGATGTTCAATATATTGGACCCTTTTTCATTGTGTTGTTCAATTAATATATTAGTTTCAAAGATTAAGCATTAATGTTTCATCAACCAGGTTAGCAAAAGTCTAGACAATGCAGGAGTTGGGCATGGAAAAATGGCGAAGATAACCAGGTTGCATTTACAACTACCTCAATTTGAGATATATAGGTTTCTGCCTCAGCCTCTTTAGCTTTAATAGCCTCGGTCATCTCAAAACTAGAATCGATCGTTTTTCCAGCGAAAATTATTTTGCAGGAATTCCTGAGGATTTTGCTCCTATTTTCTTTACTTGAATCAAATTTCCTACGGAACATTTACCAAGGAAACTCCGCAGGAAATTTGTACTTTTCCTTCGGTTCTACTTACGATACTTACTTGGAAATTCCGCTGGAATATCTGCGGTATTTCCTACAGATATTCGTAGTGTCTTTCCAGCGGATTTGTTTCTATTCTTTCCAAATTAAAAAATTTCAGTTTCTTCATTTTTATTATAAATGTATTAGATATTGAATATGGACACTATAGTTTTAAACCTATGTTGACAAAGAAAAAATATATATATTTTAAATATGGACTATTTTGGTGTGGAAAAAAGAGGGAAATCAAAAACATTATCTACATTATGTTAAGAAGAAAAAAAAATATTAACATCTTGCAGCAAACAAAAAGAGGTTGTTTTATTAACATATAACATAAATTTTGGCATGCACAACAGCCATCTGCAAGTGCTTTTTTGCATTACTTGGTCCAACAAATTATTTTGGTATATCATTCCACACCCAACATAGAATAACGATTCCAATAATTACATTAAGTAGACGAATCTCTGACACTACTAAACAACCTCAGATTAGCATATACCTTTTCTGTTAATCCTCCAAGCCATACATATCCAGAACAAATTCTAACTTCTGATTCTCCTTCTGTAACTTTTCAATCTGTAACAAAACACCTTAATGAGTTGTTTGAAATTATAGACAATTTTGAAGGCCTCTAAAATCATATTGCCGATAATGTTTGAGAATCATGGAAAATATACATGCAGATACATGTGCAAAACACAAGAAAACAAAGGAAAAGAAAATTGTTGCCATCAAATCTGATTTAGTCAGAGACATGCTCTAAGATTTAATCTTGATATAGGAAAATGGCAATTTTATTATTTGTTGTACAAAAGAGGCGTTGAAGAAATAAATACCTACAAATAAAAAAACCAAGGTAGACTTACCAATGCTTTTGAAGACTTTTTTTCCAAAACGCATATTTTTTTACAAGGCTATTTGTGTTCGCGTGTCTGCTTCAAAATAAAGGAATCAGTAAACCTTAATGCTTAAATGGTTTTAATTCAAGGACAATAACACGCCTATAATCCAGCCAACATGATTTGTGAAGTCATTAAATTAAAAGAGATGTAAATTAAACAAAATGTATTCCAGTTTAGTAGGTAACTCTTCAAATTTAACTAAACCCTTACAAAACCGGCTTGTAAGGTATGAGCATATCTCATCTAAATATGTTTTCAGACCATATCTCATCTAACATTAGACTCTCAAGTTTCTTCAAAACATTAGACTCTCAAACACACCCAGGACTGGCATCTAACATTTAATGTGCCTTTTTCCAAACCACTAACATTTGAGTGAATCATTTCTTAAAAACTAACAACAAAAATAAAGACAACTTATAAGACTTGTGCTTCCAACCTCAATATTATGTAAAAGTAACTATACAAGATCATCACACGCTCAAATTATCTGGATAAATTTCTGTGAAAGACCTATCACAAAGTAGGTGAGAAAGAAAATGAAAAGGAAGTTTGTGTGAATAACCTTCACACTCAATGAATGTGCTTTCTCACACAATGATACATCTTCAAGAGCTGCGTCTTTCCATCGCTTCAACTGTGTTTCCATCATCTCTATTTCTTTAGATAAAGCTCAAGACATTACACAAAACTCGGCCTTGATATCTTTTCTCCCTAAAACATCTAATATTCTAAGAAATGGGTAGATCCAAACATACACACTGCATATATAAATAGAGAAAATGCGATATACATTCCAATATCAGGTTTGGCGTCTTCCATCTTGATTTCAAGTTCATTCCTTTCAATAATGCGATTTTGCAAATGAATCTTCAGCTCATCAGTACTAGAGTCAGAATTGTCATGTATATGTCTTGCATTAACAGCAGACTCCAATTTCAAATTCAATTCCTGCTCCCGTTTTGCGACGTTAATCCTACCAGCCTAAAATTGCATTCGAAAAGAATATTTAAAAGAAGAAGCAACAAAATAAAATCAATTATCAAAGAAGAAAGAAGAAATCATTATTAACTTGAAGAGACTGATCTGTCAATGGTTTATATCCATCTAATTTAGATCCAATGTTGAAGTTGATCATTTGCCAAAGAGTACACTCGGGAAGTACGCACATATTTATCAGCGCTTAGTTCATTCTGGAAATAAACACACATGAAATGATAATTTTACATGGAACCTTAGAGTATACGCATCTCAATTACTCAAGAAATAATGACAAAACCATTTACAAACCTGGCATTCTTGGAATTGCTTTGTCAATATTTGATTTCCTACCTGTGCATCTTGAAGCTTAGAAAGACGATCAACATTCACTATCTATGACATCAGCCAAGCATATATCTTAGACAGAGAATCGACAAATGAATGAGAGAAGGAAAGAAATCACAAAAAATAAAACCTTGGCTTCCTCAATTAAATTTTTCAATTCAAACAAACCAATGGCTCTCTCTGTAGGCTTCTCAGGAGACAAGTTTCCATTCACTACATCAGCATTGGAGGAATTCATTCGCATAGCTGCATCCTTTTGCATCTTCAAATTGAATAGTTTTCTTCTATTCACTTCAAGTTCAGCCGCGATCTTATCAAGCTATCCTTTAATTATTAAAAAACTAAACTCTACACTAGCTCCCGAGGGCGTGAATGATTATGTTCCACATCATCCAAAAAGGTCACAGTAACATCGTCAACCACGGGGTTCTCCAACTCCTCCCACGATGTCGGATGCGACTCCTCCACTCTCTCAAAATGCACTTTCATCATGCGCAACTAGGGAAACAATTTAAAACACTGGCGTAGCCAGTGGAAGCTCCTCACTAGAAATGACGTCCAACACGTTATGTAGTGGAAAGCTAAAAGATGTTGACGACAATGACGTTCTGGGCATAGGAACTGTCATCTGAGAAGTAACAACTGCTGAAATAGAAGTAACAACCGGTCCCATGTGTGAACTAACAATAATAGGGGTCGAAATAGCCTGAGAAGGAGGAGCCAGTGGTGAAAGGGTTGTAGTAACCGGAACTCTCTGATAAGTGGTGACTATCGAAGCAATAGAAACGTGTACCCAAGTCCAACTATTGCCATTGGCCAAAAAGGAAGACCCCCATCAGTGTTCTGCCGAGTTGTTTTAGGGGGTGCTTTCTCAGCCACAATGATTTGTTTCCCACAATCATCTTTATCCTTTGTCTGTTGAGGATGTATTCATCGGCAATAGGAGACATTATGTCCAATGGAGTAACAGTGGTTGCAAAAAAACAATCTCCTCTCATATTGCACTTCCACCTTAAAAGAGAATTCGTAAGCTCTCTTTGATAGGTCAATGTCAACTTGTTATTTCCTTTAATGTTCTCTTTCACCAATACTCTTGTGGTAACTCAACCAGTTGAATCCAAGCGATGCATGATTCTGTTTCTGAGAAAGATATTTGAATTCTTTGGTCCACTGAGATAGTCTTATCGAACCCGGCTTGAGATTGATTGTACCAGCTGCCCATATTTTACAAAGATCCTCCACCGAATCAAAATGGAAATCATAAAATACTTTGCCTAAAGGAACCATTTTCCATGCCGCCATTGTTTTCCAAGGCTTTTCCAATTTGGTGCTTAGGTCACGTGCAGAGTACGGTTTCTCACCCTTGTATATAGTCAATCTAGCCCGTAATGCATTCTTGCATTCCTCTACACCACAGTTATACTCCTCCTGCTCAATATGGATGCTCAAAGCATCTCCTTTAATGCATGGAATTGTGCATGGTCTGTAATCGATTATGTTTTGACAAGCCAAGGTTGCTGCAAATGATTTCGTTGGCACAACTAGTTCTTGCACCATTGCTGAGGGAGCGGTATCAGACACACACGGCCAGGGGCACGTTTATGCCATCCAATGTCTGTCAACAATTCACCAGGCATGATACTAGTGAAATATGGCAGGTGTGAATGAGCCAAATAATAAAATCAGAGAAGATTGACAGATTCACGAACAAACACAAGCACCTCCAATCACAAATAATAAAATTCCAATTGCTGGATGAAAAAGCATCGATCAGCACTTCCATGAATCACCAGAAAACTTGAAATAGTTGGAACGGTGAAAAGAAGCAATTTTTCCACCGATTGAACAATGAAATTCCTATTGAATCCAAGCCAAAAGAAATCACGTGTTGCAATTTTAGATGATGCATAAATTAATTCAAAGGTGAAAAAATTAGCAAGAATAAACAATACGTATCTGTTTGAGAAAATTGATTCCACCCAAAACAAATCAATGAGATGCGCCTCATGCCCTAGTAGAGCTCTCATGCCATCAAGTTATATTAATGTCCGTCTTCTGGAAAATGAAATGCTACTCTAGAAGAATACTTCTAGAAGATAATAATTGTCCAAAAGTGTACATTTAGATGTAAAAAAAATATTCTTTTTTGAATGTGTATATTCAAAGTGATTTTGGGGCGTGGGAAAAGTTTTTTCCCATGATCATAACTAAGCTCACATAAGTTATCCCAATTCATTTGATTAGGAATTAACACAAGATGGCCCATCGATAATTTTCCATTTTATATTTTTTTCTAGGTCTTGAGACCTATATATTTGTTGTTATTTTATCTCTTTGATACTTATCCTCCGTTTTCTGGAGTGTTTCCCGCACATCAATCGTCTATATGCCAATCTTTAATTTGTTTTCATTACATTATTAGTTTATCAAATGTTTACATTAACTAAGTCTTGAAATTGTTTTACTTGAATATCATAGAATCGTTCTTTTCGAGAAGTGACGTTCATTCTTGACCATTGCCTAAATCGTGAAATTTTCTGAAGCACAAGGTATTCATTTATTTTGATTTAGTCCTTTACACGGTGATCATACAATATAGATTAGATTTTTGCGGATTCATTGTTTTGTTTTGTAAAAAATTATTGTTATTGCTGATTTTATGATTAAATGCTAATATATGGTTGTAGTAATTTATTGGTTATTTATAAGCCAAATTAATTGGGTATTTTGAGGCATATCTTTTGACCTAAAGACATTATGTTGACTAGAAAGCTTTTGTCAACAAATATTTTCTTTAGCTCAAAAGATATGCTTCAGAATACTCAATTAATTTGGCTTATAACTCACCAGCAAATTACTACAACCATATAATAATAGCATTTAATCATAAAATCAACAATAAAAACATTTTTTACAAAACGGAACAATGAATCCACAAAAATCTAATCTATCTTGTATGATCAACGTGTAAAAGATTAAATCAAAATAAATGCATACCTTGTGCTTCAGAAACTTTCAAGATTTAGGATGTGGTCAAGAGTGAACGTCACTTCTCAAAAAGAACGAATCTACGATATTCGAGTACAACAATTTCAAGACTTAGTTAATGTAAACATTTTTTAAACGAATAATATAATGAGAACAAAATGAAGATTGGATTACAGGAGATTGATGTGCGAGAAACAATCCTGAAAATAGCGGATAAGTATCAAAGAGAGAAAATAACAACAAATATATATAGGTCTCATGACCTAGAAAATATATAAAATGGAAAATTATCGATGGGCTATCTTGTGTTAAATCCTAAACAAATGACTTGGGCTAACTTATGTGAACTTAGTTAAGATCATGGGCAAAAACTTTTCCCACCCCCAAAAATTACTATGAATTTTCACATTCAAAAAAGACATTTTTTTTCATCTGAATGTATACTTTTGGACAATAGGTTAAACCAATGTGCACATCCTTGAAGAATATGACAAAATTTTCTAGCCTACAGGATTACCAGAACATGCACTACTAATGGCCATTTACATTTAAAAGAGGAAATAACAAAATGAATAGAAAGCAGAATCGACAAAAATCGAAGCACGATAATAAACAATAACCTGATTCCAGTGAGAATTCGTCTACATAATTATGAATACCAACAATATACTCTTTGTGTTTTGTATGGAGTAAAAATCACTTCACTCGTCTATAGAATCTTTCTTGATATCTACATAGAAGAAGATCATATGGAGGACATGAAGGAAGGGACCTAAAAAGAAAGTAAAGTTTGTCTATTGTTTTTTCTTAAAACTATATAAAAAGAAGATGATGTGTGTGTGAGTGGTTAATTTAAAGTACCTTGAAGAACATCAATGTAATCATGTGTTGGTTTATTGAAATTAATATGTCATCATATGAATTTTGTCTTTCTCTTAATTCTTTAGTTTTATCTTCATGATCCAGTATAGCCTGTTTCTGGACTTCTGTCTGCTGAACAAGCTGCTGATGAGTTGTAAGACACTTGCATCAACCTAGAGGAAGCATCTCGAGTTATTACGTAAGTAAAATATAAACAAGTCATTATTAAAAAATAACAAAACAAAATTAAACAACAATTAATCACAAAAAAAGGAGATTAAAAAAAGTTTACGTTTTTACTATTAGGAGAATGGTTGGTTGAATTTGGTGAGACGCGGGAAGAAATAGGTGTGAGAAAATTCAGCTTCTTCTTGTTTGGTTGGTCGTAAAAAAAGAGCAGAAATGACATGATACAAAGAAAAGAATGAAGATGAAAAATTGTGAAGTTGTGTCGAGTTTGAAAAGAAGAACGAGAAATAGAAAAGGAGAAAGAGAAAACACAGTACAAAATATAGCACTTACTTCCAAAACTCACTACGATAATACTCAGATGAAATGACACAGATTGATTTAGTTTAACCAAATGTTGAATTTTTAAATTTGAGTTTGGGCATTCGACATTGTTGAAATTATTAAAGTTTATTGTCCATTTAAATATCAAAGATCTTGAGATATTAATAAAAAAAGTATAGAAAAGTAAATAGAAAAAAATATGGGAAAATAGAAAAAGTAAATAAAAACTTTCCTTTAGTCAAAAATAAATAAATAACAACTTCCTTTTAAGTTTTTTTTAATAAAAATTCCATTCTAAGTCGTTTCTTGAAAAAACACTTTATGTCCTTTTTAATTTAACACATAATTATATTGCATTTTATGTTGTTTTTAAAAAATTAATGCAATATATGTAGTGAAAGAAAAAGAAAATCACATATCATTTAAAATCTTGTTAATTAATTGTGATTATTTCTTAATATAATTTTAATTGAAATCATTTTAATACAAACAATTAACTCCAACTTAATTTCTTAGCTTATAAATAAATAAACCTTTTTAGTGAAAATAAATCTTATAATAAATTTGTACCAAAAAAAAAATCTTATAATAAATTATATTAAAATACTAATTCAATTGACCAGATTAATATGCTTAATCATCGATTCAAAAAATTATGAGACATATACTATCAACAAAAAAAAATCAATACTGAAAAAATAGAAAAAACATATAATGTAAATAAAAATTTCATTTAGTCAACCTTTCAAAAAAAATTCCTTTAATCAAAAAATTAAATAATAACTTCCCTTTTCAGTATTTCTTTTGTCAAGAATAAGGATTTACTCTTTATTATTTTTGACCAAAAATTAAGTAATTTTTTTAGTCAAAAATCCTTATGTGTTTTATTTAGGGAAGAAATTCATTGCACTTCATTATCAATCAAAGTTCAGATACAGGAGGGTACATCATCATAGCCATGGGAGCTAGCATGAAATGAGGATACATGTGCTAATTCATGAGCGACCTCGTTAGCTTGCATCCTATTGAACTCGACATGAGAGTTTCAAAATCTATTGATAAACAATTGTCTACAAGCAGATATAATACATTCAAATTCATTATGATCAACTATATCTGACTTCCCCTAAAAAAATACTATATCTGCCTTAAAAGGTTTTAATTATAATAAAATCGAATATAATTTATAATCCTACCAGTTAATTCTAATTTTTTATTAATTTTAATTTTAATTTTTGTATTTGCAGGTAGTACAATATTAGAAACTAGGGTTTAGTCTATTTAGATGATGCCTTGAGAATGATCTCAAGAGTGGTATTTATAGCCCTCTGTAGACTTGTTTTCTCGTGACTTAATCCCCAAGTAAACTGGAACTTAAGTCCTTTTACAGCGCTCTAGATACTTCTAGAATCATGTAAAGGTGGCACCCCTGAGGGAACGCGCCTAGGCTTCAGGAGACCTTTTGGAGGGGGCCTAAGTCCTTCTAGAGGGCATTTGTGCCCTTAGGAATGGATTAATGGTCCACAGTCCCCCAAGCACGAGTCTCGGGACAAGGCGAAGTGATGAATCTATAAGGCTGGTTATCTGTAAGCATTGTCGTATCGTTCCACATGCTCTTAGATGTTTGATTAAGGGGCGGTGTTCTTGGGATGGACACGCCCAGGCTCCAGGATCCCATTTAGAAATGATTTAAGCTCCTAGGAATGGATTAACGGTCCACAGCCCCCCAAGCTCAAGTCTTGGGACAAGGTGAAGTGATTATTATGAAGTCGACAATCCATAGCTCCCCAAGCACGAGCCTTGGGACAAGGCGACATGATTATTTATGTACTTGATTTCGATATTGAAGTATGGGCAATATCTGCATTTTAAATGTCCTTCGGAGAGTTCATTGGTGTATGGCATGGGAGAGCCCTTTGTGGCGCTACAGTACTCTACAACTTTATTTTTGATTTAATTTAAGTGGGATAGCCTTCTAAGGCGCCTTCCATACACTTTAAGCTTTTGGTGGGATATTCATTATGAGACATCAAATTTATGTTGACATGCCTTCATGGTTTTGAATATGTTTCCCCCTTTATAATATTCGCTGATTTTTATGGTTTCAAATTCGTTTGTTATTTGCTTTTTAACTTGTTATTTTTCTTGGCCTTCTGACCCTGGTTCACATTTTTGGCGATAATTCTTCATGGCCTCTTGGTCTTAGCTCGCTTGTGGCGATATGTATTTTTGACCCTGTAGGTCTTGGTTTTTCTTTACTTTTTTTTTTATCTCTTAGTTATAACTTTTTGTTGATTTCTTCTTAGTTATTTCGTGATTTTCTCTGAGAAATGTTTCTTCTACGGCCCCTTTGAGGAGAGATCTCTATATGAGGTTTTCTTGCGCTCAGCGCCCTTTTTTGAGGTTGGCGTCATGTTTTCTTTGAGAACCCACTTGGGGTTAAAGTAGTGGCGGCGTTCATTGCCCTCTTGGGGGTTAACGACTTGCTTTTTGTTCAGAGCCCACTTGGGGTTGATGTAGTGGTGGCGTTCAGTGCCCTCTTGGGGGTTGACGACTTATTTTTTGTTCAGAGTCCACTTGGGGTTGACGTAGTGGTGGCATTCAGGGCCCTCTTGGGGTTGACGCAATGCTATGATTTGGAGCTTTCTTGGTGTCATTTAAATTTAGAGAAGACGGCAACAATTTTAAGAAAGGAGGAGTACCTCGTTAAAAACCCTGTAAAACAAATATCAAAGGTTAAAAAAGGTTAGGATAACTCAACATTTCATCTTCCTATTCTTAATGGCGGGACCGTTGCTTTCATATGCATTTATTTTTTCACATTTTAATTCTTGCGTGCTATTTGGTGACTTCTCTTTTTTCTTTTAATCTCACTCTTGGAAAACTTGCTTGCATCTTGGACATTTATTTGGAATATAACTCGCCCATTTATTCAATCTTGTGTTCAAAATTATTCAAATTTAGCTACTCTCTTCCCATTAAATTGAATCTAACTCGCCCATTTATTCATCTTGTGTTCTTCCCCCTTCCAATGTAATAAGTATTTATAAATAAAGGAGTCTTAATCTTATACTTTAGTTTGAACCTAGCTACTTCTTGTCGTTCCCCTATTAATTCGCCTCAAATCTCCTATTTTTCTTCTTACTCTTGCTGGAGCATTCTTTTATGTTATACCCCTGCTCTAAACTTGTAACTAGCTCGCCTACTATATTATTTGCTATTTCTCTCTACAATCCTATTGAATCTGAGCTACCTCGTCTATATTTAATTTATTCTCCTTCCTGGAACTAAACATGTTATTGAATTTTACCTCTTTAATGTGGGTCCATTGTTTCGTTCGCAAAGTAAATGGTACATGAAAGGGATTCCCAAGAAAGAGAGGTGGGTCACTTGGACCTCTTAAATACTAAGGTTTTACTCGTCAGAATCCCTCATATATGACCTTTTAACAATACTATACTTTACTTCAGCCACGGGGTACCTAGAGTAGTCTTTCTTCTATTAATTTGGTACTACCTCTTGTGTTCTACTCATCTTTCTTTTTCTATTAAATTGTAACTAACTCACACGACGAGAATTAATAGCAAGTGAAACAAATAAAGTTAAAGGTATTTGTCAATAAGACTGATTAACCACATATTATGTCAATAAGATCAATAATTATTCATCTTTTCTATTCAAAAGAAATCAACCATAACAATTACACTTTTGAGTTTTAAATATAAGTAAAATGAAGTATTTGGTCTATATTTAAACTAAATACATTTGACAAAATTTGATTATAATCTACAATATAAACAAATCAATCATTCTCTATTCTAGAGTACACATGTCATGATTATGGCTAATTATCATTTAATTCTTTTCTTATTCAATTTAAAATCTAAGGTTATTACAAGGCATCAATGAGGAACTTAAACACTTTCTCAGCTCATAGAAGAATCCAAAGGGTGGAAGCACTAGCAACAACCATGCCAGTTGGCTTGCCTTCACTAAAGTTTTTCTCAATAGAGACCCTGATACCTCCAATGCTATCTTGAATTATATTTGGAAAATCCAAGTTACTTGACATAGTTAAATATTCACAAAACATCTTAACCATTCAATGAGAAAGCTTCATCACACTCTTCATCAAACTCTTTGTTTATCTTTTTCTAGCTTATCTAGAGTTTGTTGTAGATCCATTATGTGCTTCACTACTTCATACACTGGTTTAAGTAGACCAATTATACTATTTTTATCATGTTCTTGAACCCACTGTTTGCAAATAAAAAAAAAAGGAAATAAGGGAACCAAAGCTTAGTATTCTTGCTTGCATATACATTATCTCATACGAGATCCACTTTGCATCTAAGAACCAAAGTGAAATTTTGGTTCGGTAGCTTCCCATTTGTCGCAGACTAGGTCCCTCTCTTTAAATGTTTCCTGGTACTGTTTGAAATTGTGCAAGCAGACTATAAACTACGACGCCCTCTCTTTAAATGTATCGAAGTCCAACTGCACTATATAATCCGTTTTAGAAATACATCTTCAAATATGGTGTTAAGACTACTCCAATATGGTATTTCTACCTCTATTATTGTACTGAGACCACTATATTATGGTATTATGACCACTCTAATATCGTGTTTCAATCATTCTAGCCTCTTACTTCTACAAGGGCATAAACATATAGACATGAACTATATTCTTAAGATCATTCTTGTTTTCAAAGGGACAATATATTTCGAAAGGGAATATGATCTTAAAAATACACTTACTTTCAAATTAAAATGGACTGTATTATTCTTATTACTGATGGATAATATATATCGAAATGAACTACGATCTTAATAATACTCTTATTTCCAAAGGAAAAATGGCTTGATGGTAAAAGGACCAACCTTAACAAAAAATATATATATTGACTTTAAACAAGTTTTAATAATGTCTAATCTTAATGCGTTTAAATTATATACACTATTAATGTGAAAAATGTTTTATTCATACATTCATTCAACAATGTGATGCCAAATAATTTAATAAGTATCATGACTCATGTGTTTTTAAACTCATATATTGATGTACCAACCCATCATTTGATGCATTTAAAAAGTATTTTTACATTGATATTGTGAACATGTTAAATCAAATTAATATGTAACACAATATAAAAAAGTTTAATTTTTTTAAAACAAAAGAAAAATTATATTAAATAAAAATAAAGTGATATAGAGATTGAAGAACGTTAAACTTAAACCGGTATAAAAATAGTTTAAACTTACAAAAATATTAAGAAAGATTTCAATTACATTCCATTTGAAAAGTGTTTTGTTTTTGCATTCAACTTGTCCTCCACGTGAAGATAGTCATGATCAAGCAACTATACATGGATACTTAGAGTAACTCTTTTCATGCTTATGCCTAACTTCTTAATACAAACACTTTTTGTGTCCCCGCTAGACATTGCTTGTATCATATATTTGTTTTAGTGTTGTACCTACTGTTCGTGTATGTTGTGAGGTAGTATGCAAAGGAATTATGATGCTCAATAGAAGGCGGACAAAACAAAACAAAATCAGCAGCATAATTGAATTCATAAAATGAAACAAAATGAATCAGAAACTATGCTGAAGATGTTACTAGAATTCGATAATTTCACACTAATAGTAAACATAAAATCAAAATTAAAACCTTTTGAACTTTTAAATTAACATCTCATATATCAAAATCTAGAATATCGTTACTTAATTCCATGATTTCACACTATACATAAACATAAATAAAATCTAAATTAAATTTTTTGAGCAATCCTTTTGAACCTCTGACTTATTATCCCATCACATGGACTTTCTTCTTCTCCCTTACGTGGACTTTCTTCTCCCACGGAAAATTAAATTAATCTTCCCCATCAGTAGTTGCTAATTTGTTTACTCAATAGAGACACTGATGCCCCCAATGTTATCCTGAATTAAATTTGGAAAATCCAAGTTACTTGACATGGTTAAACATTCACAGAACATCTTAACCATTCAATGAGAAGGCTTCATCACACTTTTTTTTAGCTTTTCTAGAGTTTTTTGTAGATCCGTTGTGTGCTTCACTGCTTCATCAAAAGTTTGGTGTAAAGGACCATACGAGAAGTCAATGTTGTGTAACGCTTGTGGATTACATTTCAAGAATAAAGGAACCCTTGAAAACTATCTCCCAAAGAGAGCCCAGTAAAATTTGTCAATGAAAGCATCTTAGTAATCCAAAAAAAAAAAAAATTAATGTGACACCAACGTGGTTGTCTAAGTAAGGCATAATATCAAGAGATTTTAATGTGATTGTATCGGTATCTATTGTTATGGATTAGCTGATTAGATTTTTCAACAGTTCAGCACCAGCCAATTCGAAAAGCAAAACAAGATCAGCAGTTCAGCACAATCTGAATTAAAAAAATTAAATACAATGAGTCATAGCCATGTAAACGATAATAAAATACATGATCAGTGTAACACCCACACTAAACGTATTTAGAAAGTTTAGTATGTGCATTATAACTGATATTGGATGCATTAAAATTTACAACTTTTATAACTTCGAATGAATAACATATACAACAATTCTTGTTCGTACAACAGTAATACAAGAGCAACCATCCAAATCTATAAATGAAATATCTCCAACTCCATAAGAGCATCCTGCAGCGGGTACGAACAAGTCCTTGCTGATTATCCACTCGGCCACGAACTTGCGACGTCCTGCTAAAACCATTGCTAATCTGAAACAAAAGAGGATTGGGATGAGACATAATGTCTCAGTGAGTTCTATCTAGTCCTAGGCTGGGTGGTAACCTCAGGGAAAACCTAGGGTCACCACGTGTCTACACTGCAACCTGCCGGTTGACTATACGTGTGTGGTCATGCTCATCTAGACGGCTGTGTACACTAGAGTCCGTCATAGATTACTCTCAACCTAAAATATAGGCTTATCAACTTATACGTGTCATGGAGGTTACAAGGGAACCTAATATCGCTATGCTACGTTACGGTGACCGCATCATAGCCTAAACAACTCAAACATGACACGACTCTAAACCGAACGATAAGGGAAACCTAACTCATCAATAGTATATCTCTTGCTCTGCTCTGATTGCTGTATAACTAACTCATGCTCAACAATACGCTATAAACGTCTCGTATCTCTATAACTATAAACTGTATAAACTTGCTCGTTTTATAAAGTAGCTTAAGTGATAAACTTGTTGGATGACTCATTAAGTTAGATTATGTTAGCGTTGAACAAACAAGTTAATCTGGATTCATTTTACAGAGTGCATCGAGTGGAGTAACCCCGAGTGCAATCCCTGATAAACTGAAGAAACCTAGCTAAGGTTCAACGGACTCCCTCAGTATCGTGCGGGCCTACCTTACGGAGCGTGTCCCATTCACCTGGCGTGAACCCCTTTTATCCACCTGGCGTGGATAACAAGAGCCACGATACCTACAATTCTTATCTTATTACAGTCATGATATATTATCTGATAAACTGATAACTCAACTAATAACTTACTAATAATGATTATCACCACGAGTCGGTGATTTACTCATTTACGGTAATAATCAAACTTAATCTTAAACATATATCTTGCTTCAAGTTATCTTATTAAATCTCAACTAATAAGTTGATGTTCTAACTTCCAATCTCTAAGCATAGTTGTGTACTCATAAAACGCACTAGTCTTACTGTCTTATATATTTCTCGACCACTAGGTCAAGGCTCTAGGGTTCCCAAGCCTATGCTCATGCTACTTGAACATGTTCACTAAAACTCCCCTAGAATAGTACTTTATTGCTTCAATATCTATACTACCATGCAATGCTTATTTCATTTAACTTTTAGAGTTACACTTGATGTTCTACAAGATAGATGATACCATTGCCATGTGAGGATCTTTCAAGAATGTTATTGAAGCAAGGGAAATATCTTCAAGGTAGTTTGGAAAGGATGCGAATAATGCCCTGTATATAGTTCGCTAATGGCGAAATATGGTTCGCTAAGGGCAATATCTATCCTAAGAACTCAATTGAAAATTAGGTTAAACAGCAACCAAGATGAATTTCAAGCAAAGCTTCCTATGCATGCATCAACTCCACCAAGATTCTTAACTCTTGAATCAACTTGCATCCTTAGCTTTTAGCTCACCAATTCAAAACCCCAAGTTTAAACCATCCTATTTCTTGCTTCTTGATTAGTATTTCATCAATTTTCCTTGCTTGATTCACCATTGCTTGAACCATGAATGCTTGAGGGGTGGGAGGTGAGGGAGAGGGGCGACATGTAGAGAGAAGGGAGAGGAGAAATTCTGATTTGTAACTTTAGAGAGAGAAACACACGAAGATAGTGAAAGGTCTTGGCCCAAAACTTACTTAAATACCCATAACATGAAAGTACCATAATACCTTTCCTTCTTAATCGTCTAAAACTTGACACTGATAAATACACTCGTTCACAGTTAATAATACCATCGAAGCATCTCTCAGCTTACTCAAATATCACGTCCCCTCGTATTCGTGCACTTTGACTGTTAATATTCCAACAACTGACGAGCGGGATATTACAATCAGAATCAATGAAAATTGAAATATTGAATGTCTTCACTACAATTCGATAAATTAACCTGAAACATAGAATTTAACGTATATTTCTGAGTACCGTTTTTATGGATCCATCCTTTTGAACTTTGGAATTTCCAGCTATTTTAATCAAAGAAATCACACTTGGTGTTGAAATAGAAAAATAAAACGATGTTGCCAATAAACCACCAAAGAAAGGACATAGTAGATGACGACAATAGCATCAGGTAACAATGAACCTGCAACAAGTTGTTCCAGGTAAAAATTAAAATATAAATACTGGAAGTAATAAAATGATTTGGCAGAAATTATAATGAATAGATGCAATCAGATCCAATGCACATACTTGTGTGTAGTTAAACCAATGGAACATTTTGTCTACATTTGGTTGATATGATTGACGGCAGATAATAATGTGAAGAGCAGCCCGTGGAAGGGAGAGAGTGGGTAGCAGCGGCTAGGATTTTAAACCAATGGAACGTTTATCCTGTCCAATAACCGATCCCATGATAACTCTTTGTTTAAAAAATAACCTTGCATTGCGCTCCTTCCAAACAATATAAATAGTATCCAACCATACAACTTGAAGTCCAACACGATTATCTTTCTTTCAACCATTTGAACCTCCGAATTCAACCGCGTGTTCTAAATCATCAGCTAGATTAATAGTTGAAATACTCGAATACCCAACCAATGAAGAATGAAATGTCAAGCAACGCCAAAAGATTTCCTTAAACTCTAGTGTAGGTCATTCATACATGAATTACCAACCCACGTCAAGATAAATTGTCTCTTTCAAATCCCCATATAGTAGACTCATTTATGTTTTTCTGCAATAAGGTTTTGAGTTTTATGCTTACTTTTATTTTATACGTACATCAGTACCCTAAAGAGTGCCTTCTAAGATAGGATGGCAGTTTTTGTGGGAGTTTTTCCGTGTTGTTTTATTTGTGGAGAGGCTTAGAGTCTCCTTTGTTTTGCTTTCTTTTTCTGATGTCGGTTCTCTCCCTGTAAGCTTGATGCGCTGGGGATGTATTCTCTGTTTTTTGCACCTTTTCTCTATTCTCAAGGGATAGGTTGCATTTATACAATTGGCTATTAAAAAAAATGTAGATTACTATGCGTATTTCTATTTTCTGCTTTCTGTAGTTGTATGATTTGTCTTCTCACCAGGGACAAAGCTAGAAGGGGCACTAGCAATGGTCACCGTTTCCAAAACTTTTGAAAATAAAAACTATAGGTGTATGTTATTATATTTTTCGGTCTCAATATATATTCTTGTGGACTTTTATGCGATATTATATAATGATCTTGTTTTGACTCAATATGTTCGTCCTTATACATAAGTCTTTAACATTGAAAAAGAGATGAGTTTTTCTCCAGTTTATAGAAGAATCTTAATATTTAACTAGAATTCCAATTTATTATACTTCATTGCAATTTCCCTTAGAAATATCGAATCATTGTCCGTAACTTTGTTTTCACGCTCTCAACCACTACCAGATTCACCGGTTGTGATTGCATCCTCCGACATTTGCATTTTCGTTGTTTCGAATTTTCTTTCTATGCTATTCAAATATCATTTTAGTCTCGTCATTTTCTGATAAACCTTAGAATATTCAACTTTTTTATATCTTTAAAATTTCTAATAATTTTGGATATCTATTAATTTTGAATATACCTTATAATTTCTTAAATATCTTGTATATATCATGCATTTGATAATTTAATTTTTTGTCACTAAATTATACTCCCACCGTCCTATATTATAAGCAAAAAAAAAAAATCACACTTATTAAGAAAATCAAAACATAGTAGTTTGTAACATAGTTTTTTGTGTTATCTTTGAAATAAGTTTTATAGGAAGATGTAAAAACTATTTTCATTGGTTGTTGGTTGTTGAGAAAATGAAAGAGAGAGCAAATTGAATGCACTTTGCATTTAATTTTCCTTTGAAAAAGATAATTTTTTGAAAAAATATAATTAAATATAATAAAAGTTGGTCTTTTTTGCTTATAATTTGGGACAAAAAAAATGAGTTTTTTTTTCTTATAATTTAGGACGGATGAGGTAGTTTGAACTCGGTCCCCCAAAGCTAAATTTCTAGCTCATTCCCTGCTTCTCAATAAAGTATGGTGAACCCCACATATTAGAGTGTGCATAAGCTACGTAATAATCAATTTTATATCATATTAGAAAAATGAAGTTAGTGTTGAGTGAAGTTTTAACGTTTCCGAACAATCTCTTTTTTTAACAACACAAATATTGAAACAAAAAGTCTCATCGGTTTATGCAGAAGGAAGTTGGTTTCATAGGAAAATAATAAATCTTGAAAGCTAACAAGAGTCGAGAAAGACTACAACACATTGGCTATAGGGCCGTTTTTTACAACATTTTGTACTAAAGAGAGTACCATTAGTCAATATCAATATGTGCAAACCCGCACTACCACCATAGCCACTATTTAACAATGCTTGACATCACAAAAAATTCAAAATAGGATATGACATACTTTCCGGCATTTAAGTAGCAGAAATGACATTTACTAGCCAATTCTAAAAGCAAAACAAAATCAACAGCATAGTCTGAATTCATAAAATGGAACTAAACAAATCAGAAACAATGTTGAAGATGTTACTAGAATTCGATAATTTCACACTAAACGTAAACATAAAATCGAAATTAAATTTTTGACCAATCCTTTTGAACTTTTAAATTAACATCTCGTATATCAAAATCTAGACTGCCATTCCTTAATTCCATGATTTCACACTACACATAAACATATATAAAATCTAAATTACATTTTTAGAGCAATGCTTTTGAACTTCTGACTTAACATCTCATCATAAGGACTTTCTTCTTCTCCCTTAGGTGGACTTTCTTCTCCCACGGAAAATTAAAGTCTCTTACCCATCAATATTTGCAAATTTGTTTTCTAAATAGAGAAACTGATGCCTCCAATGTTATCTTGAATTAAATTTGGAAAATCCAAGTTACTTGACATGGTTAAACATTCATGGAACATAAGCTTCATCGCATTTTTTTTTTAGCTTTTCTAGAGTTTGTTGTAGATCCATTGTGTGCTTAACTGCTTCATCTAAAGTTTGGCGTAAAGGACCATACGAGAAGCCAATGTTGTGTAACGCTTGTGGATTACATTTCAAGGCTAAAGGAACCCTTGAAAACTATCTCCCAAAGAGAGCCCAGCAAAATCTGTCAATGGATGCAGATAAAAATGAAAGCATCTTAGTAATCCAAAAAATTAAAAAATTAATGTGACACCTACGTGATTGTCTAAGTAAGGCATAATGTCAAGAGATTTTAATGTGATTGTATCAGTATCTATTGTTATGGATTAGGTAATTTCAATTGAAAAGAGGTGATTAGATTTTTCAACATTTAATTAGCAGCCAAGAGATACACCAGCCAATTCGAAAAGCAAAACAAGATCAGCACAATCTGAATTCAAAAAATGAAATACAATGATTCATAACCATGTAAACGATAATTAAATACATGATCAGAATCAATTAATATTGAAATATTGAATGGCTTCACTACAATTCGATGAATTAACCTGAAACATAAAATTTAACGTAAATTAAATTTCTGAGTACCGTTTTATGGATCCGTCCTTCTGAACTTTGGAATTTCCAACTATTTTAATCAAAGAAATTACACTCATGTTGAAATTTAAAAATAGAACGATGGCTCCAATAAACCACCAAAGAAAGGACATAGTAGATGACGACAAAAAATTAAAATCATGATCACGGAAATGATCACCAAATAGCATCAGGTAACAATGAACCTGCAACAAGTTGTTCCAGGTAAGAAATTAAAATAAGAACACTGGAAGTAATAAAATGATTTGGCAGAAATTATAATGAATAGATGCAATCAGATCCAATTCACATACCTGTGTGTAGTTAAATCAATGAAATGATTGACGGCAGATAATAATGTGAAGAGCGGCCTTTGGAAGGGACAAAGTGGGTAGCAGCGGCTAGGGTTCCTTTCTAAGGCCTAACTATCTCCAATATATATAGCATTGATCAACTTTTTGCTTTGGACCAAAAAAAACCTTCTTTTCTTTTAAAAAGATGGGCAATTATGTAATTTAGTAATTAATATTTTTTTATTAAATAATTTAATTTTTCTGTAACATTATTAAATAATTTGTTGTATTCATATGTATGTGTTCTTTTTTTTTTTTTCTCAAAAAATGTTTGTGTTCTTTTTTGCATTTTGAAATTCAATATTTTTCTTCTTTTAATGTCTCTTCAAATGATGTGCAACTCTCATGGCAAAAAAATATGTTTTTGTGAGTTTAACTCAGTTGGTAAGGACAATGCATAATATATGCAAGGTCTAGGTTCAAACATTGGCCACCATAAAAAAAAGAGTCAAAAAAATATTATAAAATAAACATCTCTTTATAGCACAAGCAAAGGAACAAAAATAATATTAAAATCAAGACAAGCCAATGGTTTGGATCGCTACAAATGAAAGTCGATGAAAGAATGAGATTTATGCGATTTCAACCGCCACCAAAAATAAAGTTTATGCGGTCCAATAATCAATCCACTGTTAACTCTTTGTTTAAAAAAAATCCTTGCATTGCGCTCCTCCCAAACAAATCTAAATAGTGTCTAACCATACAACTTGAAGTCCAACACAATTATCTTTCTTGAAACCATTTAAACCTCCAAATTCAACCGCGTGATTCAAAACATCAGCTGGATTAATAGTTGAAATACCCAACCAATGAAGAATGAAATGTCAAATATCGCCAACAGATTCACACCCTATAAACAAATGCATAATTGATACTTTCCTATAACCTCCAGCGTAGGTCATTCAGACATGAATAACCATCCCACGTCAAGATAAATTGCCTCTTCCAAATCCCCATATAGTAGACTCATTTATGTTTTTTCTGCAATAAGGTTTTGAGTTTTATGCTTACTTTTATTTTATACGTACATCGGTAGTTTTCTATGCGTAATTCTATTTTTTGCTTTTTGTAGTTGAATGATTTGTCTTCTCACTAGCGACAAAGCTAGAATGGGCACTAGCAATGGTCACGGTTTCCAAAACTTTTGAAAATAAAAACTATAGTTGTATGTTATTTTATTTTTCGGTCTCAATATATACTTTTCCTAGACTTTTATGCGATATTGTATAATGATCTTGTTTTAGATCAATATGTTTGTCCTTATACAAAAATCTTTAACACCGAAAAAGAGATGAGTTTTTTCTCCGGTTTATAGAAGAATCTTAATATTTAACTTGAATTCCAGTTTATAATACTTCATTGCAATTTCGCTTAGAAATATCGAATCATTGCATGTAACTTTGTTTTCACACTCTCAACCACTACCGGATTCACTGGTTGTGATTGCATCCTCCTACGTTTGCATTTTTCTTTGTTTTGTTTTTTCTTTCAATGCTATTCAAATATCATTTTAGTCTCGTCATTTTCTGACAAACCTTAAGATATTCAACTTTCTTATATCTTTAAAATATTTCTAATAATTTTGGACATCTATTTATTGTCAATATACCTTATAATTCTTAAATATCTTGTATATATCATGCATTTGAAAATTTAATTTTTCGTCACTAAATTATACTTTGAACTCCGTCTCTCCCAAGCTAAATTTCTAGTTCCGTCCCTGCTTCTCACTAATGTATGGTGAACCCCACATCTATTATAGTGTGCATAAGCTAAGTAATAATCAATATTATATTATATTAGAAAATGAAGTTAGTGTTGAGTGAAGTTTTTACGTTTCTGAACCGTCTCTGTTGTTAAAAACACAAATATTGAAACAAAAAGTCTCATCGAGACTATGTTAGCAAGTTTTATGCAGAAGGAAGTTGGTTGTTCATAGGAAAAAAATTATAAATTTTGAACGCTAACAAGAGTTGAGAAGCCAGCATAAATGATCAAATAGTTCTATTAGAAGGGTCTTCAAATTGAAAGCTATATTAATATTAATGCACATGCAATAACATTAATATCACATATATCTTGACCATAATTTTACAGTAACATTAATGTAACATGTATCTTGAAGCTTAATACAAGCACAACAACCACTACACAGTAACGTTAGAAAAAACGCAACACTCAAGTGACCCTTATTCTCTATAACAACAGTAGCCTCCCCCCATCGTTCAAAAACCTTCCGCCACCATAACCCTTTGCATCCAAACCTTCTTTTCCAAGATGTAGCAACCTAGAACGGTGGTGCGACAAGCGGCGCTAGCCCTCCTCACCACCCTCCCTCCAGATCTCCGTCATTCTCGTTCGAAAACCGTTGGTTTCACCGGTGGGTGTTGGCTTTAACGGCAATAGCTATTACTAGTGGGTGGTTCTAGATCTGTACAACCCTCATCTCTCTCACTTCTTCTTTGATTCGAGGTGTTGATGGATCTTATGTATGGTTTCTGTTTGGTTCCAACGGTGGTGGCTTATGTAAGCCATGCCACCGTCGTCGCTGGTGGTTATGATTGTGGTGACATTTTAGGATGGTGGGGGTGTCGTTGTAGCTTGGTGGTGGTGACGTTTTTTGGTTGGTTAGGAAGCTTTTCACAACTGCACACTATTTTGAGTTTTTGTAGTTCAAAATCGCTGCCTTACTTCATGGGCTTTCTGTTTGGTATGTATGGCGGTAGCTGGTGCAAGTTACGTCACCGTCTCCTGTGGTGGTTATGGTGGTGGTGAGGAGGACGTGAATGGTGGTATTTTGTGGTGGTTTCTGTACAAGTGCAAATTTGATGGTTTTGGTTTGTATGGGTAACGCCGCGTGGCGGGTTCTTGTCGCTTGTTAGCTTAGTTGTTGTTTACTCCGACGGCGGATGACTTCTCCTAGTCACCGACAGCCGCATTTTTACAATCTGGGTTATGTATCTGCTTCAGACCGGCGTCGCTGCCCGTGTTTTATTGTCGGGTCTGTCTTCTCTAGATTTGTGTTTGGGTGGCTTCCTGTTTTCATGGTTAGGCGGTTTGGGGGCATAGTTTTGTCTCTATCGTTGGTTCGTGGGTATTCACCGTAGCTGCTTCTTCGGAATGCTATGGTGATGTTACAGCTTTCCTTGGAGACTTTCAGCTTTGCTGTCTTGCTATTGTTCTTACTAGTCGTGATGCAATGGTGGTTGTGGTGATGTTGATGCAGTGGCGGTGTTGGTGATGCGCGGTGGTGATGCATGGGTGGTGGTGTTGATGTGTGGTCGGGGTGGTGATTCGGCTCTGTGGGTGCTTTCTTTTGGAGACTGTCTCTGTTGTTCGGGGTCCATTTTCGTTGCCGCTGCTCATGTTTGAGTTTTGGTTGTTAGGGTGTTTTGAGGGTGAGGGTCCTTCGAGTTGAGCATATTTTCCTTTTTGATTGATGTTTGCACCACCGCAAATCATGTCGTATGCCTTACTTTTTGTGTGTTTGATGCTGGTGGGCTGGTTACTTTTGTTTCAAGTCCGGGAGTTGGTGTATAGCTGCAATCTTGTTTGGCTTGCTACAATGTTTTATCTATTGGTTCGAGGGTAAGGGGTGCCCTTCTGATTTGGTCCTTGTAGTCTGGTGGGCTGATCGCTTTTGATTCGAGATCGGGAGCCAATTCTTTTGGGTCAAGTTTTGGTTTTGGGCTTGTTTGGTGTTTCTTTCGGCGATCCGGAGATTGAGAGGTAATGGAAGCTGATTGATCTTTAGAATATGGGCTCAGCTTTGGTAATGAGGACAAGATGTTTGATTTAGAGGGGTTTTTTTCGGTAGAGTAGTGGCGATGCTGGGTTTGGATACCGTTTTTTAGTGGTTGTTTCGTGAAGGAATTTGTTTTAGTTGGTGATGTTAGGAGGTTTTTATTTTGGTTTTGATTTTGTGGTTATGGTGTACCGTCTATATACGGCACCATTTGTAACTTGTTTCATCCATACGTTGCATCTTGCGGGGATGGCGTTTAATAATATTTGCAGATTAAAAAAAACATAATACATTTTGAAAACGCAAATCAAGAGATGAGAATCATAAGCCATTTAAGGATTAAATAAGGATAACACACAATTACTTAAATAAGGCCTAACACAATCTCAACCCTTGTGAAAAAGAAAGGGACAGAAATGTGAAATGACACTGATACATGATAGAAAGTAGCTCCATTTCCATTTTCCTTCAAACAATTTCCATTTAAGATTAATCAAAATCACTAAGTAGCTCGTATTTAACAACTTTAGATGTATATAGTACCAACACCCCATAAATGCATTTTGATGAACAAATGAAATAAGTACTACAGCTTATCTGGTCTAAAACCTTATTCTCTCACAGGCTCTCGCTCACTTTTGACGTGTAGGGTGGTGTTTGGGATAGAAATATAAGAAAGTATTGCCCTTGCCAAGATAATACTTCCCCATTTACGCAATAGGCCAATAAAGTGACTTATCAGAGCTTAATTAGCGATGGTTTGTGGCTTTTGTAACAAAGTGATGTTGCAATTCGAATTGGTGCTAAAAGCGACAATGGATAGGTTCAAATTGAAGCGAGATTGTTGTTGATGTATGGAGTCCTATCTAAGCGATGAGAGCGAGCATCCTATGGACCAAAAATAAGTCTAACATATGGGCCCAAAATTAAAAAAAAAGTATGGTGTAATATTGTACTTAGGATAATATATCTAAAGGTACAAAGAAACTCAAAAGGCTAATGTTTTTAAATTTTGCAGAAGGCTAACTAAAACTTGTTGCAACCGCATTATCTAAGAGTTTAATATGATATTTGACAGGTTGTGATGGCAACAACGTTACCTTTATTATTTTATGTCATTCTAATCCTATAAAACCCTAACCGTCGCCTTTTTGTTTGTTATTTTCAATGAATCCTTAGGTCGTTAACAATTGTTGCGAATTCGATGAAAAACACACCAATAAATACTTGATGTGTGAAGCAAGGAATAGTCAAGCAACCAATACAAGTGGGTAACAGTTATAATCACAAACAAAAGTAGAAAACAGCGAGAGAAAAGAAAATAGAACAGAAAAGAATTTGTTTACTCAGTTCAGTACAAATTGACCTAATCTAGGGGAGAGAGCAGCCCTCTGTTTCACTATAATGATGAGTAACTTTACAAAAGAGATATCAATGGGTTACAAGAATAAGTCTCCCGCCTAATTCTACCCAAGTCCCAATCGCTTCCCGTAACCAAGAGACTCAATCCTAATAGTGTTTCCCAAGGTGAATCAACCCTCAAACCCTAGTGTTTGTTCCAAAGAGACAAACTCTATACAAACCCTAATTTTGTTGTTGCCTTTCTAAACCCTTGTTTCAGCCCCCTCTATCTCAAGGTTTGCTTTGATACAAAGCTTATATTTATAGTAAAAGTAACTCCCATAAAATTGTAACAAATCTGGCCCAAAAATACGTTTATGTTTTTTCCACTGCGCGCAAAATCGGGCCCCGAATTTACCACATCGGGCGCCGATTTTTGCCGAATAAAACACCTCCAAAAGGCAGCCAAAATCGGGCTCCGGACTCCACAATTCGGGCACCGATTTTGGTCTTCCAGCAAACAACATTTTTGGCCTCCAAACACCAATTTTGAGTCACTTTCACAACAACAATAACCTTGTGATGTTCAATATATTGGATCCTTTTTCATTGTGTTGTTCAATTAATATATTAGTTTCAAAGATTAAGCATTAATTTTTCATCAACCAGGTTAGCAAAAGTCTAGAAAATGCAGGAATTGGGCATGGAAAAATGGTGAAGATAACCAGGTAGCATTTAACTACTAGTGATAAAAAAGACATAATGTTGAAACAGATGCTGGTGTTGTGTCTGCATATCTTCATATGCTTGACCAATAGTCTATAGGAAAACATTTAATCGTATTACATGAAAAGACAGTTACAGCAAACCCATCAACTAACAGCAGTTTATATAGTTTAAGTATGAAGAAAAGTAAACCTCAATTTGAGATATATAGGTTTCTGCCTCAGCCTCTTTAGCTTTAATAGCCTCGGTCACTCAAAACTAGAATCGATCGTTTTTCCAACGAAAATTATTTCGCAGGAATTCCTGAGGATTTTGCTGCCATTTTCTTTACTTGAATCAAATTTCCTGCGGAACATTTTACCAAGGAAACTCCGCAGGAAATTTGTACTTTTCCTTCGGTTCTACTTGCGATACTTACTTGGAAATTCCGCAGGAATATCTACGGTATTTCCTACGGATCTTCGTAGTGTCTTTTCTGCGGATTTGTTTCTATTCTTTCCAAATTAAAAAATTTCAGTTTCTTCATTTTTATTAAAAATGTATTAGATATTGAATATGGACAATATAGTTTTAAACCTATGTTGACGAAGAAAAACAAATATTTTAAATATGGACTATTTTTGTGTTGAAAAAAGAGGGAAATCAAAAACATTATATACATTATGTTAAGAAGAAAAAAAATTAACATCTTGCAGCAAACAAAAAGAGGTTGTTTATTAACATCTAACATAAAGTTTGGCATGCACAACAGCCATATGCAAGTGCTTTTTTGCATTACTTGGTCCAACAAATTATTTTGGTATATCATTCCACACCCAACATAGAATAATGATTCCAATAATTACATTAAGTAGACGAATCTCTGACACTACTAAACAACCTCAAATAAGCATATACCTTTTCTGTTAATCCTCCAAGCCATACATATCCAGAACAAATTCTAACTCCTGATTCTCCTTCTGTAACTTTTCAATCTGTAACAAAATACCTTGATGAGTTGTTTGAATTTATAGACAATCTTGAAGGCCTCTAAAATCATAATGCTGATGATGTTTGAGAATCATGGAAAATATACATGCAAATACATGTGCAAAACACAAGAAAACAAAGGAAAAGAAAATTGTTGCCATCAAATCTGATTTAATCAGAGACATGCTCTAAGATTTAATCTTGATATAGGAAAATGGCAATTTTATTATTTGTTGTACAAAAGAGGCGTTGACGAAATAAATACCTACAAATAAAAAACCAAGGTAAACTTACCAATGCTTTTGAAGACTTTTTTTCCAAAACCTGTTCAGCATATTTTTTTACAAGGCTATTGTGTTCGCGTGTCTGCTTCAAAATAAAGGAATCAATAAACCTTAATGCTTAAATGGTTTTAATTCAAGGACAATAACACGCCTATAATCCAGCCAACATGATTTGTGAAGTCATTAAATTAAAAGAGATGTAAATTAAACAAGGCTTTTGTATGTGTTTACTCCCTACAAATAGGGGTCATTTAAAAATTGGTCCATGTATTCTTTAATCCTGGCAATTTGCCCTGCCAAAATTTAATCACTTAAAATTTCATCCCTCTCTCCACTTAATCACTGCCACATCACTAACTACAGAAGTATTTTTGTAATTGGGCTGAGGGACCAATTTTTAAGTGATTAATTTTTGGCAGGGCAAAATACCAGGATTAAGGAATACATGGACTGATTTTTAAATGACCCTTATTTGCATGGACTAAACACATATAAAAGCCATTAAACAAAATGTATTCCAGTTTAGTAGGTAAATCTTCAAATTTAACTCAACCCTTACAAAACCGGCTTGTAAGGTGATGAACAGTGATTTCCCACAAACTATAAATATGTTTTCAGACCATATCTCATCTAACATTAGACTCTCACGTTTCTGCAAAATATTAGACTCTCAAACACACCCAGGACTGGCATCTAACATTTAATGTGCCTTTTTCCAAACCACTAACATTTGAGTGAATCATTTCTTAAAAACTAACAACAAAAATTAAGACAACTTATAAGACTTGTGCTTCCAACCTCAATATTATGTAAAAGTAACTATACAAGATCATCACACGCTCAAATTATCTGGATAAATTTCTGTGAAAGACCTATCACAAAGTAGGTGAGAAAGAAAATGAAAAGGAAGTTTGTGTGAATAACCTTCCCACTCAATTTCGCTCTTAGCGAATGTGCTTTCTCACACAATGATACATCTTCAAGAGCTGCATCTTTCCATCACTTCAACTGTGTTTCCATCATCTCTATTTCTTTAGATAAAGCTGAAGACATTACACAAAACTTGGCCTTGATATCTTTTATCCCTGAAACATCTAATATTGTAAGAAATGAGTAGATCCAAACATACACACTGCAAATATAAATAGAGAAAATGCGATATACATTCCAATATCATGTTTGGCGTCTTCCATCTTGATTTCAAGATCATTCATTTCAATAATGCGATTTTGCAAATGAATCTTCAGCTCATCAGTACTATAGTCAGAATTGTCATGGATATGTCTTGCATTAACAGCATACTCCAATTTCAAATTCAATTCATGCTCCCGTTTTGCGACGTTAATCCCGCCAGCCAAAAATTGCATTCGAAAAGAATATTTAAAAGAAGAAGCAACAAAATAAAATCAATTATCAAAGAAGAAAGAAGAAATCATTATTAACCTGGAGACACTGATCCGTCAATGGTTTATATCTATCTAATTCAGATCCAATGTTGAAGTTGATCATTTTCCAAATAGTACACTCGGGAAGTACGCACATATTTATCAGCGCTTAGTTCATTCTGGAAATAAACACACATGAAATGATAATTTTACATGGAACCCTAGGGTATATGCATCTCAATTACTCAAGAAATATGACAAAACCATATACAAACCTGGCGTTATTGGAATTGCTTTGTCAATATTTGATTTCCTACCCATGCATCTTGAAGCTCAGAAAGACGATCAGCATTCACTATCTATGACATCAGCCAAGCATATATCTTAGACAGAGAATTGACAAATGAATGAGAGAAGGAAAGAAATCAAAAAATATAAAACCTTGGCTTCCTCAATTAAATTTTTCAATTCGGACAAACCAATGGCTCTCTCTGCAGGCTTCTCAAGAGACAAGTTTCCATTCACTGCATCAGCATTGGAGGAATTCATTCGCATAGCTGCATCCTTTTGCATCTTCAAATTGACTAGTTTTCTTCTATTCACTTCAAGTTCAGCCACAATCTTATCAAGCTATCCTTTAATTATTATAAAACTAAACTCTACACTAGCTCCCGGGGGCGCGAATGATTATGTTCCACATCATCCGAGAAGGTCACAGTAACATCATCAACCACGGGGTTCTCCAACTCCTCCCACGATGTCGGATGCGACTCCTCCACTCTCTCAGAATGCACTTTCATCGTGCGCAACTGGGGAAACAATTTCAAACACTAGCGTAGCCAGTGGAAGCTCCTCACTAGAAATGATGTCAAACACGTTATGTAGTGGAAAGCTGAAAGATGTCGACGACAATGACGTTCTGGGCATAGGGACTGTCATTTCAGAAGTAACAACTGCTGAAATAGAAGTAACTACCGGTCCCATGTGTGAGCTAACAATAATAGGGGTCGGAATAGCCTGAGAAGGAGGAGCAATTGGTGAAAGGGTTGTAGTAACCGGAACTCTCTGAGAAGTGGTGACTGTAACACCCCAAATTTCCAACATAAAAATTCATACATAATTATCAGAGTATAACACAAATGGGATGTCACACATCATAAAAATCCTTCAAATAAAAAGAATAATAATTCTTTATCCTTCAAAATTCATTAACATAAATCTTTTCAAAAACTTTGCAGCGGAATCATAATTCAAAAATCCTTAATGGAATTAGTTCTTGGCACAAAGGCCTCACAGGCATCACAAAAATTCAAAAGATAGATCATAGACATCATAATTAGTTCAACATGATACATAAGGAATAGAATTCAATAAAACCCCATCCCGTTACATATCAGAGCATTTCCTACGACACCACAAGGACCTCTCACATCGTCGTACCTAAGCTTGATCACCTGCACTTGCCCACAAGGCGGCAATTCCAGCAGAAGGGGTGATAATTCACAAACAATAATAATAAGCATATAATTCATCAAATGCATTTAAAAGCATAGACATCATCAATTAATAATAATAATTCTTCATATAGTACTTCTTTAACAACTCATAAGCAACATCATGTAATCATCATAACAACATCACTTAGTAATATTAATAACTACGTAGTTCATCTTTAATAATACTTTGTATAACAATATAAACAACATAAACAACAATCAACTTCAAATCATCTTTAATGATACTTCATATAAACAATATAAACAACATAAGCAACAATCAACTTCAAATCACCTTTAACGATACTTCACATAAACAACATAAACAACAACATATAACTCTTCATTAACGATTCATTAATAATTATCAACTCGACAACTTAGACAACTCGACAACTCGACAACTTCGACATCGACTCGACTATGCAACATCAACAACTTCGACTTAACAATCTTTGACTCGACAATTTAACTCGACTATGCAACTCTATCATCTTACTCATGCATGTGGTACCAATCCAGGGCATAAGCCCTCGTCGCTATTTGAGCATAAATATACTCCAGGGCATAAGCCCTCGTCGCTATTTGAGCATAAAAATACTCCAAGGCATAAGCCCTCGTCTTTAAATGAGTATGCATGGACTCAACATCTTATATCTTAGACATCATAGATGACTCCAATAACATGGATCAATAACTCATAATCTTAGACTGACACATGCGGCTTTTAGTCAATAATAAACAGCAACATGACAACACACCAAATATTTCAAGATATGACAATATCATAAACAATCACATAGTTCATCGCTTATAGTTCTCAAAAGGCATATACAATTATATATGTATCTCAAATTATTCAACAACAATATTCATATTAATTCAGACCCACTGAAAGACAATACAATTATAAACAACTTCATGTAACATCATATTCATCAACTTATACCTTCATATAATAATTCATCAATCATGAACACATCATATAACATCATATTAATCAACATTTACATTTATATACTAATTCATCAATCAGGGAAAACATCATATATTATCATCAACATATACTCATATAATAATTCACTAAAGCCTCCTTGGAGTATTTTCATCATATATCAAACACCAAAAATCATTTTCAAGTCAAACCAAAGCCAACGGACAGCTAACACAATTATCTACAACTTTCATGTTTACACCAAAGGCCAATTCTGTACCTATCAATATCATTTTTCATTTCAAATTCGGGAAAGGTTGTGCTGAAATTCATAAATATTCACTATGACCTACGTGCAGTAATATGACCATAACTCAAGTTCTATAAATCATTTAGAAGTCAAACCAACGGCATTAAAAATTTAACATCTATACCTATAACTTTTGTGTTTACACCTAAGACCAATTCTGTACCTATCAATCCCAGTTTTCATTTCAAATTCGGGAATGGTTGTTCTGAAATTCATAAGTATTCACTGTGACCTACGTGCATTAATTTAACCATAACTCAAGTTCTATAAATCATTTAGAAGTCAAACCAACGACATTAAAAATTTAACATCCATACCTACAACTTTCGTGTTTACACGTAAAGCTAATTCAAAACAGAAACGGGTGAAAAGTGAGTGTTTTTCCAGTTTTGGCTTTCAGAAAATCGGTGGCCGAATTCGCTTACGGGAAAGAACAATTTTCACTCCAAAAACCCAATTTTTGATCCCTTAATCACCCAAAATGATTTACAATGATGTTTACAGGTCAAATAGGCAATATAGAAATCAAAACAACATAGGAACATGCATCAAACAACACAATTCATCTCATTTTATCAATTAACATAAACTTTCTAACCCTAATTCAAGAACACAACAATTCATCAAATTTCAGAATTATATACTATGATTATTGAAGGAAATCCCGCCCTTACCTTAATAAAATTGGAGCAGCAGCCTCTTGGTTCTCCACTTCTAGTTTTCTCCCTTTTTCTCCCAAAACGGATTGTACGTACTGTCTGTTCCTAAACCTAGGTTTTACCTTTTATACCTGTTCTATTTGTTTTATCTTATTCCACTTATTCCCTCATAATTCTAACTAATTCAAAAACAGCCCCACAACTTAATATTCTATTTAAAAATATATATAAATTACTTCCATAACAAATATCAAATATATTTATAACAAATATATTTCTAAACAAAATAACAAACATATTATCACTTATCAAATATAAAATCATGTAAAAGTATTCAAATATTAACTAAAAATAATTAAATAAAAAGGGGGCGTTACAGTGACTATCGAAGTAATCGGAACGTGTACCCAAGTCCAGCTACTGCCATTGGCCAAAAAGGAAGCCCCCCATCTGTGTTCTGCCGAGTTGTTTTAGGGGGTGCTTTCTCAGCCACAACGATTTGTTTCCCACAATCATCTTTATCCTTTGTCTGTTGAGGATGTATTCATCGACAATAGGAGACATTATGTCCAATGGAGTAACAGTGATGGAAAAACAACAGTCTCCTCTCATATTGCACTTCCACCTTAAAAGCGAATTCGTAAGCTCTCTTTGATAGGTCAATGTCAACTTGCTATTTCCTTCAATGTTCTCTCCCGCCAATACTCTCGCGGTAACTCAACTAGTTGAATCCAAAGTGATTCATGATTCTGCTTCCGAGAAAGATATTAGAATTCTTTGGTCCACTAAGATAGTCTTATCAAACCCGGCTTGAGATTGATTGTACCAGCTGCCCATATTTTACAAAGATCCTCCACCGAATCAAAATGGAAATCATAAAATACATTGCCTAAAGGAACCATTTTCCACGCCTCCATTGTTTTCCAAGGCTTTTCCAATTTGGTGCTTAGGTCACGTGCAGAGTACGGTTTCTCACCCTTGTATATAGTCAATCTATCCCGTAATACATTCTTGCATTCCTCTACACCACAGTTAAACTCCTCCTGCTCAATATGGATGCTCAAAGTGTCTCCTTTAATGCATGGAATTGTGCATGGTCTGTAATCGATTGTGATTTGACAAGCCAAGGTTGCTGCAAATGATTTCGTTGGCACAACTTGTTCTTGCACCATTGTTGAGGGAGCGGTATCAGACACACATGGCCAGGGGCACGTTTATACCATCCAAAGTCTGTCAACAATTCACCAGGTATGATACTAGTGAAATATGGCAGGTGTGAATGAGCCAAATAATAAAATTAGAGAAGATTGACAGATTCACGGACAAACACAAGCACCGCCAATCACAAATAATAAAATTCCAATTGCTGGATGAAAAAGCACCGATCAGCACTTCCATGAATCACCAGAAAACTTGAAATAGTTGGAACGGTGAAAAGAAGCAAGTTTTCCACCGATTGAACAATGAAATTCCTATTGAATCCAAGCCAAAAGAAATCATGTGTTGCAATTTTAGATGATGCATCAATTAATTCAAAGGTGAAACAATTAGCAAGAATAAATAATACGTATCTGTTTGGGAAAATTGATTCCACCAAAACAAATCAATAAGACGCGCCCCATGCCCTAGCAGAGCTCTCATGCCATCAAGTTATATTAATGTCCGTCTTCTAGAAAATGAAATGAAACTCCAGAAGAATACTTCTAGAAGATAATATTTGTCCAAAAGTATACATTCAGATGAAAAATATATATTCTTTTTTGAATGTGTAAATTCAAAGTGATTTTGGGGCGTGGGAAAAGTTTTTTCCCATGATCATAACTAAGTTCACATAAGTTAGCCCAATTCATTTGTTTAGGAATTAACACAAGATGGCCCTTCGATAGTTTTCCATTTTATATTTTTTTCTTGGTCTTGAGACCTATATATTTGTTGTTATTTTATCTCTTCGATACTTATCCGCCGTTTTTTGGAGTGTTTCTCGCATATCAATCGTCTGTAGGCCAATCTTTAATTTGTTTTCATTACATTATTAGTTTATCAAATGTTTACATTAACTAAGTCTTGAAAATTTTTTACTTGAATATCGTAGATTCGTTCTTTTTGAGAAGTGACGTTCATTCTTGACCACTGCCTAAATCGTGAAATTTTATGAAGCACAAGGTATTCATTTATTTTGATTTAGTCCTTTACATGAAATAAATGCATACCTTGTGCTTCAGAAACTTTCAAGATTTAGGAAGTGGTCAAGAGTGAATGTCACTTCTCAAAAAGAACGAATCTACGATATTCAAGTACAACAATTTTAAGACTTAATTAATGTAAACATTTGTAAAATGAATAATATAATGAAAACAAAATGAAGATTGGATTACAGGAGATTGATGTGCGAGAAACAATCCTGAAAACGGCGGATAAGTATCGAAGAGAGAAAATAACAACAAATATATATAGGTCTCAAGACCTAGAAAATATATAAAATGGAAAATTATTGATGGGCTATCTTGTGTTAAATCCTAAATAAATGACTTGGGCTAACTTATGTGAACTTAGTTAAGATTATGGGCAAAAACTTTTCCCACCCCTAAAAATTAATTTGAATTTTCACATTCAAAAAAGACATTTTTTTTTCATCTGAATGTATACTTTTGGACAATAGGTTAAACCAATGTGCACATCCTTGAAGAATATGACAAAATTTTCTAGCCTACAGGATTACCAGAACATGCACTACTAATGGCCATTTACATTTAAAAGAGGAAATAACAAAATGAATAGAAAGCAGAATCGACAAAAACCGAAGCACGATAATAAACAATAACCTGATTCCAATGAGAATTCGTCTACATAATTCTGAATACCAACAGTATACTCTTTGTGTTTTGCATGGAGAGTAAAAATCACTTCACTCGTCTATAGAATCTTTCTTGATATCTACATAGAAGAAGATCATATGGAGGACACGAAGGAAGGGACCTAAAAAGAAAGTAAAGTTTGTCTATTGTTTTTTCTTAAAACTATATAAAAAGAACATGATGTGTGTGTGAGTGGTTAATTTAAATTACCTTGAAGAACATCAATGTAATCATGTGTTGGTTTATTGAAATTAATATGTCATCGCATGAATTTTGTCTTTCTCTTAATTCTTTAGTTTTATCTTCAAGATCCAGTATAGCCTGTTTCTGGACTTCTGTCTGCTGAACAAGCTGCTGATGAGTTGTAAGACACCTGCATCAGCCTAGAGGAAGCATCTCGAGTTATTACGTAAGTAAAATATAAACAAGTCATTATTAAAAAATAACAAAACAAAATTAAACAACAATTAATCACAATAACAAAGAGATTACAAAAAGTTTACGTTTTTACTATTAGGAGAATGGTTGGTTAAATTTGGTGAGACGCGGGAAGAAACAGGTGTGAGAAGATGCAGCTTCTTCTTGTTTGGTTGGTCATAAAAAAAAAAGCAGAAATGATATGACACAAAAAAAAGAATGAAGATGAAAAATTGTGAAGTTGTGTTGAGTTTGAAAAGAAGAACGAGAAATAGAAAAGAAGAAATAGAAAACACAGTACAAAATATAGCACTTACTTCCAAAACTCACTACGATAATACTCAGATGAAATGACACGATTGATTTAGTTTAACCAAATGTTGAACTTTTAAATCGACATTGTTGAAATTATTAAAGTTTATTGCCCATTTAAATATCATAAATCTTGAGATATTAATAAAAAAAAGTATAGAAAAGTAATTAGAAAAAAATATGGGAAAATAGAAAAAGTAAATAAAAACTTTCCTTTAGTCAAAAATAAATAAATAACAACTTCCTTTTAAGTTTTTTTTAATTAAAATTCCATTTTAAGTCGTTTCTAGAAAAAAAAACACTTTATGTCCTTTTTAATTTAACACATAAATATATTGCATTTTATGTTGTTTTTAAAAAATTAATGCAATATATGTAGTGAAAGAAAAATAAAATCACATATCATTTAAAATCTTTTTAATTAATTGTGATTATTTCTTAATATAAAGTTAATTGAAATCATTTTAATACAAACAATTAACTCCAACTTAATTTCTTAGCTTATAAATAAATAAACCTTTTTAGGAAGAAAAAAATCTTATAATAAATTTGTACCAAAAAAAAAATCTTATAATAAATTATATTAAAATACTAATTCAATTGACCAGATTAATATGCTTAATCATCGATTCAAAAAATTATGAGACATATACTATTAACAAAAAAAATCAATAATGAGAAAATAGAAAAAAAATTAATGTAAATAAAAATTTCATTTAGTCAACCTTTCAAAAAATATTCCTTTAATCAAAAAATTAAATAATAACTTCCCTTTTCAGTATTTCTTTTGTCAAGAATAAGGATTTACTTTTTATTATTTTTAACCAAAAATTAAGTAATTTTTTTAGTCAAAAATCCTTATGTGTTTTATTTAGGGAAGAAATTCATTGCACTTCATTATCAATCAAAGATCAGATACATGACGGTACATCATCATAGCCATGGGAGCTAGCATATAATGAGGATACATGTGCTAATTCATGAGCGACCTCGTTAGCTTGCATCCTATTGAACTCGACATGAGAGTTTCAAAAACTATTGATAAACAACTATCTACAAGCAGATATAATACAATCAAATTCATTATGATCAACTATATATGACTTCCCCTAAAAAAAATACAATGCCTGACTTAAAAGGTTTTAATTATAATAAAATCGAATATAATTTATAATCCTACCAGTTAATTCTAATTTTTTATTAATTTTAATTTTAATTTTTGTATTTGCAGTTAGTACAATAATAGAAACTAGGGTTTAGTCTATTTAGATGATGCCTTGAGAATGATCTCAAGAGTGGTATTTAAAGCCCTCTGTAGACTTGTTTTCTCGTGACTTAATCCCCAAGTAAACTGGAACTTAAGTCTTTTTCCAGCGCTCTAGATACTTCTAGAAGCATGTAAAGGTGGCACCCCTGAGGGAACGCGCCTAGGCTTCAGGAGACCTTTTAGAGGGCGACTGAGTCCTTATGGAGGGCATTTGTGCCCTTAGGAATGGATTGATGGTCCACAGTCCCCCAAGCACGAGTCTCGGGACAAGGCGAAGTGATGAATCTATAAGGTTGGTTATATGTAAGCATTGTTGTATCGTTCCACATCCTCTTAGATGTTTGATTAATGGGAGGTATCCCTGGGATGGACACGCCCAGGCTCCAGGATCCCTTCTAGAAAGGATTTAAGCTCCTAGGAATGGATTAACGGTCCACAGCCCCCCAAGCTCAAGTCTTGGGACAAGGTGAAGTGATTATTATGAAGTCGACAATCCATAGCTCCCCAAGCACGAGCCTTGGGACAAGGCGACATGATTATTTATGAACTTGATTTCGATATTGAAGTATGGGCAATATCTGCATTTTAAATGTCCTTCGGGGAGTTCATTGATGTATGGCATGGGAGAGCCCTTTGTGGCGCTACAGTACTCTACAACTTTATTTTTGATTTAATTTAAGTGGGCTAGCCTTCTAAGGCGCCTTCCGTACACTTTAAGCTTTTGGTGGGATATTCATTTTGAGACATCGTATTTATGTTGATTTAACTTGATGGTTTTGAATATGTTTCCCCCTTTATAATATTCGCTGATTTTTATAGTTATAAATCCGTTTGCTCTTTGCTTTTTAATTTGTAATTTATCTTGGCCTTCTGACCCTGGTTCGCATTTTTGGCGATAATTCTTCATGGCCTCTTGGCCTTAGTTCGCCTGCGGTGTTAAATCTTCTTGACCTTTTGATCTTAGCTCGCTTGTGGCGATATGTCTTTTTGACCCTGTGGGTCTTGGTTTTTCTTTACTTTTTTTTATCTCTTAGTTATAACTTTTTGTTGATTTCTTCTTAGTTATTTCGTGATTTTCTCTGAGAAATGTTTCTTCTACGGCCCCTTTGAGGAGAAATCTGTATATGAGGTTTTCTTGCGCTCAGCGCCCATTTTGAGGTTGGCGTCATGTTTTCATTGGGTGCCCACTTGGGGTTAACGTAGTGGCGGCGTTCATTGCCCTCTTGGAGGTTAACGACTTGCTTTTTATTTAGAGCCCACTTGGGGTTGATTTAGTGGTGGCGTTCAGTGCCCTCTTGGGGGTTGACGACTTATTTTTTGTTCAGAGCCCACTTGGGGTTGACGTAGTGGCGGAATTTAGGGCCATTTTGGGGGTTGACGCAATGCTTTGATTTGGAGCTTTCTTGGTGTCATTTAAATTTAGAAAAGACGACAACAATTTTAAGAAAGGAGGGGTACCTCGTTAAAAACCCAGTAAAACAAATATCAAAGGTTGAAAAAGGTTAGGATAACTCAACATTTCATCTTCCTATTCTTAATGGCGGGACCGTTGCTTTCATATGCATTTCTTTTTTCACATTTTAATTCTTGCGTGCTATTTGGTGACTTCTCTTTTTTCTTTTAATCTCACTCTTGGAAAACTTGCTTGCATACTGGACATTTATTTGGAATATAACTCGCCCATTTATTCAATCTTGTGTTCAAAATTATTCAAATTTAGCTACTCTCTTCCCATTAAATTGAATCTAACTCTCCCATTTATTCATCTTGTGTTCTTCCCCCTTCCAATGTAATAAGTATTTATAAATAAAGGAGTCTTAATCTTATACTTTAGTTTGAACCTAGCTACTTCTTGTCGTTCTCCTATTAATTCGCCTCAAATCTCCTATTTTTCTTCTTACTCTTGCTGGCACATTCTTTTATGTTATACCCCTGCTCTGAACTTGTAACTAGCTCGCCTACTATATTATTTGCTATTTCTCTCTACAATCATATTGAATCTGAGCTACCTCGTCTATATTTAATTTATTTTCCTTCTTGGAACTAAACATGTTATTGAATTTTACCTCTTTAATGTGGGTCCATTGTGCAACTTTTGAAAAAGTTTACTTTCAACCCCGACGCCATTTCAAAACCTTTCAATAAAGCCTTCAAAATCCAAAGATTCTTAACTATGGCCTTACCGAAACAAATAATGTCATCGGCATATTGAAGATGCGAGATGACCATCCACTCATTTTTAGACTTAAAACCTTCAAACATATTCAACCACACAACATTCCTCATCAACTCTCCAAAACCCTCGGCAACCAAAAGGAACAAAAAAGGAGCTAACGGATCCCCTTGCTTTCAAGACTACTTTGAATATTGATTTGTTCCGTTGGGCTTCCATTTACAAGAATAAACATACTCCCATCAAAAACACAACCCTTAAGCTTCATCCAAGCCACCCATTTATTTCAAAAACCCATCCTTCTCATCATATACACCAAAAAAAAACCCAATCTACCGAGTCATAAGCCTCTCAAAATCTATCTTCAACACCGAACATTCCCGCTTAGACTTCTTGATAAAGTCCACCACCTTATTAACCACTAAGTTACGACCTTTAAGAAACGCCGATTGTGATGGTGAAATTATAGGCTCCATAACTTTTGCCAAACTCCTCGCCAAGACCTTTGATAGAATTTATAAAGACACCCAAGCAAAGAGATGGGACGGTAATTCTTTAAAGCCAAAGGATAAGAAATCTTTGGAATTAAAGCAACAAAATAAGCCAACATACTCTTCCGAAGACCTCGTTTGCATGGAATTGATCAAACATAATTTTAACCTCATCCTTTATCAAGTACCAAAAATGTTTAACAAACGCAAAATTAAATCATCGGGCCCCAGACTCTTATTGCTTGACTCTCCTTCACCACCCACTCTATTTCTTCCAACAAAAATGGAGCTACCAAAACCACATTTGCGTCATGGGACACCATATCAAAAGGGACACCATCAAGACTTTGGCCTCTCCCAATCCAAGGACGCCACTTGCCTTGAAAAAAACTAAACCACCTCCCTTCTCACCTCCATTGTCGCTTGCACCCACCTATCACCCACCTTAATAGCCTTGATCATATTCCGACTAGTTCTCAATCTAACACGCCTATGAAAGAATTTGGAGTTTGCATCCCCTTCCTTTAACCACTTTGCTCTAGATCTTTGTACCCACGTAGCATGCCTTGCCCTTAAAAGCCTCCATAAATCAATGAACTTATCTTTCCTATGTCTCACCTCATCCCCTACCAACCTACCTTCTCACCTTTGAGATCTAGCTCCTCGATATCCCCCACCAACCTCTCAATCTTGACATCCATAGTTCCATACTCCTCCTTGTACCACGTCTTTAACCGAATTTTTAGGCGTTTAAGTTTCTCTTTTAACACAAAACACATCCAACCATTCGCCCCTTCCTCCCTCCACACCTCTTCCACCAAGTCCTTAAACGTACGATTTTCCAACCAATGATTGTTGAATCTAAAAGGTTTAGAACCTACTTGTTGAATCTATACACAATAAACTTTAAATTGAAATATGTATGAATTTGTTAAGAAAAATACCTCTCTATAACTTAAACTTAGCCAATTGCTATATCAAAATAATTAGTGCATCTGAATTTTCAAACATAAATCCAATAAGTTGATTTGCATATTCTTCCCATAGTGTTCACCTAAGTTTCTCCCCTCATATGCAAATAAATTAAATTATAAATCACATAAGTTTATCAATGTGGGACAAAAACATTAAATAATATTTTCTCAAGATCATCCAACTCGAGAGGCATATAATTGGTAGATTGGACACCACTTTTGTATTTTGTGAATTCTCCCTTTGAAAATAATACTTTAATAACATCTTTAAAAAATATGAAATATGAAGTTCATATCCAATGCAATAAAAAAACTATAACAAATAAATAGGCAATAGATATAAAAATTAACTCCTTAAAAAAATATCAATTAGGTGTGAATCTTCATTCTTAACTTTAAAAATTTCATCATAAGATTTGAATTTGAATGCATAAAAAGTAACAATTGAATCATCAACTGGCTCCACAGTGGTCATACCCTTAAAAAAAATAGTCTATAGTCATGGCAAATTGGTTTAAATTTACAGTTGTTCTTAGAAACTGAGATATTTGTTATCTCATAACACATTCTTTCAACCAGCATAAATTGATATTCTGTCACTTTCTCACTCCACACAATGCATTGAATTTTTCTCCCTTAGAATATTAGAAACAACAAAAGTCGACGAAAATTGTAACAACTATACATACAAATGTTGTAAAAACAATAATAAAACATAACAAATAAAAATTGTAAAGATTAATTATCATATAAAATAATTTTGAATAATGTAAAGTCATGTTAGTTTGTAAAAGTTAACTGATAAAAAAACTTATGAATACTTTTTCCTTCATGAAAACCATATACTTTTTCCTTCATGAAAACCATATCGATTAAATCAACATGGTCTTAATATTTGAAGTTTAGCATTCTCTATATTTGAAAGATCCTAATCATGAATCTCCATACTTTGTATTTATTATTGATGGTTATGTTATTAATGAGTTCAAATTTTATAGCCATAATTTCTGGAAAATAAAAATAAAACTCAGAGTGATGAAATTTATTGGTTAGTTAGGATTCAAAATTGAACGAAGGTATTGTGTGTATGTGTGTAAACATCATTAGAAGTTTTAAGATGTTGTTTGAAAAGTTGCCTTCAAAAATAAAAATAACAAAAAGATGAAAACATGTTATATTAAAAAGTAGCATTAGAAGGTGGTTGATATATATATATATATATATATATATATATATATATATATATATTATAAAAATCAAAATATAAGTAAAAGAAATAACTAAAGAATTGGTGTTTGCCAAACCTGAAGAAGGAAAAAAGTTATATCAAATTAAAGAAGGTTTGTGTTTTGGATTGTGCTCAAAATATGTGGATATGTAATTACAAAAATTCATTTATTTTATTTTTATTTTTATTTTTTAATAAAAAAAACTCAACATTTACATTAGAATATGCTGCTAAAGGATACTATAATAAATAACTGAAGCCTTTCTTTCTTCAAAGAAAAACTAATTGAATAATATTGTACTAAAATATTACATGCTAACTAATTTAAGCTCTTTTCGTAAAAAAAAATGTGAAATGTTTAATGGATATTATTGAAGGGTATTGTACGTAGTTTGTTGATATATTTCTCTTACATGAAATATTAGGAAATCAACAAAAAGTTATGTAAATATTTAATAGATAAGATCAAAATTTTGTTGAGATATTTATGCCAAATAAAATATTGGCTTTTTAAAGGAAAATTAATTATTGGTTTTAAAAAATAATAAAAATATTGAGAATAAATATGGAAGTGACACATGGCATAAAAAAAATCCTTACTTTAAATATACTAGTGAAAAGACATGCACTCATGTGTCCGTCTTTCCGCTATTTTTATTGTATTAACGTTTGAAAATTATTAACTGTATTTTTTATGAAATTTTGATTTGGATTAAAACTTAAAATGTTTGTTGTTTTCAAGTTATAACAAATCAAACTAATCATGCTTATTTATTTCAATAACATCAATAATATAACAAAAAAATAATCTAAATTCTTCTTTTTAATGATAGCAGCAACGATCTTTATTACATAAAAAGAAAATGTTGTTTAAGGGTATAATTGAGATAATGAAAAAGTAAGTATAAATATATTCATCTAGTTTGTTACACTTTTTTAAATGATAAAGGAAAAAAAACCAAAAATATATATATTCATATCGTGTTTGTTATATTTTTTTTTTAATATTTTAAATTTATTGTTATCTATTTGTTACATAGGTTATTTGTAAAAAAAGATAAGTCTTTGTTTTGTTTATATATAGTATAAAATTATAGATGCTATTGATTTAATCATTGAATCGAAACTTCAATATTGGATTGAGCAAATGGAAGTAACCTTCTCCTCAACGACGGCAAAATTTCCTTCCTTGCCGATAACAAAATCAATCACTCACGATCGGAATTTGTGTTCAATTTCCATCGCGCGGCGTAACAAATTTGTTCAATTATCATTTTCTTCAACATGCTTTCGCACTAACAAGAGTAATCTCTTCAAGGTTTTATCTGCTGAAAAGGATCATGTTCAAGTTGTAGAGGGAAGTGGTGTTGATGAGATATATGATACATTGGTTAAACGAATTTCGCCTCCAGCATCAGTGTCGTTAAATCCTAAATTTTTTGTTGGCCTGGCTGGTCCACCTGGTGCTGGAAAAAGCACCATAGCGCATGAAGTAGCCAAACGCATAAACAAGCTTTGGCCAGAGAAAGCTTCTTCCTTTGACTCTCAGGTTCAACCTCCTGATGTCGCTATTGTGATTCCCATGGATGGTTTTCATCTTTACCGTTCTGAACTAGATGCTATGAAGAATCCTGAGAAAGCACATGCCAGAAGGGGAGCTCCATGGACATTCAATCCCACGCGACTGCTTACCTGTCTCAAGAATCTGAGAGTCCATGGATCAGTTTATGCACCATCATTTGACCATGGTGTTGGAGATCCAGTGGAAGATGATATCTTTGTGAAACTTCAGCACAAAATCATTATTGTAGAAGGCAACTATTTGTTCTTGGAAGATGGGGTATGGAAGGAGATTTCATCTTTGTTTGATGAGAAATGGTTTATTGATATTGATATTGATAGAGCAATGCAGCGAGTTTTGAAGAGGCATATCTCTACTGGCAAGCCTCCATACATTGCTAAGCAGCGAATAGAGACCAACGACAGACTCAATGCAGAACTTATAATGAAGTCCAAGAAAAATGCTGATATAATAATCAAGTCGGTTGATTTCTGAGGAATCTGTTTGTGCTAAGTCAAGCGTAAATGTCCAAGGGAAGTAAGTATTATAACTTTATAAGGATGTCTGTAATAAAGGTTGTGATTAGTTCACATCCTAAAATTGTTATGCAGCTTTAAAGTAAGCAAATAATTTTGGCAATGGTTCCAAGCACCATATGAATGCTACTTTGGATTGTGAGTGCAAACATGTTAATATATTATGTGCTTTGCAGATAGTTAACTAAAAATAAAAAAAAGAAGTAATCATTGAATAATATTTGAATGAAGGTAAGTGTCACGTTGCACTCATGTATACGCCTAACTCATTGGATATAGGAATAAGTTTTTTTATTCTAAACTAGATTTCTGACCCGTGCGACCCGTGCTCTGCATAGGTTTATTGCAAAAGAATTAACATACGAATAATAAAATGCAATATGTAATTGGTAACGGTGAAACAAATAACACGTGATAATCCATAGTAGACAAAATAAAACACTTCATAAAATGTATGAAATCTAAAAATATTATAAAAGAAAATTCGGTAATCCTAATCAATAATTCGGTAAAAGAAATATGAAAATTTTAATACATTGGCATGTAGTTTTATCACACATTGTGAAATACTTCCTCATATACGACGTTAGACGTCACATTTGTATCTTCATCATCTCATCAGTGATCAATATCTTTAGTCCTTCTCTGGATGTAACTCTTGAAACAGCAACATACAACTGTCCGTGAGAAAATACAGGTGTTGGTAGATATACACCAACATGTTTAAGCGACTGCCCTTGACTTTTGTTAATTGTCATTGCAAAAGATACAAAACCAAAGTTGTTGAGCGGTATTTTGTCTGCATTAGTTATTCTTTTAAATTTCGATCCTTGCGTCATGCTGACCTTGTACTTATGTGATGTAGTCTTAAAAGGTCACACTAAAACTTTAAGTTCTTTGATGCCAAATAATATATTGCAGAATGATAATTTTCGTAAAAAACAAAAAAAATAGCAAGAAGTTAGGAAGGAAAACGACAAATTACATCTTCTGTGTCGTATTCAACTATGTATGTTATGTACTTCAATTGAAGTTTGGTGACAGTCCCGTCCATCTCAGTAACAGGGTGAGTCATTAAAGGACCTACCAAATCAATGGAAAACAACATGTTACAAAAAGTATGACAATTGTATAATTCAAGAAACAATAATAATAACAATCCAAAAAATGGAAGGAAAAAAATTCAGAATTGAATCAAAGTTACTAGTTAAGCAGTGGTATGAGAGGAAAGTTGTACGGTCACGTCCTTCCATTTGCAAACCTCTAAATATCAAAATATATGATTCTTGTGTTGTATGTGAAATTTATCATGGTTTAGGGTTTTTTGTTTTGTTTGAGAGAAACACGTTTAGGGCTTGGTATATATAACGAAGTTTACATGGAAATTAGGGTAGCCGAGTTTGCACCTCTAAATATATAAAAAAAGCATCAAATAAGTGTAGAAAATATTTCCTTCAAAAAAAAAAGCAAGAGGATAGAAATAAAATTGGTGCGATGCATTTTTTAGATGGAATTTGTTAGGCTAAATAATTGAGAAAATATCTGCTTAAAAAAAAAAAGAGGATAGGAATAAAATTTGTGTCATGCATTTTTTTAGATGGAATTTGTTAGGGTAAATAAATGCAAACCTAAAAAAGCAAATGAGCGGGAAAAATTAAGTTAAGTTGCTGCAGACCTAACAAAATTAATAAATAAGGATTTATTAGAAAAGAAACTATATATTTTTTGGATACAGAAAAGAAAAATTACATGACTATTCGTAAAATAAAGTACTTCCTCCGTTCCTTTTTAAGCGTCTTTTTAGGGTGAATTTTTCAATAAAAGTAATTAATGTTATATGTTTGGAAAACTAAAGTTTGTTTCTTTTGTTTTAAGACAAAATTTGTTTCTTGTTATCTTCAAATTTATACAAAATTTTGTTACCTATGATAATGGTTCTATGAAGAGTTAAAATTCTAAAATAAGATGAGTAGTACTTGTTAACTCGTTGGAACCGCTGATGGGAGGTGAAGAGAGAGCCATAGTTGAAGCCATAATTTTCATTAAAGGAGTTGGAGAAAGTTAATTTATTCTTCCCTTTTGATTAATGCGAAGTTGGAATAAATTTGATATAGACTTAAAATGATTAAAGAGATATGTACAATATTTAGAAAATTGAAAATTGTTTGTTACGAGAGAAAGATAAAGCACGTAAAAAAATAGGAATTTGTTGGAGAAAAAGAGTAACAATTATTTGATACATATTAAATTTATTGGAAAGATAAAGTGTTGACTTGAGACGTTCTAATATGCTCCTCTAAATGTCTAAAGTTCGATTCTATCCGGTGCCAATAATTTCGGGGGTTGATTTAACTTCTTGGAAAAAAATATTGTCATATTTACCCCTCAATATACTTATATATTGTCATATCGGTCTTTATATAAAATAGTTAATGTCAACGTTGAAGAACTATTTTAACATGAGAGTTTACTTTGACTAAGTACTTCCTCAGTCTCATATTAGGTGTTCCATCTATGTTTTACAGGAGTATAAAGAAAAAGATTAATAGTGTTGATTTCAATGTTAAAATATGCATGATTTACTAAAACACTCTTATAAATATTAGTTAGTGAAGTATTTAAATGCAAAAAATATGGGTATGTTAATGGAAAAAATAACAAATGTTTGTATTGATATTGTAAAATTGATAAATAATTCAAGACAAAAATTAGGAAAAAGAGAACCTAATTTGAGACACATAAAATACGACCAATGAGAGACTATTTTAAAACTTTAACGGTTACCGTGTTCTTTATTTTCTCGTCTTACTCAAAGAACAAGCACGCTCCACGCATAGCCCCAAAACGATGAGAAACAGTTGCAGAGAAAAAAGACACATAGTGAAGAAGAAGGAAGAGAAGACAGTGCCATATCTGCAACTTGAGTTGATAATTCAAATCATTTTATGGTTACCGGTGAAGTCTCTTATTCGGTTCAAATCCGTTTGTAAGTCTTGGTTTTCTCTTATCTCTTTTGATCCTCACTTCGCAAATTCGCATTTTCAAATTACCACAAAACACTCTCGTAGAGTTTTGTTCATATTAAATCATGTTCCGACTACACTATCTTTAGATTTTGAAGCATTGTATTGTGATAATGTTGTTTCTAAAATACGCAACCCGATCCCTAATTTTATTAAACCCACATGTGATTCACTTGATACGAATTCAAGTTCGTGTAGAGGATTTATATTTCTGCACAATGATCCGGAGCTCTTCATATGGAATCCATCAACTAGAGTTTACAAACAAATACCTTTGTCTCCTAATGATTCAAATAGTTTCCATTGTCTATATGTATTTGGGTATGATCAATTAAGAGATAATTACTTGGTGGTTTATGTAACATCCCAAGAATTAATGGGCTATCCGAGTTTGAGGTTTTTTTCATTGAAAGATAATACTTGGAAAGAACTTGAGGCTACTCACATCCTGTATGTTCTTTATGCTTCTGATAACATAGTAGGGCCACTCTTTAATGGAGCTATTCATTGGTTGGTTGTTCGTGGTGATATAAAGAGGCAAGTTAAAATTGCATTTGATTTAATGGATCGGAAACTTTTAGAGATGCTTGTTCCTTATGGTTTTCACTATTCAACTAATAATTGTAATTTGTGGGTATTTGGAGAATTTCTAAGTTTATGGGCTAACGATTATGCTGATAAAATAGTTGAAATATGAGTGATGAACGAATACAAAGTGCATTCATCTTGGACTAAAACTCTTGTTCTTCCTATTGATGGCATTTATACTCTTTCCTTTTACCCAATATGCTCTACAAAAAATGGTGACATTGTTGGAACAGACGGTGTTATCCAATTACTGAAGTATAATGACAGAGGACAGCTTCTAGAGCATGGATCATTCTAGGATGGTCCACTTCCATTTGGATCCCAAGTGACCGTGTATACAGAGCCATTGCTTTCACTCCCTGGTGACAATGTGCAAGCCTAAGAAGACATCACAAACAAGAAGAATGAGGTATTAGAATATTCTTCTGCACCATTTTCTTGATATTTATCTTGTATGATGAACTATTAGGTTGGAGCAATTAATAAGGTCTTGTTTTATGTTTATTGGTCAACTATGTGTAGTATGTTTGTTGCAAATGTTAACATCTTTGTTTGTGTGATGACCTGTTATTTATCCATGTGTAACTGGATTGAGTTCTAATGTATGTTGTGGTCCATGCTCGAAATTGATGTAATTTGTAATTTCTTTTGAGTTTATACATGTTGGTCAGGATTGCCTAATCTGCTAAAGGTGGCTGTGTTATTAATGTTAATTGTGCGAGTTTTTTAATTACACTAACTAATTGCCAAATCTGGAACCTGTTCTAGAGTCGTTGCTCTAGATTTTTCTGAAAATCTCCTTCATAAGTGTTATGGTTTCATAAAGATGAGATTACATGCTTACACCCACGTAAAATTTTCCTCTTCCTCTGCTTGATTTTGAAATTAATGCTGCAAAAGATAAGAAATTCATTTTTTTTGTTAATATGTGGAGATATTGATGTCCTCAATCATGTATATTGTTAATGTTAACTTTGCTAGTTGTTTTAATTTCTCCTACAAATTGTCAAATTTGGAACCTGTTCTACAGTCATTGCATTAGATTTTTTTTGAAAATATGCTCCGTAAAGGGTTTCATAAAGATGAGATTCCATGTTTTCAACCACATAAAGTTTTCCTTTTTCTCTGCTTGATTCTGAAGTTAATGCAGAAAAATATCATAAATTCATTTTTTTCTCTGTTAATATGTGAAGATATTCATGTCGCGAACCATGTCTCTTTTCACCTGACTTAAGTACAATGCGTAGTTTATATTACTATAAAGAAAATCTAGAGATTAATGAGTTGGATAGAAACATGATATATGACATAACATTATGGCATTGTTTGATGTATGTAGCCGACTTCACTTTGTAGGATAAGGTTTGGTGGTTGTTGTTGTCTGCCCACATTTAGTAATGCGAGCTTTGTAATTTCTATTACTAAGACTTTGGTGTTAACAAGGCAGTTTTTTCGATATAATTTGATTACTGTTAGTATTATTTCTAATCAGAGCTTTTACTGTCTCGTCTCAATGTGTGATATCATGGCGAAAAATTTGTTCAAATGTTCTTAGTTGTTTCATTGATAATGGAAGATATGTGAAAATAGCCAAAGCTTATATTCCCATTATCTCCACTTGAGATTTCAACAATATCAATTATGAAAAAATACTTTAGCTTTCTTGAGACTTGATGCACTCCATGTGTCTAAACTCTAAACTACTCTGTGGAACTGAATTATCTAAACTCTACTGCAATTGCTGCTGTTACAAGATTCATATACATGCTTTCCAATATCTTTCACAGGGGTTATTTCTAAAAAGAAATGGGGAGCTTCATATAGCGATAATGCATTAATATTGTTTTTTATGGTTAGGGTCATTTCCATTCCCCTCTCCGTTTCTTCTCTCCGTTACTATAATTTTAGAGTCTGTGTAGAGAGTATTTGAATCCACCCAAAGTCACATTATTATATTCATACTCCCAAAACTATGGTAATGGAGAGGGTGAGAAATAGAGAGGACCATTTCCATTTTTTTAGTATGAGGAAAAATAATAGATTTGTAAGGAGCCCGAAAAGATAGAATTTCATGAAATAATGTCAAAAAGAGAAATGCTAGAAATACACTCTTTTGAATATACTCTTTCAACACACTAAACATGACAGGTCTACTCTTTTAAAAATCAACACACACACTTGCCTTGAGATTGATCATTTTTGAAGTGTTGTTAGACTTACTTATGTGAAAAGCATCATTATTGTGATGCAAGCGAGGTATGATCAGTTTTGATTTTCCTTTCACTGTAATACTGCATCTAGACAACCAACATTTGACCTCCATTCCATAGATATGTGAAGAGTTTCCAAAGAATTTTTTAATATAATAATTGTCTCGTAGTACTGGCAGTTGCACAAAATAAAACACATTTCCACTCTAATTAATTAGTTTATACATGTGTGTGAAAACATGCATGATATATGTGTTTATCTTTATACTCAAGGATACATATATTTTGGCATCAATAATATGATTTTTGTGGCTGAAAAGAAACAATATTGTCTTCAATGAAGTTTTATTTGATATGCAAGAGATGTTAGACCACAGTAAAGTGCACTTTTTTAGTTGGTTTGCAGCAATGAAGGAGGGTCACAGCTATAATTTCTAAGATTGATGCATCAGTCCATTAATTTGTTTAAAGCACAAAAGTTGGTATGTTTTATTTATTCTGTTGAAGTGTTTGGTCTTCATATTTTCTGTGTTTATATTTATTTTGAAATCATAGATGTTGTTGTTTAGTCATTTTCTGAAGTCATACGTATGTTGATGTTTACCGATTTTCACTCTCTCTAGTTTAGTTGATTATGTGCATAAGGTTTACCAGGGCCGGCCCTACAGGGTAGGCCGCGAGTGCGACGGCCTAGAGCCTATGCCGGTAGGGGGCCCAAAAAAAATAATTAAGGTCAGGATGTGTATATAGAAATATTTTGTTTTTTGGGGGTATATATATAGCAAGATTCTATTGAAAGGCCCAAACTTTGACATAATGAAGGGTTGGGCTGATCTGTTAATATTTTTGTCATGGTTTTCTATATATACCCCATGTAGCAAAAAAGTTTCTACATACACCCTCATATAAAAAAAATTGGTTGTTCTTAGTAGTATGTTCAAAAATTTATCATCGAAGAAATTGATGATATTTTTTTGGGCCCTTTGTTCCTAATAATGTGCCTCACTAATATTTAAAATATCAATGATATTTATTATCCAATAAATTGAGATAATTTTCAAAACAAAACAAATTATATTTTAGTTAAAAATGTGGCTACTAGAGAAACTAATCGTACTTTTGTTTTCAAAGATTCCAAAAAAAATAATTATATTAATATAGTAATGTCAACTTTCTTGAATTGATAGAAAAGAATGTAGCATTGAATTTGATAATGCAAGATCATGCGAACACATTCATCATTATGAAACCGATGTGAGATCACTACCAAAAAAACCAATGTAAGATCACTACGAAAAAAAATCGATGTGAGGCGTATCAACTTTTTTGTTTGTTGATCTTTTTATCAATAATTGCATTTGCATACGATGTTTTAGGGTGCTAAAATTTCAGTCTATTTCGCATGTGCTATTGTTCTCTACTTTTACCGTATTTTATTTTGTTTTGATGTATATAAAGTATTTGATTTATTTTCAGATGTTATCTAAAAAAAACATTTACTTGATAGTAAAAAACGAAATAAAAAATCGAAATGAAAAGCTAATAAAAACACAACAATGAACTAAAAAAAATTAGAATCCTGCTCTTCACCCAGCACAAAACACTCCCGCTTTGCAGGCAGGACGATTTTGCCCCTGCGCATGTTAACTCACGCAAGTGTAAAAGTGTGCGCTAGTTAACATGCGCAGCGTGGTTTAAGTAGCGCAAGTGTAACTTAAGCTACGCACACTCACGCAAGAGTAACGCACTGCGTGAGTTAACTCCCGCAGTGTCACGCTAGTGTAACGCACTGCGCCAGTTAACTCACGTAGTACTGATATGCATTGAATGTCATTAATGACCCATAATTTTTACACGCTCATAATTGAACCGAATTACGCCAGTTTAACAAGATTATCGGATAATACGACATAATCGATCAAAATTACACAAAAACATCGTTTTTATCACAATCACATAATCACACATAACGATCCAAACGGTCCAAATTTCACAAATTCGCCGGTAATGATCCGTAATCACTTAAACACACTTAGTGACACGTAAACGATCCAAATTACACCAAATTTGTCCATAAATCTTGAAAATCACATAATCTCACATAAACGGTTAAAATTACCGAAATTCATCGTTAAATTACATAAACACAAATTCATTATAATTCAATAATACGGACACAAATTCGAACAAATTACGATATTACACAGTTAATAAATATTACACTTCAACGGATCGGACATAAAGATGTAAAGCGTTATCTTCAACCATTACGTAAAACATGTTAACGACGTCGCTATCATCTTCGACACGTTGTGGAAAATACACCGTCTTCGAAAAGTCTTCTTCCTTATCCTCCCCAAGTCTACGCCTGGCGCATTTAAAATTACATCGTATGTTCTATGGTTTGAACCAATATGGATAAAGAAGTTGTCAAGTTTTGTCTTCAAATCGTCCAACTTGCCGGTGGGCTTTACAAAAAACCTAGCCTTCATTTTCACATCTACATAACGGACATGAAGTTTTACTGGACTTTGTGCATCTTCATACATGTTTCACTTCAAAAAATATAAATAGTTGAATAATTAGTGAATAGTTGAATAATTAGTGACACTCCATGAGCCGATTCAACAATGTTGGTGGTTCTACACCCTAGATGCAAGACTTTATCCGTCTATGCCCTCACAAATTTTTCCTTAAGGTTCAAAACCGTTTCTTCAACATATTTTATGAATTCCGAAAATGGCATGCATACCTCTTTGAATTTCAATAAATTACTTGCATATGATTCCTCCGTAGGTGATTCGACCAACTCACTCCAAGCGATCACGACCTTCTCAACAACTTCTCTATTCTTCACCTTGCTCTTCTTCAATTCTTTCTTGTCAACTTTTGCACCCTTAGGAGGCTTTGGGTGAACTTTACAATCCGTGATGCACTTAAACCTTACATTCTTCTCAATATGAAAATAGCAAAGCATGGTGTATGTTTTAGGGAAAACTGTGCCAACGGCATTCATCAAAGCACCATCTTTGTCGGTGACAATCACCTTAGGCATGTTGTCTTTTGAGGACAAAAGACCTTTCAACATCGTAAGTGCCCAAGCAAAGTTGTCCTCTAGTTCAAAGTGAAGGAAGGCGAAACCAACGGAATACGTCATTTTTGTAGAGGTGCAATCAACTATCTCAAACAACAGCATTCGGTAGTTGTTGGTTTTGTAAGTGGAGTCCATGACCAAAACGGTTGGAAAGGTGTTGAGCAATTTAATTGACTCCGGATGAGCAAAAAATATGTCTTCAAGAGTGCTTTCCTCACTATTGCATCTTGTGTAATAGACATATTTATACTCCACCAACTTTGAAATCAAGAATTGCAACTCCGTCAAGTTACCTCTTTCCCCCTTTCGCCATCTTGTTTGCACATTGTACACTTGCTTGATAGTTATGTCACTTTCTTTGTTATTTTTCTTCAAATTGGTGAGGATATTCCGAGGCACCGTCAAACTCTTTGTCATGTCGATAACTTTTTTCTTCTCCTTCGCACTAAGCCTTCCCACAATAAGGTGCCCTTTTAACTTCTCATCCAAGTCATGGTTGTGCATTCCGCAAAGCATTGCAAGCCACCAATCATTTGTCTCTTTATCAAAGAAACCTTTCAACCTAAATGGACAATTACATTTCCTTGAGCCGATGCCTTCAATGTTCGGTTTCTTCCTCGTCTTAGGTTACTTGTATATCCCACTCCTTTCACATTGCATCGTCAAGTACGGTCTTTTTAAAAACGTATTTATCTATACAAACACTAAATCCGGCCCTTACCCCTTGTCGGCGAACTCAGGCAAGTAACTCTTCTCGCTCTCTCAATCTTTCATTTGTTGTGAAAAAAGAAGCGGTGTCGCGACCTTCGCAAAGAACATCGATAGGTACCGGTTTAGGTTCTTCAATTTGACCTGTGCGAGCTTGAAATGGTATGTTGACTTTAAACGGCTTCACATTAATGGTCGGTTTGACATCGTCAGAACCTTTGCCGGAAGCATCGCCGGAAACTTCATTTTTGGCCAGTTTCGGCTCAACGTCATCACCCGCGACATTTTCAACCATCTCCCTATATATCTATTGAATAAAATAATTTACAAAGTGAGAATAAATAGATTACTTGTGTAACAAGCTAACTAAGAACAAAAATGAAGCCAAAAATTCAAAAATCTGGACTGTGTACAGTGCGTGACTTAAGTCACGCAGCATATTAACACATGCGCCAGTTAACTAGCGCAGTGCATACGCCCTGCGCAAGTTAACTTGCGCACCATGCCTACTGCCTACGAAAAACTGACTAACCAAGCTCAAAAACCAGCAAAATGAGATGAGTTTTTATGATACATTACTTGATATTTGGTGCTTGATGAGCGTAGAAACTTGCTTCCTGACGGTTTGCAATGATTTGGGATGAGGATTTTGACCCAAAAAAATCGCACTTTTTGGGTTTTTGAAGGTGAAGGGAAAGAAAATGGTGTTTGGAGTTCGGACTGATGGGTCTTGAACAAAAACGGTAACCCTGCGCAACTTAACTTGTGTTGCGCATGTTAAGTTGTGCAACGCATGTTAACTTGCACAGCGCATGTTAACTTGCGCAGGGGTAAATTTGGAAAGCTTGCAGGGCGGGAGTGTATTTTGCAGGGGGGAGAGAAGCATTCTATATGATATGTTATGTACGGGCCCTTTTCTCATTTTATGCCTAAGGCCCGTAAAACTCTAGGAACGGCCCTGAGGTTTGCTTGCTACTTATGCAGATTTGGTTGGTTGTGTCTATTTCACATTGACTGTTCAAAATGTTCCTTTCTTTTTGGCACTTGTTTTTTTTTTATGGGTTTTACTTTTATGCATATTCTATTGTTAGCTTAATTGTTTGAGTTGCATTTTTGTCACACCTTAATAATAGCCTTTTTTACGCATTAATTAATTATCCCCTTTTAAGTTGCAGAGAATTGCAGTCTTATAGCAACTTAACAGAGAATGAGATTGAAGACCTTCAGACATCTTGTGGTGTTATGTATTTACTGAATTGAACTTCAGCAGTCCTGCGCAGAATCCTTGGAACATTTATAACATTGATTTTTTAGTTCTCGTCCATTCGTGACATTGATTTTCCTATTTTAGTTTATCAAGTTTCTTTTATATTTATATATATTTTTTCATCTATAAGGGATTTGCAAATAAAGCTTAAATAAAAAGATGAAGGGAAAATATGAGACACAAGCAAAAGTTGTGTAAAATGAATCATATATTGATGTCTAATTATGTAGTCTTTGCAGAAAACCATGGTTGTAAGAGTGAATTGAACAAATCTAAATTACCTCTATCAAGCAAGGCTCGTCATCATCATCATTCACATATAACTGAGGGACTCAGAATTAAGTATTTTGAAATTACAACTCTAATGTCTTCTAATTTATATAGTTGGAAATAATTTCCAAAAACCTTTATCCTACTTTTGTGTATTTCATCGAAACAAGCTAAATGAGTTAGATTTGAGTGTAAGGATTGTAAGGTTTGAGAAGCCTTCTGAGACTGAAGGAAAGAATACATACATGTTGTATAGGTCTAATTGGAGTAAGGATTGCTTGTAAATCCTTGTTTCTCTTTTGGAACATCTCACATGTGGGGAGGACTAAACCATGTTAATCTTTTTCAATCTTAAAATTCTTTAGAAGGTATTTAAGAGAACAAAATGGACTGGAAAGTTTGGATTTTAGGCTTGTTGCAGGTACATTTTGATGCAGAATTTTTCTGCAATAAGTGGCTTGGGGGGGTTATCTCATGTGTAAGGCACATGAGGGGGTACGCAAGGCGCCTTGTTTTGCTGTTTTTGGGTGTTACTTCTAATTTTATACCTCAGACCTAGATACCTTTGGTATATGCTAATAAATTTATTAATGCCCTTGACAAACGGGATTAGTGAGAGTTTAACCTTAGCATAGGCAAATATAATTCTGAACTTTTACCATGCTCAAGTAGTATGCAAGTTTCCTAATGGGAAGGTAAAGATTAGATGAAGTTCGAGAACTTGGAGGTAAGACGAGAGAACATGTTAACTTGAAATGATATCTTGATTAGTTTCTTGTGTTGTTGTTAATAGATCACTGAGTTATATTTTGATTAAGGAAACTATCTTATGATAGGTTACTACTTTCCTTTCAATCACCCACCCGGCAGAAATTACATCGAACATAGTTTGATCCGCACGATGAACAAAGATCCTGGGGGCCGGAAAACTCATTTTCAGGGCTACCGGGAGTAAAATTCACAATCTAACTTATGTGTTACACCTTTGTATACTTTCAGACCATATTTGTACTTGTTGTATTGATCTTAAGTAAGTATGTTAGTTAATGTACTCAAATGAGTAAATAGAGTTAGCTACTTTGGGTTAAGGAATCTCACCCCATTAGTTAAGGTATTCAAATGAGTTAAGGTACTCAAATGAGATTACATAGATTGTAAACTCACCCCAATAGTTTGTGTTTTATTTTAGATGAGCAGGTACAGAAGCATAGTCTAATTCAAGTTATTGTAAAAAATTAAATAAACTTATAATTAAAAATAAAAGAGATGCAATAGCAGTCCCTATGAGCACAAATCAACTATAAAAACGTTACGGAAGGGTTAGAGTTTGAACTCAGGACATTTCATTTATCAAGTCACTAGACAACTTGACCCAACAAAAAAATAAAGAGATACAATAGCCGTTATTTGAACATTTAGGCTTGTTTGACATTTCTAGATTTAAAGCTTATAGCTTATAAGTTTATATGACAAAAATACTTTTTTTATAACATTTTCTTTCATGAGTTTATAACTTATTTCTTAATTTTCTTTCAAAAAAAAAACTTATTTTTTAATTAATAATTTATTTTGATAAACTAATTCAATTAGCATATAGTCTAAAACTTATAGTTTATTATTTTGTCCCTCAATTTCGTAACTTAATTTCTTCTTCTTAAAAAAAATGACATAATTTATTTTGATAAGGTAATTTTTTTTCTTCAATTTTTTTTTTTGGATTTTATGGAATAATAAAAGGACAAATAATCATTTTCTTATAGTTTTTTATTGTCAACTTTGTTGGTCAAAATAATATTTGACGTTAAAATGGTCTTTTAATGCTGACAATAACTCTTCTTAAGAGAGAGAGAGAGAGAGAGAGAGAGAGAGAGTGAAAGTGATATGACAGGAAGTAAATATTTATAAATATTGATATAAAAGTAAGTAAATATGTTGAATGGTGATATGAAAATATTAAGATATTATTTTAACTTCATAGATTATGTAACACCCCGTTCTCCCAACGTCGTAATATTAAATAAAAAAAATATAGAGTAAATCAAACAACGGAGTGTCACACTGCTTTTCAAAATTTCATAAATAGGAATAAACTATTTATTTTAAAACAACATAAATTCTCATAAACTGCGGCGGAATAAATCTTCAAAATTATAATTCAACTCAAATTCAACGTCAACATAATCCTGGCACAAAGGCCTCAACAGTTATAAAATATTATTTTCAACAATAATAAAACTCCAACAACATAGTCTTTTCATAGATATGATACATAAAAGAATAAAGGAAAACATTCGCGACGATCCCCATCCTAATATGTATCAGAGCCCTAGACACTTGAGTCATACCTACTAATCTTCAGAACATGCAGGTTACCCATACGAAAGGCAACAATTTCAAGCAGAAGGGGTGAGATACACATCCAATAATAATAATAATATATAATTCATCAAATTAATGAAAACAACAACAATCAGCAACAAGCATCATCAAATGCATATGTATATATATAATACATCAGCAACATTATCATCAACAACATTTAACAACCACAACGTAGCGCCATTATCAGCAATGAACATCAACTACTAGACCAACAACGACAAATACGACAATGCAACTCCAACGACAACTAATGCATCATGCATGTGGTACCAACTACGTGCGTTGAATGCTAAGCATTTCAGGGCATAAACCCCCAACAGTTGGATGGTTAAAGCATCCCAGGGCATAAACCCCCAACAGGTGAATGATAAACATTCCAGGGCATAAGCCCCCAACGGGTGAATGAGAATGCAAATGGACTCAATTTGTGTTTATCAACATACAACTCAACAACATCTACGACAACAACATATGTGCCTAATCATTTATGACACACTCCACAACTTAGTCAAAATCAGACACAACAACTCTTACGACAGAATTCATCAACATAGCACATATACATTAATCAACTACATTCATATCAAACCAAACATTCTTCAAAAACAAAGCAAGTGTGATCAATAAGACATAAGCCAAATACTCATAAAACACTTCAACTAAATCCCTAATACCTAAGTTTGAAGTTGGGAAACCAACCATAAGTTTTGGACTAACTCAGAATTAGTTATGCTAAGTTTTCTTAAAATTTTCTGAATACCCACTTGGACTATTTTCATCATAACTCAAAATCTAAAAATTGTTTACACGTCAAACCAAGGCCATTAGAAAGCGAACTCAATTATCTACAATTTTCATGTTTACACCGAAAGCTAATTCAAAATAGAAACGGGTGAAAAGTGAGTGTTTTTCCAGTTTTGACTTTCAGAAAATTGGTGGCCGAATTCGCTTACGGGAAAGAACAGTTTTCACTCCAAAAACCCAATTTTTGATCCCTTAATCACCCAAAATGATTTACAATGATGTTTACAAGTCAAATAGGCAATATAAAAATCAAAACAACATAGGAACATGCATCAAACAACACAATTCATCTCATTTTATCAATTAACACAAACTTTCCAACCCTAACTCAAGAACACAACAATTCATCAAATTTCAGAATTATATACTATGATTATTGAAGGAAATCCCACCCTCAGCAAAATGAATTGAAAATCTACAGCGATTGATCTCTTCCTAGCCCTTCTCCTAGTCTCTTGGTCTTTCTTCTCTTTCTCTCAAAAACTCACTTTTTTTTTCTATTGTACGTGAAATGTTTTTGTCTGACTCTTTCTTACTAACTCCCAAAACATAACCCCTCTTTTCTTTCTCTTAACTCCCACTTATTCCACATAATTATAATTAATCCCCTTAATTCTAAATAAATATTATTACTACTTATTTCTATTTCGCATGTTTTATTTAAATAATAAAACAACTATATAATAAAATAACACATACTATATATCACACATAAATCATATATTTCACATAAAACATATATATCAAATAAGTCATGCAAAATCATATAAACAATATTCAAACATCATTTAAAAATAATAGAATCAAAATGGGGCGTTACAGATTACGTCATACATTACATATTATTGTGATGACTCATTAGACATCATCTCTGACATCCAGATACTTCAAAATGGATGACATATCGTATCTCATATGTATTCTGCACTGATACATGCCCGATACTTTCTGATACGTATCAGGAGAGTATCCGAATATTAAATATTTTTTTTTAAAACAATTATCCGATATTTTTCAGATATATCTGGGATACGAGGGATAGGCGGTGGAAAACCGATATGTGCGGGTTACCTGATGTTTCTATTATATTTGGTATATATGTAATTGACTAAGTAATGATGTTTTCTATTTATTATATATCATATATGTAATTGACTAATTGTCGCTTTCTTTATTATCGATATTACTTACATTTATATTTCTATTGTTGTCGCGTCTGTTTTGTGTCTCTTTGTTTGTTTGAGACGATGTTATTGTTGATTTTTGTGTGAAGGCAATTTCATTGTTGTGCCTTATCGTTTTTCTATGTCTGTTTGATCTCTATTTTCGTAAAATTTTTTGTTTTTGAGTTTTAGTCCATATTTTGTATTTTGAGTTTTAATATGTAGTTTAAATTTAATTTTTTATTGAAGTATCCCAGTCGTATTGTATCTTAAATTCTAAAGTTTTCCCATATCAGTGTCGTGTCATATCGTATCATGTATCTTGGCTTCATAGGACATCATCTTCGAAGTCCAAATACTTCAAAATGGATGACGTGTCGTATCCCCTGCGTATCCTACATCAATACCTACCTGATACTTCCCGATACGTATCGAGAGAGTATCCGATGATTAAATTTTTTTTTAAATAATTATCTGATACGTCCCAGATACGCGGAGGATACGTCTGTGTGGTTCGATACGCTCGGATACGCTTGAATCGCTTGATGGCGTTGGAGTTGAGTTAGCAGAGTTGTCTTTGGATGAACCGGATTTGAAAGTTGATTTGTATCTTGATGATGGGAATGGAGGAGAGGAGATTGAGACAATTAATGTTAACTGAAATATCTTAACTCTTGAGTACTTCTTTATTAGATATAGTGCTTCTTTTTTGGATCGATATAGTATAACAAGAACAATAATGTTCCTTTTGGATATAGTATAACAAGTATGGTGCTCTTTTTGGGATGTATTGTGTATGTAATTGACTAATCATCACTCTCTTAATCGTCAATATTACTTATATTTATGTTGATGTGCTTCGAGCCTATGATTGGTTTCTTGTGTTTGTTGATATATTTGCATATTAAAAAAAATGGTTTTAATTATATTGTATATTTAATTATATAATTTTTTTTATTAACGTATTCCAGTCGTATCGTATCTTGAGTTTTGAAATTTTTTCATATCGATGTCGTATCGTATCTTGTATCCGTGCTTCACAGGACATCATACAAAAATGACTATTTGTCCAACAATAAAAGGAAAAGAGCATCTCACATTAACGAATTCTGCTCTTCTCCCACCATGTTTTGCTCATTCTCAACCAAACTTTAAAAAATGCCCTTGCGTGAGTTAACTCACGCAGCGTGACTTAACTCGCGCAACGTGAGTTAACTCAAGCGGGATGTTTTTTCATGTTTAACACTTGCGTGAGTTAACCCACGCAAGAATATTTTTGGAAGTATGGTTGGGAGCGAACGATTTTTGTTGGGAGAATAGCATAATTCCACGTTAACGGGCACAATCAAACCATATTCCTTTTGGACCTTTTTTTTTAAAGAGGATATTCCATTTGGACCTGATACACTATTTGGTGCGGCTTTGAAGAAACCTACCTAATTCACAGTCGCAGAGGGGAAAGACGAATGGAGACGGCGGCATTGTCGTGTCTGCCTGAAGAATTGGTAACTCAAATCCTTCAAAGGTTGCCGGTGAAGTCTATTATCCGTTTCAAATATGTTTGTAAATCTTGGTTTTCTCTTATTTCTCATGATCCTCACTTCGCAAATTCACATTTTGAACTCACCGCTTCAAAACACATTCATATACTTATGTTCATGACAAACTATATTCCGAAAACACTATCTTTAGATTTTGAAGCTTCACTTGACTATGATACTGCTATTGAAATACCACACCCTAACCATAATTTTGTCAAACCCCAATCTGATTATGCTATTAAAAATACAAGTTCCTATAGAGGATTTATATTTTTGTACAATGATCCAAACATCATGTACCTGTGGAATATGCTATTAAAAATACAAGTTCCTGTAGAGGATTTATATTTGTGTAGCATTAGTTTTGTTTTCTTTGATTTTACGGAATATGCAACATTAGTTAAAAGTAGTATTTAAAGTATCTACAGTACACTAACAAAAATCTTTAAATGGATCCCACGTATATATGTTATTTATTTATAATATTTAAATAAAAGTATTTATTAAGGACTCAATGACTCCAATTGTACTAAATTAAAGACAGTCTTTAAATATATCCACTAATATGTACTTTAACATGTGTATTTAGAAAATAACTAAAAGAAATTGAAAAGAGAAAGAATCATATAAACTTGAGATGGTGGGATCAACTTTTACATACTTTATTTCATATTTTAATCGTGAAACCCGTTAATTACTGAAGAGAAAGTCTTTGTATAGTTGTCGGTAACTAATAGTGCTCACTGTTTTCTTCCTCTAATGAAAGTCCTTGATAGATTGAAGTCCCTATTAAATAAATTACTTCCCATTAAAGATGCTCGATTAGTTATTCACTTCTATCACAATCAATTATGTCTATAGGAAAGGTACTAGAAAAAAGTTAAGATATGGTAAGTAAGAGAAAGCCCGGTATGTTTACAACTATTTGGTCACTTTATCTAAATACGCAGGGCCGACTTTGGGAGTGTAAGGTTCTCAACTAAGTCGGGCCTCCAAAATCTACGGGGAGTGAATCATCAATTTTGTTCCTGAATTTACACGAATCGGTCAAATTCGTCCCTCAATTTAACGAAATATCAAAATAGTCCATGAATTTGTAAAATGTCAATCAATTTAGTCCCTCCGTCTAATTGGAGTGTTAACGGTGCTGACGTGGTCGTTAACCTCTCACATGTCAAATGTCACATAAGCATGGACTAATTTGGCAGATAGTGACCAAAGTTTTCAATGACGAAATTGATTGATTTGTAGAAAATGTTCTTTCCTCCCCCATCGACTCTTTCTTTCTTCCCCAACGGCTCTTTCTTCCCCAAATATATAAAACTGGAACCCTAATTTTACAATATTTAATCTACACTCCAAAATTTCTTCCAATAATTAGTGGTAACGTTCTTCCCTAATTCAAAAAACTCCAAACCCTAATTTTTTTATTGAATCTGAAAACCAGAATCCCCAAAAAAAATAGATGAAATTGGTGCTAGTCATGGAAGAAAGACAAGATTGATGGAGAAGGTTCAGTATATGGTTAAGGCTAAGGAAAGTGGCAATGATGAGGTTTAGAGGGCATGGTTGATGGACAAAGTTGATTGTATAGGAAGTGAGCCTAGGTTGATTGAGTTTTTTTAACATACTACTGTATTGTTCTAGGTGTTTGTAAAGTTGTAATGAAAAGAGGTTGAAGATGAATAAATGTAGTCTTTCTGTAATAATTTTACCATCATATTAGTCCCTGAATTATTTGTCTAACTATCAAATCGATTCCTGCATTATATTAAAAAACCATCAAATAATTCCTTGAATTATATAAACAGAAATCAATTTGATCCTTGAAGTAGCCTCTGCAATGTCCCACAAACATAACTCATCAACATCCATTTTTTCCCAAACACAGGATTCACCACGAACATATTGCAGCATTTGATACTCATCTCGCTCTAAACCACCACTGTGATGCAGGATTAGCGTAATATTGTCTTTTATCCTACGGATTTTGGCAAACAATATTAAGCTAAGTAATGAAGATTAACTTAGTAATGAAGGGAATTACTAATTGATTAAAACAGTATCTGAAAAGGGTTTCAATTTATATATTTAAACATCTTTTTTAAGCCTTTAGCTTTATTTTGAGGTTTAACTTTGCTTCATAACTTTTGTTTTTTTATCTAAATTGGCCCTTTAATTAAGCAAACTGATCCAAAGTAATCCTTTCCGTCAAAATTACACTACAAATGTTGATTTTTATATGATATGTTGTGGTGGAAGAAACAAAATTTATATTATTTTTTTTGAAAGAATATAATAACAACTAATTTGTTTGAAAATATAAATTAATAAAACAATAGAATTTATCTTTTCAGTGGTTATCGATAATGTTGACATTAATGATTATTTTACGATCGCCTTAGGTGAGATTTGAACCTTGTTCTTTAAAATTACAAATCACAAAATCAAGCTCTTTCCACTAACCTGACACGGTGACACCCTTTAAACAAATTTTATATTGATTTATACATAAATTATAATATATCTTTTAACTTAAGATTTATTTATAAAATAAAGGGATAAAATAAATAAATAGATAACAAGACGATGTGATAAAATAAATACTATACAATTAAAAATAACAAACAAATGTATGTTAGAACCCGTAATTCTGTACATTGAGGTTATAACTCAAGCTACCAATGAACGGGCATCTCATGGATAAAATGAAACACTATTCAAACAACATAAAAATGGGTATAACTAAAAAAAGATAACTCCTTTTCTCTCAAAGAAAAACTAAAAAAAGATACCTCCTTCAAAAAAAAAAAAAAATGATAATCTTTAAAAAGTTTAATTCTTCATAAGATAAATATTTGATATAATAAAAAAAGGGTATTTCATTAAAAACTTTATAAATTAAAAAAATAAAAAAGATAATTTTCTTTAACAAATATTTTCCTATTTTCAAAGTCAACAATTCTTTTTAAAAAATTAAATGAGAAAAGATAATTTCAAAACAAATTAAATACAAGATAAATTAAATTAAATAATTCAACTAAAAAAAGTAAAGATTTAAAAAAGATAACAAAAAAATCATTATAATTAAAAGAAATTCTTTGACCCGGTTAATAAAGATAGATTCAACAAAAAGATAAAGATGTTTAGTGAAATAATTACACTAATGCAATTGTGACACTTAAATATACGATGTTTGCCAAGGAGAGAGAAAAAACAATTGAATTGACTTGTTTCTTACAATTGCATTTGCCAATATTTTGTTTTCTCCTCGCATTGTGATTCCTCCCTCCATTCATTTACCAAAACAAAGATGAATAGCAGCAGAGGTAAAAGACACATGGAGGAGACTACACACACTCGTAAAATTGGAAAAAGGCGCATGAAGAAGAAGACCAATCCACAGCTGTATCTGCCTCATGAATTAATCATCCTTATTCTTCTAAGGTTACCGGTGAAGTCTCTTATTCGTTTCAAATGCATTTGTAAGTTTTGGTTTTCTCTTATCTCCAATGATCCTCACTTTGCAAATTCGCATTTTGAAATTACTTCCTCAACACACACTCGTAAAATTGTGTTCATAACAAATTCTCTCGATGACACACTATCTTTCGATTTCGAAGTATCTATTCACAATAATACTGTTATTGCAAGACCCAACCCTAATTTTATAAATCCCTTATCTGATGGTCTTATTGAAATTGTAAGTTCCTGTAGAGGCTTTATATTTTTGCATCATAATTCAAGCTTCTACCTATGGAATCCATCCACCCGAGTTCATAAACAAATACCTTTGTCTCCTATTGAATTAAATGTAGATGTTGTAGATGCATATGATTGCTTTTATCTATATGGTTTTGGGTATGATCAGTTAAGAGATGATTACTTAGTGGTTTCAGTGTCCTATGATCCAACCTTAATTCATTGTTATTCGCGTTTGGAGTTTTTCTCATTAAGAGATAATACTTGGAAAGAACTAGAGGCAGAGGAGGGTACTCGTTTCCCTTACATGAATGCCTCTGATGATCCCAGAGTAGGGTATCTTTTTAATGGGGCAATTCATTGGTTGGCTTATCATTATGATTTATTGAAGAAAGTTATTCTTGCATTTGATTTAACGGAAAGGAAACTTTTAGAGATGCCTTTTCTAGATGGTTTTGGCGATAAAATTAAAAATTGTGATTTGTGGGTATTTGGAGAATTTCTTAGTCTCTGGGCTATGGATTATGGTAATCGTAGAGTTGAAATATGGGTGATGCAAGAATACAAAGTGCATTCGTCTTGGACTATAACTCTTGTTCTTCCTATTGATGGCACTCCCTCTCGGTACTTTAAACCAATATGCTCTACAAAAAGTGGTGATATTGTTGCAACAAATGGCAAAAATGGATTGTTGAAGTATAATGACGAAGGACAACTTCTAGAGCATGAATCATACTGGTACGATCAACTTGAAACTGGATTCCAAGTGACCATGTATACAGAATCTCTGCTTTCTCTCCCTGATGGCAATGTGCAAGCCTAAGAAAATGATACAAACAAGAAGATTGAGGTACTGAAATACTCTCCTAAACCATTTTCTTGATATCTTGTATTATGCATGAACTATTGAGCTGCAACATTGAATAAGGTCTTGTTTTATATTTATTGGTCAACTATTTGTAGTATGTTTGTTTGAAAGGTCGATAGCTTTGTTTGCGTAAATCACTGTTATTTATGCATGTGTAACTGGATTGAGTGCTTATGTATGTCGTCGTCAGTGCTAGAAATTGTTTTATATTGTAATTTATTTTATGGTAAACTTTTTAACGAGGCAGTTGCTAAGGGTCCACTTCTTTGTTTCCTTGGGTTTTGGCCAAGCTCTTTTTTCATTGTATTTATATTTAGGTGATGCACATGATAGGTGGTGGTCTGGGGGTACCAACTTAGTTGGGATGCGCACTCTATTTTTTGCTTAAAAATATAGTTTATTTTATGAGTTTATGCATGTTGACCAAAATTGCCAAATTCGTTGAAGGTGCTTGTGTTATTAGTGTTAACTATGCTAGATGTTTTAATTTCCACAAATAATTGCCAAATCTGGAAGTGTTATGGTTTCATAAAGATGAGATCACACGCATTCACCCACATGTTTTACTCTTCCTTTGGTTCTAAAATTAATGCAGCAAAATATAAGAAGTTCATTTATTTTCTTGTTAATTTGTGGAGATATTGATGTCATCAATCATGTCTCTTATCAATGTTTATTGTGCTAGCTGTTTTGATTTCCCCAAATAACTGCAAAATCTGGAACTTGTTCTAGAGTCGTTGCACTAGATTTTTCTGAAAATATGCTTTTCGTAAGTTTTATGGTTTCATAAAGATGAGATTTCATGCTTTCACCAAAATAAATATTCCTCTTCCTCTGCTTTATTCTGAAATGAATACAGTTAAAGATAAGATCTTTTCATTTTTTTTTAACATGTGGAGATATTATGCTCTGATCATGTCTCTTTCAACCAAAGCACAATGTGTAGTTTACGTTTGAGATTCATAATATATATTTTCCTGCTCACATTCACCCTCAAACAGGGAAGTTAATGTGTTTTCTATGGTTGTAGTTTCTCACATCAATGCATGAATTGTGAATCCATTAATATGCTTGAAGCAGGGAAGTTAACATGTTTTCATTACTTCTACTGAAGTGTTTGGCTTACATATTTTTTGTGTTGATATGTATTCTAAAGTCATAAATCAATGCTTTTTATATATGTTTCTGTTTAGCCATTTTCTGAAGTCATATTAATATATAGGTTGATGATTACCCTTTTTTTTTGTTGCTCTGAAGTTTAGTTGGATATTTGCATAAGGTTTAATTGCTACTTATGCAGATTTGGTTGGTTGTGTCTATTTGGCATCAACAGTTCATAAATTTTCTTCTTTATTATTGCACTTCTTGTGCTTTGGCTAGTTTTTATTTTATATATTTTACTTGTTTATGAAAAATGATTTCAGTATGCTTTACCATTTCTTTGTTTATTGGATTTTACAAATACTCTATTAATTATTGGCATGGTTGATTTTCACCTTGATTATTTAAGTTGCATTTTTTCCCGCAGACTTCTGTCACACCTTAATTTAAACCCTTTTTGATTGCAGAGAATCGCTCATTCCTATAACAACTTGATAGTGTACGAGATTGAAGGCCTTCAAAAATCTTGTCATTGTGGTCATACACATTACTAAAGCAAGTATCAGCAGAGTCTTTTATTGTGTTTTCTACTTAAAAGCCTTGGAACTAGTGTTTACCCCTTTGTGACATTGATTTTCCTATTTCAGTTTAATTTAATCCAACAATTTTTAGGGATCATGACTGTTTTGGTATTGGCAATTTGGTATGGATTCACAAGTGTAGATGGTTTTCACTGCAACAACTTTCATCATACCAAATCAGCATCGTTTTCTTATTTTGTATTCAAACTATTCGATTTGGTATGAGATAAACATATCATCTTATTTTGTATTCAAACTATTCAGTTTGGTATGCTATAGACAAATCATGCCGCTCACTCTTTAGAAAAGATGTCGCGCTGCTTTGCTAGTCCCCACAATTTTCATTTGATCTCAAATTGTATTCCTTCATTTGTTTTGAAAGTTTCATTCTTTAATAGACGGAAAAATTGTATTCACCTCCCTTGAGGTTTCACTAAACAACGCATTTCCTCAAGTTAACATTGTTAGTGAGAAAAACACACTTCTACAAATTGCATTTGAAGTTCTTAGCAAAGTGTTGTAGCTTTTGCATTTTCCCTATAAATTCTTTGAGCGTGTTTCTATTACGTGCCTTTAAATTCTTTGAATTGTTGTGCCTCTAAAACAACATAAACTAAATGTGCCTCTAAAACGGCGTAAACTAAACTTTCAACATCTCTCCTTGGTCACTCCACACACGAGTTTTTTACTATTAATTCGCGTAACTTGGAAGAGTTGACTGTAATTTTAAACCAAATGATTCCATTTCTCTTGAGTACCATTGATATAGGTGGTGTTGATAGATTTTCCATCATAATATGCCTTCTGTCGGTAATTTGGATTAAAATATCAATTTTAGTATGAATATGTATTAATTTGAAATACAAATAAGAAAAAAGAGAAAGAAATAAATGGAAATGGTAGGGAGCTTAGTGGTTGGAAGAAAGAAAATGAAAGAATCAGCACAATGTTTCAAAAATGGAGGAGGATTTATTTGTGAAAAGTACAAATAATGTTAACCTAGACGGTAGATGTTTATCGCAATGAAAATTGAGTAGTAGGTTTTGTTTATTAAAAAAATAGATGGGGTGTGAATGATATTATAACAAACCTTAAGGGAGGTCAATGCAATTATACTTAAAAAATTATCAATCAAAATTTAAACAATTCATACATATCGAAGGAGTATAAGAATTTTTTTAATTTAAAAATAAAAAATAATGAAACGTCGTTAACACACCGCAATACGCCGTCAACACGACTCTGACACGCCTCATATACTAATTGTTTAGTTTTCCTCTCCTTAATTACTATTCTCTAATTTAATGACCTTCTCTCTCTACTTTAATTGATTCCTCTAAATTTTTATGCACTCATTTAACTTTTAAGCATTTTTCAAGATTGGTTTATTTTTCTCATAATTCCTTTATTGTGCAAATTCAATTCACGGTTGTACATATTCACAATTACCAATTTTGAAGTCTGAACAAACCACTATAGAGGATACAAATAAATTCACTAGTCACTACTAGAGTATCCACCTTTGAAGTAAAGGGCAGTAGATCACTCCTTGATCCAAACCAATCATCAAGAGGTAGAACTCAGAAGCAACACAATGTCAGCAACACCTAATTCCAACTCCAAAATTTCAAGTAAGTTTCTTTCTGAAAATGTTTTACAAGGTAATCATCATCCTCTTTCAGCTTATGTCAGAATAGTAAACAAGGGCACTAATACTAAAGGTTCATAAGCAGGTGGAAATAAGACATGGGCTTGTAACTTTTGTCAAAAAAGAATTTAGGCTTAATTACTGTTTTGGTTCTTTAACTTATTTTTTGGTTTCGTTTTGGTCCCTTAACTATTAAAAGTTTCGTTTTGGTCCCTTAACTTACTTTTTGGTTTTGTTTTGGTCCCTTAACTATTAAAAGTTTCGTTTTGGTCCCTTAACTTATTTTTTGGTTTCATTTTGGTCCCTTAACTCTTCCTCCGTCAACCACATTGGTCCTTTATGTTAGGATGAATGTATTAGAGTTAAGGAACCAAAACGAAACCAAAAAATAAGTTAAGGGACCAAAACGAAACTTTTAATAGTTAAGGGACCAAAACAAAACCAAAAAGTAAGTTAAGGGACCAAAACGAAACTTTTAATAGTTAAGGGACCAAAACGAAACCAAAAAATAAGTTAAGGGACCAAAAGTGTAATTAAGCCAAGAATTTACAAGTTCTTAACTCTAAGTAAAAAAACCATTTGTTAAGAATTTATGGAACTGGGTCCTAATGTAAATGAGAAATATTTGTCTGAGTTAGAAATCTATTGTTGAATTGGCTAGTAATAGAGTGAATATTAACCATATTCCATTACCCACCAAAAAAATGCAAGAGGGTCCTTCTTTGAAAAGGAGGAAAAAGTGTCAATTAGAGAAATCATTTAATTTAAGTGATAGAGAAACTCTTAGAGCTTTCATAGCTAGAATGTTCTACTCTATTGGATTGCCTTTTAACCTTGCATGAAATCCTAAACGTAATAGAGTTGAAATCTATTGGTAAACTATTTGGCTGCTGCAAAGAATAAGGTCTTGTTTTATGCTTATTGGTAAACTATTCGTAATATGTTTGTTGGAAATATTGACAACTTTAAATGTTTGCGTCATTCACCGTAATTTATGAATGTGTAAGTGCAACTGGATTGAGTTCTAATGTATATGATGTGGTCACTGCTTGCTTAAAATTGTTTTATATTGTAATTAATTTGATGAGTTTATGCATGTTCATCAAGATTACCGAATCAGCTAAAGGTGGTTGTCTTATTAATTTCAATTATGCTTTATTGTTACTGTTTTTAATTTCCCCTAAAAATTGCAAAATCTGCGACCCTGTTCTAGATTCATTGCACTAGATTTTTCTTAAAATATGATTCATAAAGATGAGATGACACGCTTCTCCCACAAAATTTTCCTCTTCCTCTTCTTTGATTAGAAATTAATGCAGTAAAAGAAAAAGAAATCCATTTGTTTTCTATTAGGATCCTTTCAATTTCCCCTCACCACTTCTTTTCTTTTGGAGTGTATGGAGAGTTCTTCGACACCCACGTTATTAAATTTATATTCCTAAAACTAAGGTAATGGAGTGAGAAATAGAGAGGTTCTATTCTGTTTTATTAGTATTAGGGAAAAGAATAAATTTGTTTGGAACTTGAAAGAAGATAGAATTCCATGAAACAATGTCAAAAAGATAAATGCTAGTGATAGTTTGATACACTCTTTGAATATACTATTTTGACACATTATTATGATAGGTCTATTTTTTTCAAAATCAAGCTGTGTAAGATTGGTTTTTTTTTTTACTTCCATTGAAGTACTGAATCTATAGAGCCAACTTTAAACTTCTATTACATAGATACTTGAAGAGTTTCCAAAGATTTCCTGAATGCAATAATTGTGTTGAGGCACTAGCAGTTTCACAGAATTAAAATACAGTTCCACTCTACTTGATTACTTTATGCATGTGTGTAGAACACATTCCTGATATATTTGTTTATCCTTTTACTTTGTTTACAAGATTTACAAATAAACTCGTATAGACTATGTCATACCCCAAATTTGGACCGTTCGAAATTTTCTTCAGTCATTTTAGAAAAGTGTGCCTTTAGTCTTTATCCATCGTTTAGTCAGTCAAACTTGTGTTTTTTTTCGTCTTTACATCAGTCAAAAGCCTTTTTTTTGGACGCATTCTTGCATTTTTAAGTGTTTCAGTCATCTTTAAATCAGTTGTATTTAAGTCAGTCAGTCGTTTTTTAACGCGGCAGTCATATTTTAAAACAATCGAGTCAATTTAAAAACATTTCAGTCGTTTATTAACGTGTCAGTCGTATTTTAAAACAATCGAGTAAATTTAAAAACATTTCAGTCATTTTTAAACGCGTCAATCGTTTTTCAGTCAGTCGTGTCCGTTTTAGTCGTTTCAAACGAAATTTCGGCAGAGAGGTATTTTAAAATACCTCATTTTGGTTCTGAAAGGGACGATTTTAAGTTTATTTGTTATTATTATTTGTTTAGTTTTTTTATTTATTAAAGTTTTTTTACTTGTATTTTAATTAATGTTCTTTTATTTCTTTAAGCAATTTTCGTTTTTTTTATTAATTAATATTATGTTTTAGTTTTGTCCATTTGTCCATTTTAGTCATTTTATCCAGGTCCTAGGGTGCTGTCCAAGCCAAGGGTATTTTCGTCCACTCCATGTAGAGAAAACCCTAGCTTTGTCACTATTTAAGGTACTGTCAGAGTCAATCATGAGGAGGCACAAATTTCCATACAAACACAATTCATTTCGGCTGCTTCACAAAATCAGATCAAACACCCTTTTCTTCTTGAACTTTTCTCAAGAACATTCAAACAATTCACAAAAATTTCCAGCAACCTTTTTCAAGAACAATAACCACAAACTTAACCAATTTTCAAAATCAAGCAAACCTCACACACAAACCATCACCATTTTCGTTTTCATTTACCACATAAACACAAAAAAGCAAATCGGCCATAATCAACCACCACAACACAAATAGGAACCGAACTGGTTTCATTCATGGCAAGGCTCATAACCGTATGGCATACAACAATCATCAAGCAAGAAGAAGTTGAACCGTAAGCATCCATAACAACAACACAGTCGAATCCCTCAACAAACCGTCAAACCAAACTGAAACGGGATCAAGGGAAAGGCAGAAGAGCAAATCGGAACCGAATCAAAAGAAACAAGGAAGGAGAAGGTCGAACCAGTCACGGTAAGAACTGTAACGCCCATTTTGATTATTTTAATTATTTTACATAGTATAGAGAATATTTATATGATTTTGTGTGAATTATATGATTTATGTGACTTTATGAGGTGTTATGACATATTTTATTGTTTAATAAAATAAGATTTGAAAATAAAATAAATATTAAGTTGTGAGGTTGTTTTAGAATTAGATAGAATTATGAGGGGTTAAGTGGAATAAGATAAAATAAAAATAGAAGAGGTTTAAAAAGGGAGAATTAGGTTTAGAATTGTACAGAACGTACAATTCAGCTTTTGGGAGAAAAAGGGAGAAAACAGAAGAGAAGAACCAGAGAGGTTGTTGCTCAATTTTCTTAAGGTAAGGGTGAGCCTATCATTACAATTTCAGTAGAACATGTAATTCATGATTATAGTTAACAGATTCTAGGGTTAATTCATGTGAATTGAGGATTTGAGAATTAGGTCAAAAGTGAGGAATTGAGGTTTAGATGATGAAAAACTGTACCATTGTTGTAGAAAACTGTTTACAGACCATAGAGTAACCTCTATACATCACTTTAGGCAAATTTAGAGATTAACATGAAGAAAATTGGGGTTTTTGGTGAAAATTGTCGTAAACCTGTAACAGTTCTGTCGTCGCTCGCCACAGCGAGCAACCAGCTCGCCACAGCGAGTACTCATCAGCTCGCGAGGCGAGCCAAACGCTTCGCCATAGCGAGCAACCCCTAGCAGATTCGCGAGGCGAGCGATCCCACTCGCCATAGCAAGCAGTACCCTGGAGTTCGCCAGGCGGGCAACCCAACTCGCCATAGCGAGTAGTACCCTGATGCTCGCCAGGCGAGCAACCCGACTCACCATAGCGAGTTACCCGTGATGGCTCGCAAGGAGAGCAGTTCAACTCGCCGTAGCGAGTGACCTCTGATGGCTCGCAAGGCGAGAGATCCCACTCGCCATAGCGAGCAGTTCTGTATCAGACTGCCTTTTGGAATAATGCGACTCTTGTCGCACGATTAGTTATGAAATTACCCCTGGATTAGAATTAAGTACTACTGTAATATCAAGACGACCTATAGAGCTGTTAATTAATGCTTGATTTTGTTAATAGTGACATATACGAGTGTGTACGCTTTCTTTGTATTATAAGAGATGATTTATGTGAATGTTTACGATATTACTATGTTTTGAGATGTTTGATGTGCTGCCATGCTGCCATATGTTATTGATTTAAAAGCTGCATGTGTCCTTATAGGAATTATGAGTTATAATCCAAATTATTGGAGTTTATCTTGAGATGTCTAAAATTTAAGAAGTTGAGTCCATGCATATCCATCCAGAGACGAGGGCTCATGCCCTAGGAGCTTTTGCTCAATAGAGACGAGAGCTTATGCTCTAGGAGTATTTTTATGCTCAACAGCGACGAGGGCTTATGCCCTAGGAGTATATTTATACTCAATAGCGACGAGGGCTTATGCCCTAGATTGGTACCACATGCATGATTAAGATGTCTAAGTTGCATAAGTCGAGTCGAAGTTGCATTGTCGGGTCAAACTATTAAGTTGAACTATGATGCTGAGTTGCGATGATGATTTTGATGTTGAGTAAAGATGTTATATGATTATTGCTATGAATGTATTTGATGTTTATGTTGTTAAATATAATTACTGAATTATATGTTTAATGTCATTGTTTTGTGAATCTCACCCCTTCTGCTTTGCCTTCCCTATGGGTAACTTGCAAGTAACGAAGATTAGTAGAGATGTCGGCTCAGAGTGTCTTAGGGCTCTGATACGTAACGGGATGAGAATTTTGTTATTTGTCTTCTCTTTCCTTACGTATTACTTATGAATTATGAAACTTTGATGAGACCTGCGTGCCAAAGACTAATTTTGTTGATTTAAATGGATTCCACTGCAAAGTTTGAAAGTTATTTATTATTGACTACTTTTTATGAAGAATAAATAGTTATTTATTCATTTGGAGATTTTATCAAAGAAAATGTAGCATTCCGTTATGTGAATACTCTGATTTTATTTATGAATTTTTATGTTGGGAAAACGGGGTGTTACAAGAATGAGGTAAAAGTTCTTTGTGTGTTTTCATTTTCATTTTCGTGTTAAAATGTTAGATCTAGAATTTTTCCTTCCTTATCTTTGAAAACCAAGCTCGGATTCGAGCAGAGGAGAAGAAGTGGTTTAAGCCGATGTGTTTTTTTTTTTTTGGAAAAAGGATTTAAAAATAAACTCCGGCGCGGCGGCGCTGTGCTGACCACTGTGACAGAGTGTTTTCCGGCCACTTCTTCTTTCCTCTCCGGTCAGTGTTGCTTTTAGAGAGAAGATGAGATTATTTTTAGAGAGAGGGAATTAGGGTAAAAATGAAAAAAAAAAACCAGCATATTCCCATTTATACTCTCAATCCGGTTCGGTTCACCTGTGAACCGATCCAGGCTTGAACCGAACCGGTTCCTCTCTTCAGCCCAGTCTCTCTTCCTCAAGCCCAGCTTACTTGCTTTTTGTCTTCTTTTCTGTTTGCTGCACCCCCATTACTGCTTGATGTATCCCCTTGTTCCTTTGCA